>JAODJX010000043.1:5663674-5676522 GCA_026776945.1 Isichthys henryi
CCCCCCCCGCCCCCCCCCCCCCCCGCCCCCCCCCCCCCCCCCCCCCCCCCCCCCCCCCCCCCCCCCCCCCCCCCCCCAAACCAGGCACATCCGGTCTTTTCAAGACTGAGGCAGGTGGGGGTTGGCAATTAACAACAACAATGAACGACAATTAATAGTGACAGCCTTACAGTTACTCAGAGGGAACATGCTATTAAGGAGCAGCATCGCACAGATCAGGGGATGACAGGCACAAAAACAGAGAAACAAAGACGTCACCTGAGCTCCTTCGGATCAAAAACCAGTTTCACGTCATTGACGATGGTGGGAATGTATTTCAGGGCAGCATCCTGGAGGGGAGAGAGAGCGAGAGAGAGAGAGAGAGATCTGAATCACACAAGAACAGCTGCAGCCCACTGAAGATGAAGAGGTACCATCCAAGACAACAAAGCTATGGTGGTATTTCGAACCATAATTAATCTAACGTAAACAGCAAGAGACGACTTCATCCAAACAGGATGTGCCGTCGCACGCTCCTCTTACATACGCAATGCAATCAAATGGCCGGGTTCGACCACAAAGTCCATTCAGTCATTTGGATCTCTTGGATCTGACACCATGTTTATTTTAGTCCCATTTCACATCTCCAGCTCTTACGAGGCTCAGGCGAGGCCCCTAATTTTTCCTTTTCTATTCCTTAAACAAGAGCAGCTTTCAATAAATACAATGGGTTTAAAAGTCAACTGAGAAGTTAGTCAATGCAGGGGTGCCAGTTATGGAGTTATGGCCCTACGCTAACAACAGTCCGCAACCTCTGAAAAGCGGATAGAAAAGGGGGTCTTTAATATGGCCGGCACAACCATATAAAGGAGATATGACGACCAAACACTAAATAGATAACTTTAATGTTGTGCTGATCGGTGGCAAGCCTATAATGAATTACGGGGATCCACACTTGCAGCAGGACGCTGTTACGTATCCCGCCAACGGCTGCACTCAGACAGAGATGAAATCAGCAGCACATCAGCAGTCTGCCCGGCTGATTAAAACCATTAATAATGACGATTAATTACTCTGTGCCTGGAGCCAGGGCCACGCGGAGAAGAAATGTGCTATTTGGTGCCAGCTGACACAATGCAGTGACTTGATACATCGATTAGTCTGCCGCAAAGTGAGACACTGGAGATCGGTGAACCTATCAGTAGCATCGTCAGATTTCAGGCAGCGAGGTTTCTCAGAAAGCCGTGACCCACAGTGACGGTCATTTCCGGAGAAGGGCTTTGACTTTGCACTTTATTATTAAATATTAAGGATTAAATCCCAGTACTATAACAACTGCAGGGTATGTGGCCTCTCAACATTTCCTGACACTCATGAGGGTTAATTACAGCAGGCATCAGAAAAATGGTATCTGGCTTCCATCGGTGTCAATCATTTACTGTTTGAGCCACCTCCTCTGTTAGAGGGTGAAGCTTATCTGCAAAGTGCTTGAGCGGCATAAGGTTGTGCTGTCGATGACAGCTAATTGATTGAGAGCCAGGGCACCGCAGAGACCAGCACCAAACCAGCACAGACGGTCAAGGAGCATTCCTCAGAAATGGGGGGGGGGGGGCCTACAGAAAGAACAACCTTTACTCCCACTTTGAACTTTAAGGAGCTGCAAATCATCCAAAGTTCAGGCCTGGGGTGTTAACAGGAAACGTGGGAACCGGCTGCCATTTTTGCCTTTTTAACTGGGAACGCTCCTGCTTTGGGTTTAACGTGGAGACGCTTTTGTCGAAGCAAGTCATGACACCTCCAAGTCCAAGCTGGATGGATAAAGCAACTCCACTCTGTCCGCCGGCCTGATTCGTCTTTGGGGTCACAGACGCTGAATTATAGCAGACTAACACTTCTGGCCGCCCTCCAGGCAGAAATACATTTATCAGGAGTGCAAAGAGCTGGAGGAGTGGCTCTGAGACGGTGTGGCGGCGCCAGATGGGACACGACGGCGGCCCGCTGCCTCTCGGGACCACTGGCCAAACCGGGTCGCATAAGGGCACGGGTGTGTGTTTCGAGACGCGCGCCTACCAGCCTAGGTTTAATGCGACTGGAATTTTAAAGGAGTCGGATGTTGCGTATAGGAAGCATGACTCGCACACGACAGCCCTTGGATACACAAAGAAAATCCAGAAGCCTCCCACTCTTAATCTAAACCCAATAGATTTTGCCTAATTAAGCAGTGCATTTATTTAATTGCAAAACTAGATTTGTTACGTTTTCCTAATGAGGTGTTAATTTGTTTCTATTCCGACATCAGCCATTAATATAACCGTTCTCTTTCAGCACTCAGACGTCCTTTCCTTAATTGTTTCTACAGCTATTGGATTGTTCACTAAGTTACGGTCAGATGGGGTTGCCCTGGATTGTTTATCGCTAGGGTAACAGTATGGCGCAGCCTTCCTGCAAAGACTCACGGCTTCCCAGCAGTCATTTCTTCCATCCTGTTGAACCTTGTCTGTCAGACAACGGCGGCTTCTCTCTTCACTGCTGGTTAAGTGAGACCTCGTGATTTGGCCCACAGCTCCCAGTGACGGCTGGAGCGGTTCTGCTTCTTTTGATCCAAGACTTTGCATGAATTTGTGGAACTTTGGGAGACTTTGGGAGATTTGAAGGGCACGGGCACATCACAAGACACCCCACAGGCCCAAATATTTGCCTCACGGTGATTATACTCGATACCTCAGAACGAGTTCAGCGAGGCAAAATTAATTAATTTACCGTGTGCAAGTATCTACTCTAGTCAGTACTTCATCTGCTCGACGACTCAGCCCAGAAAGTTTGCTTTTCTGCACCATTAATATTTATGGAGCAACTGTCCCCGACAGCTGTCCAGCAGATCTCCGCCGGATGGACGGAGGAAACGCGACGTGCCATTTGCACGACCGTAAGCCCGGCCTGCTGGGGGAGGGACGGCCGTAGAGGACACAATGGGACGTGGAGCATTTCCTTGGCACCGGTTAATGTCTCCGGCAGGGGAGACCAGCTCGGCACCCAGGCCTGTCTTCCAGAACCATTCCACAAGGTCAGATTTCACACGCTGGTCTGCTAACAATGAACCAAATAGCACAGCAGCTGTCTGCTAATTAAACTGAAACCTGGAGCCCTATGCCCAACCTTCTAAGGGGTGATAATGATACGAATGACGTAAACATTAACGTAAGAAGGAGCAGGAATTTATACAGGGGCGGGGCCACAGGGACACTGGCCGGAGCTGAAAGCTGAATGACCAACAGCATTCCCCATCAGCTGTCACTCACCAATACAAAACATGTTATTGGCTAACAATGTGATTAGCTCCTCTGCATAAATTATAGCCCCTCCTACGCCCCCCACATTAAAATAAATCACACGATTGCCCCAACAATTGGGACACAGACAAGACCCGGAGCAGAAGGGAGTTGGAGGAAGCAGGAAGGACCAGGAAAAAGGAGGCACGGCACAGGACAGGAAATGGACTTTGATACTTTGAGGAGAAGCTAAACAGGAAGACTACAGAAGTCTCCTTCCAGGCTGCATGGTGAAGAGACAATGAGAAAAGCCACAGATGAGGGCACAGCATGAGGAAGTTCAGCATGAAAAAAAGAGAAGAGAACTAGAAGGGAAAGGTGCGGTTAACCACTGTCGAGAAAAGAATGTGGTAGCCATGATCGAGACCAAGCTAATCTTGGCGCCTTGCGGTTAAGTAGGTCAGAGATCAACAAACATCCCGAACGACAAATCAAGGCATCGTCACGCGAAGTCCATCATCTTCACTGGACCGGGCGGTGATGAAGACGGCAGGCCGTCGCACCTTAACCGTGTCGATGCTCTCCGAGCCGTCGCTCATCATGTCACTGAAGCACGTGAAGAGGCTGCGCAGGGACTCCACGAAGTCGGCCTCTCCTTTGTTCTCGTACAGCCTGCGGGGAGCGAACACACATCGGCAAAATGGCACTGGTGCCGGAACCCCACGGGCCGTTTTCGCACGACACAGAAGAACCACACTGCACGATACTCAGGCAGGATCACAAGTGGCTTACAGGAATATGAAAACCTTACACGAGTACACAACCGTTGACTCAAACTCTGTTATAGATACTTTTTAAATTATGCAGCAAAAAAGAACTACCCAACTTCTACTTTACGGACCAACTGCAGATACAGCAGCAAAAAAAAAAACAACAAAGATTGAGCTGAAGGAACAGAGATGTGCAGCCCTGAAGAACAAAGAGGCTTCCGTCCCGCTACACTGGGCATGGGAGAAATGCCCGGCAAACATCCATCACAGCTGTGAGCGGCACAGGGTTCAGGGCACAGACATGCCCATCCTCAGCCAGATTGCTGCCGGATGAATGTTTGGCTGAGGACTAACACCGATCCAACATCCACTTCAAGGCAAGGCCTCCTGATCAGTAAGAGGCGGATGATGAACCTTGAGGGCAGCCGTGGTAGGGAAACACACATACCACACAGCAGTGACACAGACGTCATCTCAGGAAGCCTGCAGCTGGAGGGGGTTCCTTAATGCATAGGCTGAAGCCCTGGGGCCTCTACTAACCATGTTTAATTGAATTTTAAACCCCCTCCCACAAGGTCAACAACTTTTATCGTGTTAGAAAAAAGCCCAGGCGACTATGACCATGTTAATATGCCACAGCCAGAAGGCTTCCTGCAGGGATCAGAACCGCGAAACATGATCATGCTTATACTCTCGCAGAGCAGGGCTGCGTTGCCAAAAGACACAGTCAATAACTACGTTACCAACATATATAGTTGGAACCATGCAACTGATGGGGTCAAACTACGTAACGGGAGCTTTTGGGAAATGCAATCAAGGTGAGAGCGCAGACAGAAAAGCAAAACACAACGAACGTGACAAAAGCGCTAGAGCATTCACACGCCAACACCACCATCCTCGTGAGCCTCTATCGGCAAAACGCGACACGTTCCTCCTTGGGGAACAACCGCTGCAGTCAGAAACTAGAGAACTCTGAACAGAAAACAATTAGGAAAACATTTTTTTTTAAAAATAGCACAACACTGGCATCCTGTCAAAAACACCGAGGAGAGAAAGTAGCGGCCCGAGCTGACAAAGACGCTCATGAATCTCCACTAACTGGGCATGAAGTGGCAGGCAAGGGTCCTGGAGAGCAGTGCACCTAATGGTCCATCAAGCCTCGGTGGAGACGCCGAAGTAGCCACTCCTGAGGGAGGAGGCAGTAATGTTTAGCGATTACCACCCCGAACAGCAGACGTGTCTCCTGTGAGGCGGCAAAAGGCAGTCTGGGACCTCCACAGACCTGCGGACCCAAGGTGGTGCCCGGACATGACGGGAGCCTGTGAAACCACCGCCGTGCCTCTCTTTGCCGAGTGCTGCGGGAGTAAGGACCACTGTCACAGTCACGGCAGGCTGTTCTCCACTCCAGCAGGGAAGCCGTCTCTCTACCACGGTAACAGCCCCGATCGTTAATCACCCCAAATCGAGCTTCGCCATTCATCTGCCTGGGATCTCCGCAGGTTTACTAACCTAACGCCCGTTATAAACACCCCACTGCCTGATAAGCTATTACACCTGTCCGTCACACGTAAGCAGGCCTCGGCTAATGTCTCCAACAATCGGTAACCCAGGATTACAGAGGAAGCAATCAAACTACTGACCTCTGCTGCTCACTAAAGTCACCGAATATGAAAGCAAATCCATCAAAAATAAATACAAATCCCATTCCTCCAGTTCTGAGAAAGGCGGCCTGAATGAAAGTGCTGAAAGACTCACGTCTCAACTGGAGCTGGCAGCTAAGCAAAACACAAATTAATTAAAAAGCTAATTACTGATCACTAGGCCATATCTGCCGTATCTACAGCATCTAATTGCCATGAGTTCCAGCGCAGCGTGAGAACATGGGGCTCCTAGCTTTAGCTACCTTCACTCGGCTCTCTGTCATAATTATCGCAAGACGTACATCGGCATGAATATTTAAAATTCCTGCATTCGAATGACTTAAATATTCAAAAACCAGCGGAATTATGAGTAATTACGGCTGTAAAGAAGCGTCCTGCTGGCAGCTCCGTCGGTGATTTGGAAACGCGGTAAATCCAAATAAATAAACAAATAAGTAAACAGAAGACAGACGGGAGATAAATCGAGCTACGGGTGACATCGCCGGGAGTCGCGGACACCGCCGCATCTCCACATTAAACACCGTTATGCAAAATACACTTCAGAAATGCGACCGCTCTCATCCCCACAAGAATGCACTCAGACCCCTCTGGCAATGTGCGTATGCAAATGTGACCCCTTCCATCACCTTAGATTGCTCCTGGTGCACTTGGAAAACGTCACGTTCAAGATTTGTAGAGCCGGAAAAGAGCGGCATTAACACTGCTTATTAAACAAGGAGGCAGGACATAGAATTCGCTCACCTTACTTAACAGCAACCACATTAAACTGCTAAAAGCTTATGAGTGATAGGGACATACGTACGCACAACACCAAGAGGATCATTGCAGTAGGAGATTTAACCGCATCATTTTAATTCACTTTGTTTTTTTTGTGTAAGAAAAGCATGGGGGTCTCATGTTGAGTTCAAAACGACTTCAATGTTTAAGAGGCGGCATTTAATCACAGTCCAGCAGGAGAGCGTCAGCCCCTAGTGTTCTACCACCACTTTTTCTTCCCCCTCTTCCTAAGCTCTAATGGAGACCAAGCTCCTGCCCCGCACCAGCACACCCGCCCCAGGAAGACAAGCCCATGGCCTTGCCACGACCACACGGCACTCACTGGTTGAAGAGCACCCTGGAGCGGACGATGAACTTGAAGATGTACTCCATGGCCTTCATGGCCTTCAGCAGCTGGTCGCTTAGCTTCTCCGCATTTTCCACGTAATTCTTCAGGACCTTGGTCAGCTTCCTGCACAGGGAGAACACCCTCAGCTCCCACACCACAAGGTCGGAGAAACATTCCACGCAGCACTGGGGACGCAAGGTCTGAAGACCGGCTACCAGAAGTTGCCTGCCGTTACATCCCGTGAAAATAAGCATCCTCCATAATGACGCCTACACTGCCAGGTGCGGCTGACGGCGTAATCTGAACACTGCAGGCATATGAATCAATGAACGCCAACCAGCACCGATGCAGTCCATTGGCGCTGCTGCTAAAATGTCCATGAACAGCCATTGACTGGAGACTTCAGTGTACCCACGTCTGCATATATTTCGATCGCCAGAGCTTGGCTTTTTCCTTTCAGGGCTAGAAAAGGCTCTTGCGTAATAAGAAAATAAGAATCATTGCTCATACAGGGGTGTCTTTGCCACACCTTATGTGTAAAATGTTACTAGCATATGGGTAGGCAGGCTGGGTGCGAAATTATCCTGGTAAAACGATGATCAAGCCTGAATCGCAGCCATTTCTCCACGCTTTGGCAGCAGCTGGTGTGAAGCTTATTACCCAGCCAATAAAATCATAACGAAATAAGCAAAACTGGAAAGGACAACACTCTGGCTTTTGTGTTAATCTTCTCTGTCTGGGGCCTCCTAATCAGCCCCTATGATCAGTAACAATGTTTTTTTTTTCCCACCCTTTAAAGGGGTTAAAGCCTAGCTTCTTGTTTTATCTGCCCATATTCGACACTGTATAGGCTTTCCAGGCTGGAAAACATTATACAATCTTGTTTAGGAGCAGCCTTAACCAATCATTTGACAAAACGAAACCGCAGGCAGTTCCTTCGCAGTGCCTATAAACAGCTCGCATGCCCGCCTCTGGTCAGCTTGTACGCTTCAATTTCAGCTCACTGTCAAAGGGCAGCCTTAACCCGTATAACACTGTTGGCCTACGGTCTGCGTTTTAGAATGATAAACGCAAACCCGCAACCAACACACTCATAAACACCCTATTTCCCGCTTTCCGTGACTTTTATACATGATTTAATAGCCTTCCCAACACACAACTACGTAATTAGGTATGGAGAAAGATTACCGTGGTCGTGTGTGTCCGGGATTACTTACTGCGCTGGATTTTACTCCTCAGACCACCCAACACCAGGAACAATAAACTAAAATCTCACAGTAACGGCAAAGGGGGGGGGGGGGGCAGCCAGTCCCTGAAAGCCATTCATTTATCCAGCCAGAGACGAGGGAAAGTTTCAGCAAATCGGTGTTAAAATGCATGATGTGTCATTCATGAACAGACTCCCAGAAAAGCAGAGAACACGACTCCATCATAAAATATTTCTTAAATATGTTTCTATATAAACATAAATCTGTAAATCTGTGGATGAATTTTTATTATATATATATATATATATATATATATATATATATATACACACACACACACACACACACACACACCATCTGCATGTAAATATATGCATTTATACATTTTTATATTACTTATAGGAAAAGGTTGTTGCTCTTCGTAGTACAATCATAATTAAATAAAAAGCATACTCACGTGTAGGCCAGTGTGGCACTAAAATGCTTGCGAATGTACGTCTCCAGGACAGGGTTAAAGTGCTGGAATTTCCTGTCGGCAATGAGCCCGATGATGAATACCTGTCAGAAGGAAGCAGAGGCACTCATTAGCTGCAGGGGCACAGACACAAGGCCATCTCCACAGCCAGACAAGGACGCCCGGGAAGGACACACAGGAGGTGACACTGACAGAAATGCAGAGCGGTGGACCTGGTCAGGGAAAGACCCACAGCAAAAGAAAGCAGCAGAAGTACCAAGGCAAGGTTCCCCAAATCCGGTCCTGGAGGCCCAGTCGGCACCACAGTTTGCATATTTCCCTGCTCAAGCACAGCTTACTCAGCTCAGCGGCAGGTGTGTTAGATCAGAGAAATGTGGCTCAACATGTTGAGCATTATTACTCTTATGCTGCTAAACAGAGAGCTGCTAAACTGTTTTTCACTATTTCTGTAATAGTGACAATAGAGATCTATCTTATCTTAAACTGTGGTTTGGACTGTCCCTCCAGGACCGCAATTGGGAAACCCTGCCTTACTGACAGCGGGCTGCACTAGATAGGGAAACAGAGAATGCAGGTAATACATTATGAGGTTAATAAGGGCTTGCTGGTTTAATAAAACATCATCATTTAACTTAATCAGAAACCAAATTATCCAATTTTTAACAATATCTCGAGTGAACTGCGGGGGATAAAATGAACAAGCGCTGCAGTACAGAGGCTGCATGGGAGATTCTACAGCAACAAATAAATCACTCCTTGGTGCGACTGATCATGTGACTGTGGTTTTCGGGGGAGTGCTGATGCCAGTTAATGAATGCTTCATTCACAATACAATTACCAGTACATTAACAACAATTAATTACTGTACTAAGGTTACTTCAACATTCCACAGATACACTTATAATATTTAACGAACTAAATTTGAATTAAATACAATATTTTATAACTGGGACATAAATTCACATAAGAAATTCCAGCCCAGGTCACTTTGACAACAGTACTTAAAAAAACCCTTATATCTGTAGAAGGATACAAAGTTTCTCAGAAATGCTGAAGTACAACTACCTACACTGCCACTGGCATACGGTAAACAGGGCCTTGTCTGTCTGACCCATGAGCGCCCCCTACAGAGCCAGTAGGGACATTTTCGTAGGCGGGGTAGGGAGGGCACAGTAACCCCAGGGTCTTATAGGACAGATAGAGCGCAGCTAAAATTGAAATAAAAACATTTAACATCATAAATGCGTGTCCTTACCAGGGCGTCAAACACCAGAGTATCGAATGTGTCACTGTCTGAATTCTCCATCATGATGTTGAAGAGAGCATCCAGTGTGTCTTGCAGAAACTGGAAGAGATTTAGACGTGGCTTTAAGGAACAGAGCAAGAGGATCCAGGGACTTCAAAAGGCCACCGGCGGCGTGCACTGGAACTGGAATGTTCCGAACCTGCATTTTATTTCCCTAACGACAAGTTTCCAGCTTAGCACACTAACAGCAGTGGGTCATCTCCAGCACAACTAAATAGAAGAGATCTATGTATCATGCACGCCACGCTAGGCACAATAATGTCATATAATTCTTTTTAAGCTTTTTAATGCTTTACAAATGATCACCCAATCAAAACTCCTTATAAACGCCAAACTACACCACAACAATCTCAAATTCAATCTACTTATTTAGCACTAAAAATTAAATCAATACCTGCATTACACAGAAAATGTAATGATTTTGTTACGCTTGGGGGGAAGGGAGAAAAAAAAAAAAAAAAAAAAACTTGTTTTTTAGTCCAATTACAGCTCTGCGGTTCTGCTTTTCACATTTCCCATTTCCCGCCTTTTCCAGCTCCTGTCACACATGAAAGGCTCAGCCTCTTCTGGCTGTCCCCATTCCTGTCCTGCAGGTGGCGATCTCTTCACATCCACCCGTTACCAGCAGTCGGCAATGCCCCCGGTAACGGGAGAGTTAAGGGGTACAACTCTCGGCCCTGGCACGTGGCGGTTCAGCTTCGGCTTCTGAGCCGCTGGACAACGAGCCGGACGTCTCTACTTCTCCAGCGCACCCCAAAACCTCGGTGCATAATTTGATTTCTTCAATGCAGGTCTCAGGCTGCCGGGATGCTGAGACACTATGCTATGAGTAATTAATCCCAGAGCAAAGCCGGACTGCGCACGAATCGATCACCCACGAGCACCGGCCACCTCAAACCGCCGGCTAACTTTCATGCCCCCCCCCCTTTCATTTTTCTGAGGGTCTCTCGCCTGCCAGGCTGAGAGCTTTCATCGTTTCGCTTCATTTCCCAGGCCAATTATACTATGAAGAAAGTGTTTCAGGCAAGGACCACTTCAGGAAAATAAAAGCTGAAATTACATACAGAAATATGTTTATGTTTGAAGTACCCATCCTCCCCGATCAACAAAACACTGTGCGTGGACTCCAGCTGCCTCCCATGGGGGGGTCGGTACGCACCTTCACCACCTCCCCTCCATCCACCTTCATAAGCTGCCGGAGGTTCTGCTGCAGGAGACTGGTGTTGGAGCGCCACTTGAGGAGACCCAGCAGGTCCACTGGCAGGCCAGAGCAGACGGGACAGCGGGGAGAAGGAGTGTTAGCATGGAGCTAATTACTGTGGCGATTGCAAAAGCAGCAAATGACTAGGGAAAAGATTAAAGGAAACACCTCAGCCGCTGTATGGCCGCGTTTAAGGGCGAATTAGCCATATCGTTAATTGATTTTCTTGAATCAATCCTCACTTAGGGAGCTCTGTTTTTAACTGGGAGTTCAGGTATCATTTAGACTGGATGCTACCCAAACCCAGTCAAGGCCCCTTAACTCCCATGTGACCGTACAGAAGAATCTGATTTCTGTTTGCCACTATGGCATTGTGATCAAAGCCATTTCACATTAAAATCGGTATAGCGGGACACCAGGAAATGCCTCCCTTAATTCAGACAGCCCTAATAAATCTGGGACTTAACAGAATCACCCAAGCCTGCCTTAAATAAATGTACATATGATAGGCAAGTTCAAATTGGAGAGACTGAGGGAGTCAAAAACAATCTGTCAACCCAGCCATATAGATTTTTTATTTTAAGATGTACGGCTTCACCACAGCAAGACAAATGAATTACATTGAAAATAGAATTACAAGACGTGGCACGGTAGAATACAGCACACATCTGCGTGCTGGAGGGGGAGTGCCGGACACGGGGAAAATTAAGAGTACCGCCCCCTTCAGGGCGGCGTGCTCCATAACAACCAGCCAAAGGGGCACGAGGGAGATGAGAGTACAGCACAAATCTGCAAGTGCTATACTGTACATCTTCTGCCACATGCTGCCAGTAGAAACAAATGTAATGCTTATAACAATGCTGTCTACCTCCGCGCCGGATAACATACAATAAAAAGGTGAAAGGGCTGTTCTCGTTCTCAGAAACTGTGTTCCTGGGGAAAACATGCAGCGAGCCTTACGTTGCACCATCTATCCACAGAAGAGGGACCGAAGAACAGGCACTGTAAGTGTCAGTATAACCTGGCCAACGCCATACAGCACAACACACGCCCTTGCAAAAAGCTGTCCATGACAAGACGCTTCACGTTTTACCTCTCAGGGAACGGTGACTTTTCGCAGATTTCTCACAAGTCAATTTCCATAGAACTAAAGACCGGGATCCTGCAGCCTAGTTTTGTAAACAATAAATTAACTGCTAAAGTAATACTGGCAGGATGGGATAGAGCTCTGGGAAAAGCCAAAAGCATCATTCATTAACCTTTATTGCCCACAAGTAGTGACAAAAAGCAGAATCATGTGTCACTGGGTTGTTACGCATAAACAAAGATCATCATCTATTGCAACCTCATGCTATTCGGCTTCGCTGATACTGCGGGGTGCTTTGGATTTTAAAAAGGCACCTTTTTTCTTTCCTGAGGATTTTACATCAAGCTTATGAAAAGTGTCAGCTCACAGAGGAAGGAAAAGCTTTGGTCCGGACACTGGCATACGCGCAGAACCGAGCCGTAGCAAGGCTGGAGTCACCCTCATTCAGCTGCGAGTCTGGACAAGCAGTGGCCCCCCCCTGCTAAAAAGAACCTGGCCTTTTCTGCAGCGATGGCAGGAGAGACTCCTTAGGCTGTCCTGTATAATCAAAGCTTTATGTAGAAGGGGGAGGGGGGTTTCTCAGGCGACCCACAAATTACCGCCTCGAACAGAAGTGCAAATATCGATTCCCCGCAGCGGCCCCCTCAGTGAGCCGCGCCGCGCGCGCGCCCCCCCCCCCGGCCCCCCCCCCGGGTAAGGCCAGCCACCGGGTTGGGCGGTTAAACCGTGGGCGTGTGTTTGTGAACGTGCAAAAATCAACGCACCGAACAAATTTAAAAAAAAAAAT
>JAODJX010000043.1:5680281-5709160 GCA_026776945.1 Isichthys henryi
CAGCGAGATACAGGCCGCTTTGTTTAACGAAATGCGACTCGGACACTCGCAGGAAACGCTCGCCCCGTGGGATGGGGTTTGCTTACTGCAGGCCGTTCCGACCAAACGGCACAAGTTAAACCTCACACCATGTCGTCGTCAATACCTAGAGGCCTCCCTGGCACAAGGCGGGTAGGGGGCAGGGGGCACAGAAACACGCTACACAAGGGGCCTGAATCGTCAGCACAGCAGCTGCCCAGGAGAATAAGGGTTATCCTTCTCAGCCCAGTGCATACAGTCACACTGAAGGGTGAGCAGCGAAAGCCGTCCCGGCTGTGTAGATTGAACTGACCCCCCTGAATCCACCCCCCGCCGTGTTCAAAGACTGACACATAATATTTCATTACTTAACACTAAAGGCCCCACCCACCAACACTGTACCAGTTATGGCCGGTCCAGCAGTGGACTTGGGGGGGGGGGGGGTTAAAGCTGTCGGATGACCTCATCTCGCTGGCACTGCCCAGCAGCATAATCCAGCAGGAAGCGGAGCGTGACAGGGAATGCTGCCCTTCAGTACCCCACAGCCTGCCAGGTCAGCGTAGACCTACAACAGTGTGAGTAGTGTCCTAGAGGGACAGCAATTCAGGGCCGTTGTGACCTTTCCCAGGGAATAGCGCCCCCCGCAGTGCCACGTTCCACCCTCCCTCCCCAGCACGATCCCTGTGAGCCATCCCACACGGTGCCCTCCCGCCGTAACTCCTGACCGAGACACAAGCAGGACAATCCTCTACAGGATGCCGATGTCGAGGCCGATGATTTTACTCACAGTCCGTAGACGACCTGTGGCGGAAGGTGAAGCGAAGGTGGCTGCGGTTCACGTCCTCAATGGGAATAGCCACCTGGAAAAGGGGAAAAAAAAGGGAGCTGCCTCAACAGCGCCCCCTACAGACAGCTCATAGGCATCACATATCAGCACCAAAATCAGGACGGCCCACGAACAGCGGAAGCCACTAAATCTCTATGAATATTTATTTAAGACAGAGGGATGATAATTTCTCCTTGCATGACCTATAACAGGTCACTAACCCTTGAAACAAACCTAGACTAAGTAAATAGCTCTGAATAATTTATTACCTGACAGTAATGTCCTCTAACCAATTTTCCGACTCACAGATGACACGCGAGTTCAAAGCCTTAAGCTAACGTGCTCTTCAGAGCGTACTAGACCCAAATCATTTATATTGAGAGCGAATTCCGATTCCTTTATTCATCTGCACTTTAAGACCCCGTCTGGTAAACAATGCATAAGACATCTTCAGATGGAAAATTCTCAAAACTCACCTTGACCGTTTCAAACCAGCGCGATTGTTTCACTTGGTAGTAGATCACAGACTTGTACTCCATGATCCCATCATCGCCGGCACCAGGAAAAATGACGTTCTAGAGATGGTAAGATGGTAAACAAGCGATAGGTCTGAACATTTGCAGGCACTCAAGAAAAATCTGTGAATTTTTCAGATGTACCTTGTACAGTGACCTTCCAAAAACTGTGCGCCCACCCAAGGGGTGTTCAGTATTTCACGTTTAAAATGTCAAACTCCTCAGATAGTTAGTAACAGACTATCTGCAGTTACTGCTGACTGCATTTTAACATCCTATTAATTCACAGGTAGATCAACCTAAGGCATAAGGCAACCTGTGCCAGGTGATGACCTTTTGTCCGTGTTTAAGGCACCAGGAAGCAAGAGTCAATCGAAAACAAAGCGTATAAATGAATTCCCATCCAAGACGGTCAACCTCAATGCCTTCAAGAAAAAAATCCAGCCTTAGATTTTGTGCTGCAAGTCCCACTCAGGGGAACGATAAAATAATGAAGTGTAGTTACTCCATCGAATAAGCTTCCTAAATATAAAAGCTTGAATTTCTAAAGGCTGTGCCCACATCTCCCACAAGCTACTGAAGAAAAACACACAGGCACATCCCCTCCCCCCCCCCAAGACCAAAAATGGGCAGCTCATCTGCCTGGCTAAAGAGGCAATTAGTTCTCCCCAGCAAGATGTGTAGCAGGTCGAGGTCTTGGTGTAAAACAAGTGCCCCCCACCCCCACCCCACAGAGGGGCACATGCAGATGCACAATTGCTGCCCCATTTGGGCTAACTAAGCTAACTATTTCTGACACCTATAAATTATGAATTAACAAGTAGGAAAGTGTTGAGATGGACCCTGGGATGGACTGGGATGTTAGAGACAGCTCCAGGACGGGACTCAATTAGTCTCGCCTAGAAAGGACAAGATCCTGCCTTCTAGACCAACAGCGTCTTAGAAGCAGCACTTCAACTAAAATGTATTTATGCTGTTTAGTCCCTGGAGGGGACCTGGATCACTGGGACATGTGGGCTGTGAGCCACAAGCCGCACGCATTTATGACTGAGTGAACATAAAATCCAAAAATAAGATGTGGAGGGTCCTTCTACAAGAGGACATTCAGGTTAATGCGGCCAGCGCTTCTCAGGGAGGGGAGCGTACATCCAGCACTTGCATTTCCCCTCTAAATACAGCCCCCCCAGAGAGAACCTGCTCTGAAGAGATGTGTAATTAAGACAGCAATGCTTGGAGGCGAGCCAAGTCGGCAGTCCGGAAGATGTCCCTCCCTGTAGAGGGAGTGAAGTGTGCTTTTAAAATCGCACCCTGGGAGTGAGAGCCCAGGCAGACCTTCACTATGAAAGACCCATCACTGCCATTATGGCTGACGAGTACTTGCATTCTCCGGGGAAGAATTAATTGACTCAATGAGTGACCAGTAAAACCGACATGAAAGATAATTACAAAGTTTAGTCATTATGAGGGACGGATTTACAATCATGCGTTTCGTTCAACAGGCCCAAAAGTAGCAACGCATGCTTTCAACCAGGGCAGCCCCCTGGTCTTAACACTCAGCTGGACGATGAATGCTAATGAGAAACTTGCAGGAGACTGAGGACTCCAATAACCAACTGTGCGCACTTAAGATTCAGAGGATGGGCCTCAAGAATAGTCTGTCATATTGAACATCTCCAGGGGAAAGCATTCAATTTTAAAAAGATTTCACCAATAAATAATTCCTCCAACGATGATGATGACTTTCCCGGAGCCTCACAACAATATAATGTGACACAGCAGCATCCGTGATGTTCATTACCGTTCTGGCTAACCCTTCCAGCACCGAAGACCACACTTAGTTCTGTTGACTGTTATAAATAAACCTATTCGAGGTCGCTAACAGGAAATTAGATTCCATCGTAAAATCGTGCCAGTACCTCGAACAAAAAGCCAAACACACCTTTGACTATGCAGGAAGAAGCAACCTGAATCCATGGCGGTGTAATGCACCCTCCAAACTGCTGAGGTCGCTCTTACTTTTTATACTCACAAACATGCTGTGAAATTAAGATGTGTCCTCCTTTATGGTACACATTTAAAAGAAAAGGGATTAATCTCAGAAAGGGAGGGATGCTCATAGCTAAGAACCATCCACACATTCTTTGTACCGTTTCCAACCTTTTTCCCTGACAGTTGGTTGGCTGATTCCTATAACTGCACCTACACTGTCTGAAAGGGCACCTCTGTGAATTGGTGCCTTTGTTTACCTAATGTTTATCTCTGCATATATTCCTGTCATTGTGCTGGACCACTGTATCACTATTACAGTTCATATATCATCACAGTGTGCTGTGATGCTTTCGTGCACCTGTTACAATCAGAGCACATTCACTTAATGAGTATGCAAACGTAAAAGAGGATATTTAAAGAAAAAACTAAAGTAAGTCAGTACCAGGGACAGCATGGTGGTGCAGTGGTTAGCACTGTTGCCTCACACCTCTGGGACCCGGGTTCAAATCCCCGCCTGGGTCACATGTGTGCGGAGTTTGCATGTTCTCCCCATATCGTCGTGGGGTTTCCTCCGGGTACTCCGGTTTCCCCCCACAGTCCAAAATCATGCTGAGGCTAATTGGAGTTAGTAAATTGCCCTTAGGTGTGCGTGTGTGAGTGAATGGTGTGTGAGTGCGTCCTGCGATGGGCTGCCCCCTCATCCTGGGTTGTTCCCTGCCTCGTGCCCAATGCTTCCGGGATAGGCTCCGGACCCCCCGCGACCCAGTAGGACAAGCGGTTTGGAAAATGGATGGATGAAGTCAGTATCAGGAACAGGGAAAGCACCAGCCTCTGTCCGGTATGCTTTCCGGCATCCAAAAGAGGAAGTTCACTGACAAAGCCGTAGGAATTATTATACTATAACATGGCAGATGTTAGTATCCCGTGACCCACGTTGAGGCTACAGGACACACATGACAGCAGGTCCGCTGGTGTTTGAGCTGCTCAGTACAAGGTGAATCGTCTTCTGGGATGACCTCCAACAAACTCGCAACATGAATCCTGCACATTTCTCTGGGCGCAATTACTGGATGCTGAGCGACTCCCCAGAGCAAGAGGATCAAGGGGGGGAGACTAGTGAGCCAAAAAAAGCAAAAACAGTAACATTAATAAAGACAGCAATCAAGAAACGATGCAGTACCTGAATCCTGAAAGGGACCATTAGGAAAAGCAAACAGCAGCAAATCATCAAGGACAAAGCGGTTCCCTGAAGATCGGCAGGGAGACATGTCCCGGACATAAATACTCTCAGCAAAAAAAACTAATCCCTCCCTAAATTATACAGCTGCTGCTAAGAATTAAACAGGAAGATGAAAGCGAAACTCCTACAGGCCCATAAATTGAGTTTAATCAATCCAAAGGGACATCAGGGAGTCTCAGAAAGTTCATCAGCTCAGATTAGAAAAGGGTCTGAAAAGTCGCCCCTATGTTCCAGCGGAGAATACACCTTAATGATCGCCACTCGCAGTTCAGAGCTATGTATTCGCATCCCGGATCCAAGTCGGGGCTAAATGACTACATATCGCACCGTATTCATTAACGGCCACACATTCTAGCTTGTCAGCAGGGAGAAGAATCGAAGGGACAGTCATTCCGAAATCATCACCGGTGTCATGTCATACATCACGGATTCCACAAGCGCTTCCACAACGCCTCGGATTCACAGGCGAGTATTAGAGCATTAATCTTAATCTGAAGCTTTCAAGATATTGGCTATCTGATCTTTCCCACGCTGATTGAAGGACAGTGAGAAAAAGTACTTCTGCCACTAATGACTAAAATGAAGTTCATCGCACTAAAGCTGCACCAATCTATTCTGCGAGAGGGTAACTAACACAGCAGCTACCTTCAGCTCACTAGACAAGCAGCGTCTGTCTACAAAGCATTCAATGCACGTTTGTGTGAGAAATGTCTGAGCTATCACTGGATCCCTAACGTGATATTGCTACTGCCCCTTATGTTAAAGCGTTTAAAACACACACACACACACACACAACATGAATTATGATGCACCACTAAACTCACATTTGCGAAGGCAGCCCAGGATAACACAGCTTTAAAAGGTACAAGTCAGTTACCTCCAGTTTTTTGCCATCTTCATCGTGAACAGACATGGTGACCTCCACATTTTTCCATGCGGTCTTATTGCCCTTTTCGAAGTCTCCCTGGACCAACGTCACATATATGTCGTTGCGGACGTCACCTTGAAGAATCGCAGGGACCCGCGGTTGGTCAATGCGCTTCACACGGAGCAAGTTCAAGAACGCTGACAACTCTGGCTCGATGAGACCCACCTGGCATGATGATTTCGGGGAATCCCATCTTCCGGGCCACAGCCGTTGACCGATCCACTAGGTGGGGGAAATCTTTGCGGATCTGATGGATGTCTCCGGGGAGTAGTTTCAGAGTCACCCACAAACCTGCCAGGGACATCATCATGGAGGAAATTTGCATTTATCCACTATGGCCAGCTGAGCCGTTTAGCTGGATGGGGGCCATCAGCTAAGCGATCGCAAGCCAACACCGCGAGGACATCCTGAACGGTCGGCTACTATGTGTGAAGTGAAATCTGGAACTGAGTAACACCACACCATTTCATTATGGGTGACAGCATAGAGTTTGCTGGTACTTAAATGGGCAATTCCACGCAAAGGTCAGTTTGACGTCACATCCATAAATTTCCAACAACGAATATATCAATTTGAGGATTTGTCTATATTCAACCCAAGAGGTTACAAGCGTAAATATATGCAAACTGACTCGCTGATACCAAGCTCATCTTTGCTCTGAGGCACTTTGTTTTCCGATGCGAGTATAAACGTCACTTCCACGATGCTAGAATTGCCCAAATACACCAGCACCTGTAAGAGAGACAGGAGTGTCATGTGTGGAGAGAGAGAAAATTCCAGTGTCTGGACCCAAGAGGTTCAGGCTTTAAAAACCATCTTCAGAGAGAGGCCAGGAATGAGGGAAAAATATTAAAGGACAGAAAGGTACAGAAAGTGTAATATCTCTAAAGAGTCTTTTTTTTTTAAAGAAAAAAGCATCGGCACAGTGGACCTACAAAGGGACAATGGAGCAATGAAGAAGGTACTCATGTGAGCGGGAAGATGAAGAGGCAGGAACAGAACTGCACACTCCCTCCTTTAGTCACGTTCGACCCAAGGTGAAGATACATCACACCGCAGAACTTTGAAGAGTCTGTCTAAAAGGGGCTCCTTCCAGGTGCAATGGCGCCACCTATCATTTTTGCAATGTTGACATTTGTATGCGTCGGTCTCTCTCAGCCTGAGTGATCCCACCCCCTCCATCCCATAGAGACACCCTGTAGCACGGTGACATCTTTTGGTGTACTCACACCGGGCGATCTGTATCGTGCCCAGGCACATTTAAACCCCAAAGTCTAGTTCATTGGACTAATGTATCTGGGCCCGGCCACGGTTAGTTGTACTCGGGATGGGACGTAACTAGCGTGATCGTTAACCGTGCTTGGGCATGGAACACAGACATGACCTTAGCGATGCTACAGACACGCGCATGCACACATCTACACTATAAATGAAGCAGAATGGGAAAGAACCCGATTGCATAGGCTGTACAGATTTTATTTTTCCCTGCAAAACTGTGCAGCGAAAAAAAGTGCTGCACACAGATCGGGTCTCAGCTGACATTTAATAAACACGGTGGCAAGGGATGACTTTGTTCTGCGGCAGAGGTGCAGTGTTCCCTGGAAATGTGGGCTAATGATAGTATCCAGGAACAACTAGATGCACAAAACAAAAACTCAGATATCAGGTAATATATGGAGCTACCTTCTTATACACGCAGCAAGAATAAATAAAAATCGCTGCTTTGCATACTCAATAAATCTATAAGTGGACCGTGTGTTATCGCACCCAAAACGACTCCAAATAAGCGACAAAATAAGGATATTAATCATGACCTCCATGTGCTGTGGGTCTGCACTTTTCTTCCTGTTTTCTGCAACCCAAAAAGTTGCACAGTGATGACGAGAGCGTGCTCAGGCCCAGAACGTTAAATGCAATGTGAGAGCAGACCAGTGGGAGACTGGGGACAACTGGGACAAGTGTGAATATGCCCCTCGTCTAAGGTCCCTGTAGTTTCTGGGGAGTCCTGCACGCACGCACACACACACACACACACACACATATATACATATATATACACACATATATACATATATACATACATACACACACATATATACACACATATACATACACACACACACACACACACTCGCTGTTAAGAGCTCCTGCTGGTGTCAGACGTGCAGAAGCCTCAAAAGAGAGACAGACAGTAGTCATTGACAAAGACGTCTGTCAGCTGCCTTCAGATGGTAAATATTATGGAAATTCAAACAGCGACAGCATTTAACAGAGAAACGTTCCACACATCCAGCACTAGCAGTGAGCTGCCTGAAATCCCCACTGATGTGAAAGCGCCCTTATTGCTTAATAATTTATTCCCCTGTTACAGACCGTCCCTGACTTATGATGGCTCGCACATACAACCGCAGTTTAGAGGGGAAAAAATACACATTGAGAAGCCAGTAGTAAGTCGGGGACAGTCTGCATTTTACCCAGTTCCCTAACAGCATGAGCTAAATGATTAGTCAAAGCCCCTGCAAATTTCAGGAAAGGTGAACGGTGGGTGAAAGATCTTAAAGGTTAATGGTAAGTTGATAGTCGTGTGCTTCAATTCTGATTACAGAAGAACAGCTGTAAAAATCATATGACCTCCTTTATCTAAATAGATGTGGAGGCACACTTAAAGACAAAGAAACGTTTTAAAGTTTAAAAAGCCCCCGTGTTACTTTAACCGTGGCCTGTGGGTGGTGCTGCAGTTCCCATTGTACCTCCAGCACTGGAGGTTCGCATGCTGTGTGTGTGTGGGCTTTGCAAGCTGCCCTTGAGATTTCGGGATTTCCAGTGGGTTCCTCCTGTAGTCCAAACACATGCAATTAGGCTTACTGATGTCTCTAAACAGTGCCCGTAGCGGGTGGTCGGCTACGTGAGCGCACGTGGCCCGTGGTGGAGAGGCATCCCATTCAGAGTGCATTCCAACTTTGTGCCCTGCGCATTTTGGGATAGGATCTTGCCCTATCCCCGGTAACCCTGATCAGGATAAGCGCTTGGAAGACTGGTTTTTAAATCAAGTCAACTCGAGGTAGCACTGCTAACCAATTTTAGCAGAGTAGGGCAGTCAGAATGGGATGGAGGAGAAACATGGACATGGCACAGTGGAGGGCAACGACGGGCGAGCGCTGACAGGAAAAGCGGGGAAGTCGGCACGCTCCCACCGCGACTCTCGGTACCTTGTCCCTTGTGGTTGACCTCTTTGGCAGCGATGACCTTGTTGATGACTGTCTGGAGGAAGTCGTTCTCCCCTGCCACCCTGGGTGAAAAACGGGAGATGTTCAGCTGCCTGTGGCGAATGGCGTCATCCAAGGCTAGCCTGGAGGATGTACGTGATGGGTGCCAGCACAGGGGCAGACAGGGGGTGGGGGGGCACAGAGAAGCAGAAGGTCATGGGCATGTGGGTGGGGGTTGGGGTTGGCGGTAGACGAGACAAGGAGGGAAACGTACCAAAACAGTGATGCAAATTCCATGACAAAGACAAAGTGGGTGTTAGCCAACAGTGGGGCAGGAAGGGTAACGAGAGAGAGAGAGAAGAACGTTTAAGTGAGAGATGCCAAGTGGAACCCGAGTCTGGAAGCTTGTTTTCACCTTTACGCTACAGCAAGAGAAGCTTAGGAAGCCCCTTCACCCCCCGTCCCGGAATGTTTCCTCAACGACAAGCATCAGAGACCCAAATCACCCAAGCGTGCCAACGAGAAGAGCAACAGGAATGTGCAGGAAATGCCCTGTGCGGTTGGCACTGACCACACCCCCTTGACCGTGTCCAGG
Organism: Isichthys henryi; assembly: GCA_026776945.1. NCBI lineage: Eukaryota > Metazoa > Chordata > Actinopteri > Osteoglossiformes > Mormyridae > Isichthys > Isichthys henryi. The sequence goes on from JAODJX010000043.1 coordinate 5,689,599, forward strand.
TTCCCGTTGGAAGTCGAAGATGAAGACCAACTGTCAAGTATGAAATCGCCTGCTTTCTTTGGTCCAAAATTAGCTTTAAATGTTTTTTTTTTTTTTAATTATTATTAGAAACAATAGCGGAAAGTTTTATTGACCGGCGAGTAACCTCTCGAGATTTAATTCCAGTACAGATCTCAGAGCATTACTGAAATACACTGAGATGTATCGCATGACATCAGCAATGCAGCCTGGACGAATGTGATTACAGTACGCGGATGCCCCTCCGCATGACAAGCAGTGTGGGGGAGGCTCCTATCGCACTCATCTCTAGGGGAGGTCTACAGGGGAAATCAGGTCCAGCTCAGAACGACAGAGAAGTTAAATTACTGCAGACGTCTGGGCCGATGCAGTTCATACCCTAAAGGCACTTAAAAAAAAAAAAAAACCCCAGAATTCAGTCCATTTAATCAATTATGTCATTAGGGCTCACTTCCTCTTTCGAAATGACAACTTCCTGTTCACCGCTCCCGGATCACATGGGCAAAAGGGAACATATTCAAATGTAACCAGTGATGTGATGCTACTCAAAGTTACTCATGTGGAGTATCTCACTCCCATCCATACTAAAGCAAACCTTAAAAAATCAACTAGGAAATAAAGGCGTCGGTGTCAACTTACGGCTGGAACGGAATGAAATGCTGCTTGTCTTCATCGTCCATTTTACCCGTGATGATGTCGGTAACGTCCATCACTAGGAAACAGTACAGCGGTAAATTAGCGGGCTGTGGGTCTCTCGCAAATGAACCACGGTCATTTTTTTCCCCCACCATCTTCCTGTTTCATAAATAAGAAAACTAAACAGCTGGTCGTTCACAGAGAAGTTGAGCCGGAGTGGAGCAGGAAAATCGACTTTATGGGAAAGCCCTCCGACAGTCAACGGGATGCCAACGGGCGGGTTTACGGAGGACTCCGTAAAGTATCATGCATCAGGAAGCCGGTTTGATCTCTCATGTGAGCCAGAAAACAGGGGGAGGGGTGCTGGGGCAAGCCGTACATCTTGGCACGCCCCGGGCACCAAGCCAGCCTAATTAGTTTTCTACACAGCCAGCATTCCGCCTGCAGGGGCCAATCAGACGCCGATTCCTCTGAATTAACCTGAGCTAAAACCTTTTGGTTTCTGTCCAAGACGAGGCTACTCAACGAGGCAGACAAACGATTCGTCCGCCAAGCTGCCTGAACAAAAACATAAGTAATCTTTTCAACTCAAAAGAAAAAAAATTGCAAAGAAAAACATCCACTTTTATTTATCGAGTACTTTTGTGGGACAAAGCACCATGCAAGTGAGGATCAGATAGCAGGACCAGCCAGCGTCCCTAGACCAGCTGCTGGAGGCCCCAATGGTGATACGGTTACTCTATTGGCAGGAGATTCGAACCCACAACCTTACAGACAAGGGAACAGCTATTTCTTTAGCAATACAGAATCTGACAATTGATTTAAAAAATTCATCTGGGAAGATTTCTTTTGTTGGGGTATACATTTAGAGTGCCACTCGAGGTCGAAGTGTGACGATGTGTGATGAGACTGAACAAAAATATTACCGGCAACTCCGAATGGCCGGCGGAGCCCTGAAGTCAGCCGGCGTGCATTGTTGTCCCTCAGCTCCATGCGGCCGACCCTCACGATCTGACAGACGAAGCAGATCTTCTCCCTCTTAAGGTCCTCGCTGCCCAGGTCCTGAGCAGACGAAGAGTAGGTGGGGGTCAGAACCGTAGACGGGCCGTGGATTCAGTTCAGGTCCAGGAAGTACAAATCCAGACCAAGATTTTGTTTCAACTAACCAGTTGAGAATAAAAAGTCAACACTTAACTGGTTTGATGAAACAAAATCTTGATCTAGACTTTTACTTTCTCGACCTGAATTTTTCACCTCTGCTTCTACTCTCTCATCAGTCGCCGTTTTCAAGGCTGGACATCATTTAACATTCCGCAGATGGTGGATGCTAATGCTGGACTGACTACCAAGACAGGGGCCCGAGTGGTTTATTTTTGGTGAAGGCCATATTACAGGTGCTTTAAGCCAGTTTCCCCCAATCCAATCCTTGGGGGCCCACAGTCTGTCCATGTTTTCGTTCCCTCCGGGCTCCCTGCCAGACAGTCCACACATTTTTGCTCCCTTTCAGCTCTGCAAGAACATGGCCTGCCTGTGGGACCCTAAAGACTGGACTGGGAAGCACTGCTTTAAGCTAACACCAGTCTGACTCCAGGTGGCACCCTTATAATGCATCAGCAGCAGGCGGTTAATGATATGAGGCCTCGGGACAAGAGCTTCAAACTCCCAATTGAGGTCATGGATGGACGGTCTGGTTTTAATCACACTGGCACTGGCAGAGGGGAGGGTCAAGATCCACACGCAAGCTGGAAATCAGGCGCAGCTGGCCAAACACTCACAGTGAAGACGGCTCGCAGGTTGTGCAGCTGGTCGATGTCTTTCACCAATCCGGAGCTTGACCATCGCACCAGGTAATTCTCACTATGGGCGGAAGGTGAATTTCTTCTTAAAAGTTAAATAATTGTAGAAAAACCACAATGAGACACCACATCAAAGCAGACTGACAGACAGTCAACTTCCAAGTGGATAGACATCCACCACAGCACAGGAATGGGTGTTCATTAGGTATGACACAGACAGGTCACACGAAGAGATGCCACAGAAGATGAGAATCAAAACTTCTGTAGCTGCGAGAAGCTGCAAGGCTAGCAGGACCAGGCTACCTGATAAACTTGGACACCACTGGGTCGTACAGAGACATGAGCACCTCTGCGTCCTCGCCGATCTTACACACCACGTTCTTCAGGGTGATGAACAAGGCAAAGGAAGGCGTGGAGGCAAACTTCTCCTGCCGGCTGAGGTCCAAGTTCTGCTTCTGGGACTGTCGGAGCAAGCAGACAAAGCCATCATGTTCAAGCTCACGGCCGGTGTAAACGGGCCTTCTAAAAAACCACTCCGATATTCCGAGCTGAAGATTCTCCTCCAGGCAGATGCAAACAAAGGGCCGAACATTACATAACTGATGAAGCAATAGGCCAGGCTAGTGCTGCCATTAATCGTGACAGAACTCCGACGATTTGCATGTGTATTGGATAATCACGATACCTAAACTCGCCGCTATCACACGCTGAACGCGCTTCCCAACAGAAGATGACTGTCAAGAGCAGATGCGAACCACAGCCGTACACTTCAAGGGCCAGAGACGGGAAACAAAGCGCACAAAGACCATTCGAGGGACATTAAATTAAGAGGCGAGTCTCTTTGTGATTCCATCAATGTGAGCTCTTTGTGATTCCCCAGTGCTGTTCTCAGGGTGGGGTGGGGGGGAATTAAAAATAAAAGCCTACATGGACATGGACAGCTGGTCTGAAAGGTAATTCACCACTAGCCTCAAACCTTCTGACTACCCGGTGAACTCCCTAAAAATGACTTACCTCTGGTACTCAGAATGAACCAAAAAAATATAAGGCCTCATCCTGCCTCGATGCAAAAACACCTGCTGGAACATCTGGCACCCCCACACTGACTGAAAACTGGTCTTTGTACAAAAAAAAACTACAGTTTCCCTGAAACATATGATTGACAGCAGGGCTAAGTAACCTTAAGGGAAACAAACGATCGCCCATTGCTCGCCGGAGTCCGGACAAAACGGGAAAGCTGCCTGAAAGTTTCTAACGGGTACAGAAAACGGCTCAGTGAGCGGCTGATAAAAACCCTCGAGATTTAGTCAGGCTCAAGGGCTTCGGTGCTCATCTGGGCTCCATCTAGCAGCCGGACCAAGTCAGAGCCACGGCACCGAGCTGCAAGCTTCAGCTCTCTCAACTGAGGAAAGTTCTCTTATGTAACCTCGGCCCACACGATTCTCCAGTAGGAAACACTCTCAACCTCCCGTCCCAGGCTTTGGCAGCAAAACGTCCATCATACCTAACAGGATACGTGAGAACAGGCTGGAGTCAGATCCTATAAAAGGAGCAGTGTAGTCAAGCTGAACTTCAGCCTCAGTTTAAAAAAAGGCTGCCGAATGAGTCCAGACAAAGGCTGCCATGCCAGGCAGACACTACCTTCTCCTCCTGTATCCTCTCCTCTATTTGCTTGGAGGCTGCTTCATGGGCTCGGAACAGGCTGATGGTGCTGGTCAGGTCTGGATCCAGGATATTCCCGTCCTTATCCCGAACCACCAGGTCCAGGCCCAGGTACCTGACAAAGTTTAAGAAATTTTGTGTTTTTTTTTTTTTTTTAGCGTGTGCCGTTATGGAAATGCCTGACTGTGGGAGATAAGACGACCATTAAATAAAATGTAATCCAGCATAAAGGTGAATAAAAAAAAAATGTACCAGCATGCACCTCTAAGGAGAGAATGTCCCTAGACAGGTAATATTTTGAGCCCCAAAAGTAAATGCCACTCTACATCCCTCCTGTTCCCGAACGGGCTTTCAGCCCTGAGCACAATGCATTTGTCCATCTGTCCTGTATATTGGTTGCTGTGATGGCCTGGATCGTGGTCACCTCGATCGCAGCAGAGTCAGGCTGACTAATGCATCTCTGTTCAGGGAGTGAAAGGTGCCACAACAGCCGATGGGTGGGGATGTGGCTCACTACACGGGGTGGGCGTGCCCCCCACACTCACTTGTTCCCGTAATCTATTTTCGAGGTGACCTTCTGCTTGAGCTCCGTCAGCTCGTCTTGAGGAAGGGTGCCGGACAGGATCTGGGACCGCCACTCGATGAGGTCGTAGATCATGTCGCGGACGCTGTTGAAGGTCTCTCGCTTGTCCCCCTAGAGGATGGGAATCGGGCCTCAGTTTGACACGGACTGAACTAGGCTAGACTGATGTACCTTTCGTGCATTCGGACCATCTGATAAAGAAGCAGAACTTGTTTGAGCTGAAGAGATCCCCTAACGGTAAGATCTACCTTGTTTATTTGCACTTGTACCTGACAGCCTGTGTCTGTGTGTTCGTGTGTTTGCATGCCTGCTTAAGTAGCGTAGATCCGCAAACATGTCCCAATGACACCCACCACAAAGAGCTCCCTCCAGATGGCAGCCCATTCTCGTAATGTGGTGGTGACCTCGTGGACCAGGGGCTGCTCGATGGGGATGACTGTCTCCTTCTGCCTGTGGGGAGATGTTTCGCACTGATTGCCCTGGTGTCCGTCTCAGACCTCCATCAAACAGGCAGTGGGGACAACAGGTGACTAGGCTCAGACTGGGGGGTACGGACCAGAAAGGTGGGAAGTGCACGCACGCACGCACGCACGCACACACACACACACAACCCATCAAGAAATGCTCTCCTGCCAAAGACAGTGATTTTTTTTCCCCATTATCGCTGTCCTTAACTGTCCAGATACTTTTTCTCCATCGATGAAATTTGTGTTTAATTTCACCCTTTATAACAAGTGAGGCTGCCTCGATTCTGTCGTTTCACAAATGCACAGTATGAGGACTATGACGGAGTATGAGAATCTGACACCTTGAAGAAAAAGAAAAAACACCATCCCCCCCCCCAAACGTCAGCCGCATCTCCTGATCTCCGGTTTTCAGATGTGCAGATTTAGCTGGATATCTGCACCCATCTCGAAGAAGATGCACATAAAGCAGCAGGAGGCAGAAGCTTTAACAGCCAAGGACACGGAGCCTGGTATGGTGAGATCAGCCAGGCGGGTGTGTGAACAGGAGTGGGGGGGGTTCATGTGTCCATTAAATCATACCCTCTGAGGGTTTGGGGGGAACGATGCGCTGAGCTTTATGACGGAGAGAAAAGGGGGTCCGTCCTGCTAAGTAATGAGGCCCTGGCTTCGCAAACATTGATCACATGTCAACTGGGGCTATAAAAACAGTCCCTTTAGCAGGAAGCAGAGAGCCAGCAGGCAACAGGATTTAAAGAGGACTAACCCGCTGCCTTCAATGGCGGCGTCCTTCAGGTGAATGTAGCCCACGGGGAAAATGCCCTGCAAAGACAGAAATCGAGTGATCAAAGATAATCGTCTGCCTGTCGCCCAGGTCCAAAGACACCCACCCTGTGACACCACTTTCAATAATAAAAAATAAAGTCAACATCACCATGCAAGACAAACCCGCACAGCAAGAGGAAACAACTTCTGTTCATTTTACACCAGCCTAGTGCTCCTATCGCCATACGTCACTCACAATCACCCACCCCACTCACTCACATCACTAATCCACCTCACTCCACCCCACTCACATCACTCCACCACACTCACTCACATCACTCCACCACACTCACTCACATCACTCCACCACACTCACTCACCTTTTTTGTCTTCCTACGCAGGCGGTGCCCTCTGTACCAGCCTAAGAAATCATAGGGAACACTCATCATTAATGAGCCGTGGGGGTGGGGCAACAATCTCTGAAGAAGCTGGACCATTAGAGCCCCCTTAAGGTCATTATTTACATACGGCTGGGAAATGCCTATTGTTCCACATGGCTGGAAGGTGGGGGAGGGGCACAGACATTTTCATTATATGCAGTTAATTAGCTTCATTTGATCGGCGACCTTGTTCAGAGAGGATATCCGAGAAGGGCAGGCATTGCATACCCGGCCATCCAGTTCACCGCCATGCTAAATATGGAGTATGAGCACTAGTTACTGACTGCTGTGATTAATACAGAAGGGGGAGTACTTCACAAACCTCACAAAACAGCTTCACGACACCCCACCCAGCACACAGGCATCAATACCCAATCTATGCCTCCCACCAATGGGTCCCATGCCGAGATGATGAGAGAGGGGACGTCTCCTCACTCACCTTCATACGTCTCTAGAATGTGCACGGTGTCCCCAATCTGTAAGGAGAGCTCCTCAGGCCCCTTGGCGTCATAGTTGTAGATTGCTGGTGGGAGACAAGGAGAGGCGACTGAAACACGGGACAATGATGAATGTGGCCTGTTAGGACTGTTACCATGGCACCCAATTAGCCTGCCATGTGCTCGTTAGCTTAAAGCTAAGAGTCACACTCCCATCACACAGGGAAGGGGAAAGATTCATAAGGGGACTGCCAGCTCCGAACAAATCCAGCAAATCCGGTGTAGTCTGTTTAACCACAGCTGTTCATACCCAAGGTGGTAAGCTCATGGGTAAGCTGGGCATCCTCAGCAACGGCTGAATGTGTTTTGTGACTCAGAATTTAACTACAGTAGACTTCTTTTTGGGTGTTAAGTGGATCACGAATGAGGACTGTGCCAATTTAACACCTTGCTCATGGGAGTTTTACTTGCACAAAAATGTTCTGTGGGCAGAATGAAAAATGATTGGTTCAGAGAGATGACCATTAGATTGTAGAGGAGGTGGGTCCAGGTAATCTGATTCGTCGTCTCTGTGAACCAATCATTTTTCATTCTGCCCTCAGTACATTTTCGTGCAAATAAAACTCCCATGAGCAAACTTTCAGCTGGCGATAAACTGTCTCACCCATGGGCTGTGGGCTGATTTGTCCATAATGGCACCCCCCTTACTTTAAGCAGTTGGTGGTTGGGGGGGAGCTGCCTGGCAGGACTCATGTGATATGACTCGTCCACAGAGGACAGGGAGTCCCCAGCTGGCACAAGTCTGATCGTGATCACGCCTATCTATCCACCTCGTGGTTTTGTTTGGAATCCAAATGACAGACGGCTGGACCCAATCAGGAGGGCTTTAGTGGTACCGTTCAGCCAGATGACAGCTGGAGAACCACATATGTGCAGCCAGCTGAACTACTGACAAATCGATTTATTTCCTCGAACCTTCTATAGACATGATCTCAGGTGCCACTGAAACAACAGCTCATAGGTAGAGGTGTTACTATAGTAGCATTACTCCCCTACGCCCACAAAGGGGCGTACGTGGTCTTGATCGAATTAACCGCCAGTCCAGATGCCACTCATTAAGTCACATACCTAATAACAGGCACTGGGCGCACAGCAGGGGCACCGAGGTGCCAGTGAAGCAGCACGTAACAGGGAAGCCAGGAAGGCAGCAGCCTTAACTGACAACCGCACTCAAACAAGACCTAAGCTCCATCAGACGCGATTAAGACCCAAGCGATTAAGAATTCATAAATATAAGTGCCAGGCCTATCAAATAAAGCCCATTAATCACTCACTGACGTTTCGTCTCAGCCCGGATGTTGTTTCAATGGCAGAAGCAGAACATCACCTAGTGGACGACAGCGGGTCTGCACAGTACAGCATGGCAAGCGTACCAGCTTTGACCAGATCTAGCAAGGCACTTAGCAGGTGTAACCTGCTACGCCAGTCCATTCCAGGCAAACGCGTGCACATACACACACGCCCAGTAAGTCGAGTGGGTAATGCACCCATTTCCTGCTTGAAAACTGGGGAGAGTGCCTGGGAGAAAAGCACGCGTTTGTGTGCTGATGTAAGATATGCGTGCGTTCATCACAGTTCACAAGAGTCACTCGATATGCACCAAACCAGGCACCAAAGAAATACCAAAAATGGCAACAACACAATGGACATTCATGACCAAAAAAGGCCTGACTTCACAACAGACCGCTGTAAGTATGAGCTTAGCAGTGAAATCTTAATTATCATCTTCCGACACGCGGCATACACACCGAGTTATTCAGATCCAACTCTTTTAAAATAAAATTGAAAAGCTTTGCAAGAGCATATCAGCACCTACTTCATGCATCTAGCAAGCATATAAAAAAAAAGTGGGCAGCAAAGCCGTGTTCTGTGAGTGCCGGCCCTTCTCAGAGCCAGAGATAAACTCCTCACCCAGACTCCTCATCACAAAATCAGAGGCAATAAGATACTGTCCCTGAGCAACAGCATCCAGTGGCTTGAGATTCATAATTAACCAGAATAGGCCCTGCAGCTTACCACTCCTTGGAAAAATCCCTCCTGCTCTCTGTCAGCTAGAGGAGTGAGCTTGTACTTCAGATAGAGATTTGACATGGAATAGTAAGACTAATGCTTAAGTGGGGATATATGTAAACCACTGTATTAGATTAATGAAAATTCATAAACAAAAAAAAAAGTCTAATACTATGCAAGGCAGCCCAGCATGACACTCATTTCATCATTAAAGAGAAAAAAAAAAACACCGTTTAAGAAAGTAGTCAGTTTGTTGACGCATTTAAAGCTGAATACATAACAAGCAGTTCTCACCCGCTTCATACGGCCTGAAATTTAATTATTCATAACTGTGATTAATTTCCAAGAAATGCCCAAAAACGCTGCATTCCAATCTGATTAACCGTGCTGAAACACTGTAGATTAAACACATCCCGTCTATCTATAGATCACTGCACTGATTAAGGATCTCGGAAATCATACATTTCCTGCAAATGTCAGTATAACGGGGTCGCCGATGACAGCAGGCTTTGACTAATGACCACAGAAGAAGTGGTCCGATGGCCGGGAGCACCGACCAAACAGCACCGACTCGGCCTGAAACGGCAACCGCAGACAGCTCCAGCAGACAGGCCAAGCGGAGTGGGAGGGACTTCGACGGACGGCAGCAAAAACAGCCATATCTGAACATGCATGTAAAGGCACGACTGAAAGAGCACCAAGAATTTCAGAGCATCCATTTTCTGCACCATAAACATCAACACCAAAGAGAATCCACCAGGCAGGTAAACACACGGATGGATTGGTGCATGGCTCAGCAGGTTAGGATTCCTCGGCCACCATCAGAAGGTTGTTGCTTCAAAATCTGAGGTTACCATAGTGATTCAATTGCTGGGCCCGTTGGCAAGGACCTTCACTCAGTACGTCTCTGGACAAAAGTATCTGTTAAATATGTAAATATGCAAAAACACGGTAATTCAATATCCACACAGATTTACCAGCAGCCATCAGTATTAGCGGATGATTTGTAATTGTGGTGAAGTCTTGCAGTAGGAAGACAAATGACACTATATCAGAAAAATTAACAGCAATGTGAGTCATCATTTAGAAATACAAGTAAATGAAGGGCCAGAGTTCATCAGCCACAATAGAATCAGGAAGTTCCTTTTCAAAACCAGGAGGACCAAGAAGTCCTCAGCTCAACTCCTCAACAATTTAATGAAACACGACCCTCAGAAGAGGAAATGAGTGGAATACCATAGAAAGGGCGCCAGAGGAACATTCAGCAGCCTCTGGCATCTGATTGGACGCTGACTTGTAAGGGTGTGGCACATATGGCATGTGCCACAGCTTGCTCACCGCAGTATGAGGACAACAAACAGGAAGCCAGATTGCAGCTCAGCCTTTTAGCCTTTGGGGGGTGAGCATTCCACTGAAACCAGGGTCATGGGAGTCAGGAATCAAAGCGTGGGTTTAAAACTAAGTGTGGACAAAAGGGGATATGCCACTGATCGACCCACTCGCAGCCAGGACAGTAGCTAACAGCCACAGTCCTAGGAGCGTGTCCCTACAGGCCAGGTTGGGTACTGCGTCGGGCAAGGCATAGAAATTCACAGGCAGTGGCATGAAAGAACACGCACATTCACCCATGTGACTGAGCGAGAGTTGGGGCGTCGGCCACGTTCTATCATAAGAGTCCAATCAACTTTCTGTGTAACTAGAATCGGGGCTCCGGGACAAGGCAGGAATTCTGAAGCAGGATTTATAGGAAGAAAGATATAAACCACCCAGCTTTATTCAGGTGAAGGCAGACAACTGCTGAGACCATCTAGGACAAGGCAGTATGTGCAAACTGGTCCTCACAAGTGCCCTTTTTACAGACCAGCCAATGGTTGCTAAGGCAACAAAAGCAAAGTGCCTAGGGGAGGATCGCAACCCAGCTCACCAACCGAACCACAAAAATGAAGCGCGGAACTCTGTTCCGAACCTAACAGTGCCAGCTTGTCACCACTCCCCACAGGAAGCCCAGCTCCCAGTTGAGGTCTTCCCTCCTTGTCCACAAGATCCCCCACCCTCCCCCCCAAACATCAAGCAGAACACCAGCCCTAAGGCCCCCAGAGAGGACTGTACAGTTACTCAACCCACACAGCAGTGTGGAAGCAGCCCTGCTGGGAAAACAGTATGAGGAACTTATAATTAATTTTGAGTCCTTTTCTAATGGGTTTAATCAGAGGCTTTACAACTGAGATAGAGGTCTGATTATTTTAATTAGGAACAGTACAGGAACAAAGGGCCACACACACTAAAAGACAGCCACCCTGTCTCTCTGAAATCTATTACGTATAGCAGGCCGGGAATGTTTGTTTATTCCTAACGAGTGCAGACAAGGCCACGGCAATTAACCCAAAATTAAACAGGCCACAGCCCCAACGGGACTGTAAGGAGAAAAACCAGGAGACTCCCGGATGGTTCAACACCATCAGCACGTGGCACGGGCAGTGAGGGTCAGATTTGATCCGGGATACAAGCTGGGAGAAGCTGGGAGACGAGCAGGAACAGGCCGAGAAGATATCAGAAGGGGTAGGAGAAACAGCAAGGAAGCTAGAGGGACAGAGAGGAATACAAAGTATGCTGGCAGTGCCTCCCCACTGGGGGGCGACGGAGTGTTTAGATCTAATAGTCTCATGGTCTAGTAGGCCATGAGAACAGTGATGCACCCCACCCACATATATACACACACTCTCATTCATCAAAGTGAACCTGCTGGTTATCTGCTGGAGTCTGGTTTTACCAGCACATCTCCAGGACAGACGCAGAAAGCTTCACATGAAAAAGAAACCACCAAAGTTTAAAGCTCACACACAGATTCATGCGTGTACAACTTTAAGAATGGGTGGGATACATCAGCAGCAACATCAACAAAAACAACAGCTGTACATTTCAATATGAGGTGCACGAGGCATCAAACTTCAAACAGGATCCACTTAAGCAGGTAATTTCAGAACAATTTATGGACACTCAATCAATCATCAATGACCAGGCTGCTGATATTTAGTCAGTTTGAGGACTGCACACTCCGGGATGCATCTCTGTGTGACAACACTATACACCCCAGCCCAAAGCTAAATCCAGAAAAGCACAATTTTATTCAATGATCCCAAGTCCCCAGAAAATCAAAAATGCAGACAGGCAGCTATCTAACCCACTCTCCATACAGCCTGGCTTTCTCAGGACCCAAAGACGTGTCCACCCTTGTTTTGACAAAGGCCTTTCCTGTTATCAGACCGTTCAAGAGAGGACACATAAAAAAAAAGAAGATTACACTCCCACACTTTCATCCGGAAACAGGGTCCAATGCACGGCCTCATTTCAATACTATATGCAAGAAAACATATGAAAAACATATAGAAAAAAACACAATTGATTAAATCACCCAGCAACACATAACCAACTTGGGTCAATTCACAGGCAGCAGAGATCTCATCATCCGTAGGGGGACATTCGGCAGAGAATAAGCACTGGATATGCAGGGCTTCACCCACCCCCCATGCCCAAAAAAAAGGTCAGGAAGGAGGGCATCAAAACACCCAGGCAAGAGATGAAAATTCCATGTGTTTTAATGCAAAAGCCATCACTCCAAGATGCAACTGGTCACCACTGAGCCGATCGTCCCTCCGTCCCTCCATCCCTCCCTCGCTCGCTCGAACCCCCAACACAGCAAAGGGAGACCGAGTCTATTTACTTCCAAATGAAAAAATTTTCAGCCTCCAAGTCTGCAGGTGAGCAGTGCAACCAGCTTTGGAATCATAATGACTGCAGCGCAACTGTGATAATCAGCTGAAACGCTACAAAAACTAGAGCGATACTGGGCATGGAGACCCCGCGGGGCACTTCTGCCACTGGCCTGCAATAAAGAAGCCTGGCTGAGGTGCTTTACGCTGCCTTCCCAGAAGTCAGTGCAGTAATTAAAGGCAGATCAATGGATATAAGGGATTAGCCTTCCTCACACAGATGGGAGTCGGGAAGCAGTCCGTCATGCATGCCGTAAAAGTGACTATGACAGAAGAGCAGGAAAACAGACTGGTCATTTTTTCCTCTCCACGATTTACGGCGCAAACTTATAGCACGAACGCTGCTGCACTCTTCACAGGTCTTGATTTAGATTATTTAGATTGACACCTGCTGATTACCGATTCTCAGTGCAAGATACCAACATAAGCAGTACCTGCCTTAGGGAGGGTGGAGCAGCCGGCACACGGCAGCTTTAGTTTGCTAAAATGAACACAAATACATGCCTTGCATACATTGTGAGGACAAACTTAGTTGTCATGCTTGAAGCAATGCAGTAGATCACAGCTTTCAATTATGTATGCATGTTAATTCATCCATCCATCTTCCACCAGTCTGGGTTGTGGGGCAGGAGTCCCAGGAAGACTAAGGCTGGGGCAATTCAGATATGGCAGCTGAAGGAAGTCAGCAAACCCACACGCGTGGGGGGAGGGGGGAGGTAGTTGTGAGGCAAGAGTACTAGTCAGAGTCATTGGACCACCTACATTCATTAACCATTACACTTAAGTGCTTTGAAAGGCAGTTACAGAGATTTGAGGACAGATGGAAAAAAATAAACTGTCAAAGTATTGTCAGCTGTGTTCATATAGTCTATCGTGGATTGATCCATGAGTGATGCAAGCCAGTGAAGTAACAGGGCACCAAAAAAAGGCTCACATTAACCTTGAGTAGGGTCACCTGCCAGAGAACCATCTAGTCAGCCCCAAACACACAGAAAAGCACTAACTGAAAGCATAAACAAAAAAGGTTGTGGGTTCAGAGCCAGCGGGACCCTCACTGCTGCAAACCCAGGCAGAGTCTCAGCAACTCCCAGCATAAAATAACCATGTGCGCAGCATAAAAGGCATTTGGAATGATATCAGACCGCATGCATCATGCTGCTCTAACACAGAAGGAAGAATGGCTTCAAAAGTAAACATCCAGGATCTGATACAACATGCAAAAATTACATACGAAAAAATTCCACATAACTTCATACCAGCTGAGCAACCAGCATCGCGCGCAGTTTCCAATTCCGGCTCTGTGATGAGCACGATCCGGGCAGGACACAACCTGAAGGCAGACTCGCACTTCATGAAGCTACGAAGTACGTAGTTAGCAGCGTTAACTTTAACGCCCTTAACAATGCAGACAGGGAACAGGAGCATGGGGTTGACGCAGAACCAAGAAACATTAGAAAACACCAACAAATCATAGGAACAAAGATCTCGCATAGATTAGATGCAAAGAATGCACCATGCGTAAATGGCAGAAAACTTGCCAAACTACATCAAAGAGTGAGAAAAAAAGACTGGACTTTGCGCACTGCGTATACAAACAAACCAGCTTCCCAGCTACAGTTTAGGAGACAAAATCAGATTAAAAGCATCCCTGGTGTTTAGAACTGTCCAAGCTGTCAACTCCAGCATCCAACGACGGCTTCGTGCAAACAAAAGGCCACCTAGCCACACATCTCCGCAGGGTGGACCCATAAGTCCATGCGCAGAGATGTGCGGGCGCCAGACATTCATTTCTACAGCTTTTCGCGCGAGTGATGCATGTCTAAGCCATCCTAGAGAAATCACATCCATCTCACTTTGGCTTCCCCAGTGTCATGGGAGTTTTTACACCTTATCTCATCAGGAGCAGAAGAGGATTTTGGTCAGAAGCAATCCATGTGAAGAGCGTTTTGTGTCCTAAGAAAGATATTGGGGTATGTCGTGTGAGCCCCTGTTCCCACTGCCAATACACTCCTAAGGTCTTTGCATAAATATATATCACCAGAAAAGGGGTGGAAACAAGACCAGTCTGCTTCACAGGCCAGGCCGTGCATTGCTTTTTAAATACAGCATGAACTAACCCAATCCCATTCCCTCCAAACCATCTTGGCTCGTCTTAGCACAGCGACTGGGGGGGGGGGGGGCAAAGTCCCAGCGCCAACCACACACAGAGTTGGGGGGGGGTGTGAAGAAAGGTACTTAATACAGATATCCCCCTATTGTCGCGGGGGCACAGAGCTCATTGCAGCCACCTCACGATTCCCCTGACGGCCAGGACTGAGCGAGAACCTCACCCGTCTCCACGGCAACACCTGCGGAAGACATTCAGCACGATGGAATGCAGGAAACAGAGCTCTGTTTAGACCTGGTGAGCACAGCGGGGGACATTTTTTTTTTTTTTTTTTTTTTGAAAACCCATTTTGTTAGTGACTTTCACTTCCTGTGGCTTCAACACCCTGCGGACAACACGCTGACAGCCATCCACCACCATCAAGTTGTCATTCGGCTGGGTTCTGTAACCTTAAGCGGTGTACTCCCTGCCTGCAGGCTCTAAACGCCACTTCACCAATGTTGCATAATCATGGGCTGCGTAAAGTGAGGTCCACGCTGCTACATCTTTGTTAAAAAAAAAAAAGAAAGGAGTTTTCAATCAAAAACAATCTCCGTCCACACGGGTATTTTCACATCGTTTAAGAAAGTATCTCCATAAACACTAAAACGAGCAAAAATTTAAGTGTAAGCCTACACTAGGTACGCTGGCAACAACATGAATATGACAATGCGGGGTCATAGTTAGTGGGATCAAATCAGAGGTGGGTCACGTGATAAGTAAGGACCAATTAGGACACTCAGAGTCTCCATTTTCAAAAGTCTCCATTGTCACTCATCCCTACTGCAAGGCTAAAACAAAGTTTTCAGAAGTATATGGCTGTGAGTGTTTTTATAGAAGTCTCTGTTTTTTGGGGTTAAAAACTCCAGGGTAGCGTGGATTAAAGGCAAAAAAAAAGACCTTGATGAAAATACTGCAGTGCATACATACCTTGCAAGCCGTATTCCTGCTTATTACCCACAATTTCACAGTTTCCATAAGAATTCAATTTAAATCTCCTCGCACCATCACTCTAACAAGTCACACGTGTTCCTCACACATATACATTTTAAATGTTATTGTTCCGTAAACTTAAGCAGCAAATCAAGCGAACGAGATGCAGACAGAATCGCAGTGACTAAATTCATTGTCTACAGAAGGAACAGATGCGGTCTTGCAGATATTATAATTCAAGTAAATCTGACATTCTTCTATATCGTTCTGCCCCAGGAAACACCTGTACACATTACGATGACACAACTACAGGTGCAATGCAGTAATTGCATAATGAAAGAGGAGATGCATGCTGCGTGACCTGCTGTGACAATGCATGGCAATGGGATGCAGCATGAACAGAAGGCAATTGCGGCTCCTGGATGGGGCGATGCTTGAGGGAGACCGCATGGACAGCCAAAGTGAGATCCAGTGGGAGCACCGGCCTGCCCCACGGAGGCCAATTGCAACGGAAAGGCTGAGCCAGGAACACTGAGCAGCACATACTGATAAAGAAAAGCCCTTGCTAGGCCTTGGAGAGAAACAGATGGTTCACCTTACCGACAAAGGCCTTTGGAAGACATGGTGGGAGGGAAAAGAGAGAAGGTCTACACAGCATGAGCACTACGCAAGTTGACATAAGAAAGCTACACGCATAAAGGATAATTGATGTACGAGCTGAAAGATGATCCAGCATCACGCTCTTTTGTGTCCACACTGACTCTGGACACCGGTCCAGCCATCTGTCCCGTGGTTGAGTCTTTAACGGCACAAGAGCCAGCTGGCCGAGCCGACCCACATGCAAGGGGCAATGAAGAGGAACCAGGAAGACCATGCTAACTACAGTGGTTTGTTGGTCAAACTGGACAACACTGTCATTGTTTTTCCTTCTTAAAACACAAAATACACACATATAGGTCTAGCAGACTGGCAACCGGACTGAGACAAGCCCGAACGTCCCATTTGAGGAATGCACTATGAGCATTGCTATTGAAACCCAACACCTCCCACGTGTCCTGGGAGGCAGGCACAGAACCTGATTAAAAAATTGTAGGCACCCAGCAAGATTACTGCATGCAGTAACACATCCAACTGCTACAAAGGCTACATGTTCCATGGCAGAGTATCTAGGAAGATTACAAAGGGCCAGCCAGCGATTTCTCAGAAAATAACTTCTCTGCAGTCTTGAGTTTGTATCAAACATTTTAAAACAGAAATTCAGGCCAAGTACTCTGCTCAAAGGTACAACAGCGGTGCCCCACACGAGAGCGTAATCGACAAGCCTCTGGTCAGACGCCCAGCTCCACAAATACTGTACTACCTGCTGTCTCGGGCTTGCAACCTAAGAGAAAAAAAACCCCACAAAACCTTCAACAACCCTCCTCTAAGGGCTTCTTTCAAAAGACGTATACCATGTCCCATAATTAGACACCTAATCACTCTGGGTTAAAATAGGGTCAAACAGGTAACCAGATACAGGTGTAAGCATGAACAAGCGGGTTATGGGTTTAAAGTCCAGGTGTTCTGTGCCCCAAAAACAGCACTCCAGTAGCGTCACTGTTCACCACACACCAATTTTCACAAAGTTTGACCACCCAGTATCGCAAGTAGAACCAGAATTTCATCGACAAAGCAGCTTAGTCACAGCAACACGCAAAACCATGCGATCGGCTAATGCTCTTGTATGTGCATCTCTCGCACCACCAGCAGGGCCTCGACCCCTTAATCTCAATCATGCAGATCGGCCCTGCAGATATCTGCTCTATCAGGTACCAGAAATGCCACCATATTTGCATAAATGACAGCACACGGCAAAAGGCTAGTAATGATTGGGGGCTGACTAAATGACACTGGGTGTTATAAAGGGTAACACATTCCACCGGCTACCATAGGCCACCATCTCTCCAATCAGGTCATGGAGGGTCAGTTTGTTAGACAGTCTGCAGATTTCAGTGCTGAAACACACCTACTAAACCTGGCAATTTGCTGGTAACCTGAATAACGTGTGTCTGAGCAGGGAACTCTGCAAACTGTGTTGCAACCTGGCTCTCCAGGACTGGATTTGCGGAACCCCAACATAAGCTCATCAACAGCTCCTAGCTTTAACAGACAACTCAGGCTAATCAAACCACCCCCTCCCCTCATGCTAGAAAGGTTGAGTCCTTTGTTATTTATCCACATGTCCCCCTGTCAGGTTCCTCGACAGGAAAACGAATTTCTGTGAATTTGACCTTTTTTGCGAAAAGCTAATCTTCCTTAATCCTTCCTTAGGTGTCTATATTAAGGGTTTCAACTAAACAGTCACTAGCTTTCCAATTTCATGAAAAATGTCAATTTAAGACTTTGGAGAAGATGCAAAAAAAGATAAAAGTGCTAAAAAAGGGAATGGGAGTAAAAACAGGAAGAAAGATACGTATCGTATACTGAGTGCAAGAGCAAGAAATGTTCTGTCTTCCACATTCTTTTACTAAGCAGTTTCATTTTTATCTAACATGCAAAAGCAAATTAAAGAAATAGGTTTTAATAAAAACCAAAAACAATTTCAGCAGTATTTTGGAGATTGCTTGGGTGTGGATGGTTTTCCAGAGCTGTCTAACAGGCCCAAAAGCACAGGTCGTCACCAGACGGAATCAGCCAATCGCAGTGTTCCACCACGCCTCCCAACCACAAGTCCTTTTGTGTACATTTGTACCTCCTGCAAAGGCTGCACAACTGCCCACCCCTTCAGAGCACAACAGTCAACAGCCAACAAAGGCAGAGAGGTAAGGATATTAATGACTTCATAACAATGGCCCAGTTAGCGACAAAGTCCCAGTGACCGGGGAAGTGGCGAAGGCAACCGCAGGAAGAGGCATTTCCTTATCTTGCAAACCACAAAACATTAAAAAAAAAAAAAAAAACCCAAAACATGCTGGCCTGGAGTACGTGCAGGTCTGCCGGCGCTCACAAACCGCTACTCACTGCAGTGCAGCTTCCCATCATGTTCTCATCCATTCGCCGGCTCGCCTAATGTGCAGTGACTTTTTCACTTTTAAATGAAAGTAGCATGCATTACACAGGGCTATTTATCTCCCGTGAAACTGCAGCACTGGGCCACAAAACCGTGGCTGTAATCGCTACGGCGTTCTGCACCACGGAACATATGAGAGTCTTAGGGCAGACAGGCTCTGCAGCAGCCGTCAAGGCTCCCAGACAAATGGCTTTTAAAAGATATCTTCCACGAGAATCTACCCTTCTCTTCAAAGTAGCCTCAGCTGTTTTAGGCAAGGACATTACTGACAAGACATTACACACTGCAGAAAAAATACACATTAGAAAAAAGCTTATCAATGCAGATTAAATGAATTCATCACCCACAGTAAATGTCTGAAGCATGGTGCTTACAAAAGGTTTGTTTGCTTGAGTGATTTCTCTTTTGTTCGGTGCATTACAAGCAATCGTACATAAACATGTTTGCAAACACCTGACAGCCAGACAGACAGGAGAAACACTGTCACATATGCATGACCATACCGTTACATTGGCAGGACAGACAAGCACCAAATCCCACATGTTTCCACATGCAGCCTTTAATACCAAAGTTGGCCTGTGCCAACTAGGACAGCTCACAATGGGACCCTGGTGGACACACAAGGTTGGAAGCAGGAAAATCCAGTTCGCAGGCAAAATCCTAAATATGTTAGTGAAATTCAGTACATACAAAGTAACAGGAAGTGCTTTTTGCCCTGGGGGGGGGGGGGGGGGAATTCCAAACCTTCCGCTGGTGAGGCTTGTCGTGCCGATTATGCAAAGACCCCCTCGAA
>JAODJX010000043.1:5760322-5770751 GCA_026776945.1 Isichthys henryi
CCTAGCTACACTAGCCTAGCTGCACTAGCCAATCTGTACTAGCGAAGATACATTAACCTAGCTACAGTAGCCTAGCTGCACTAGCCAGTCTGTACTAGCGAAGATACATTAACCTAGCTACACTAGCCTAGCTGCATTAGCCAATCTGTACTAGTGAAGCTACATTAACCTAGCTACACTAGCCTAGCTGCATTAACCTGGCTACATTAGCGAAGCTACATTAACCTAGCTACAGTAGCCTAGCTGCATTAACCTGGCTGCATTAGTGAAGCTACATTAACCTAGCTACAGTAGCCTAGCTGCATTAACCTGGCTGCATTAGTGAAGCTACATTAACCTTGCTGTACTAGCCTAGCTACATTAACCTTGCTGTACTAGCTTCTTAACAGTGTGAATGTTTGCCTCACTTGCATGTCACTTTGGAGAAAAGTGTCTGCTAAATCGTGTAAATTTAAATGCCAATGGCCTGATGAAAAAGCAGATAAAAAAAGCAGCAGGATGTTTAAATCTGTTATTACTCCTGAGATCCCACAACAGAACCAGTGTTTCCCCTCTAAGATCATGTTTGAGAAGCAACTTCACGCTCATGCATTCAAGCAATTAATGTGCCATTAATTAAAGTGAGTTGCAAAGTGATGTTCTGTTTCCTTCCTTTGAGAACTTCCTTTCAAGGCAAATTATGAGTTTTTGATCGTCAGACTCTTTGCCATTGAACGGTATGTACACACTCCATTCTTAGGTCAAGATGCTGCATCTGTTCATTCATGCATCCATCTTCCGCGGCTGCCGCAGGGTTTCCCGGAAGCACCGGGAACGAAGCAGGGGCACTTCACCGCAGGCAAACCCCCCCCCTGAAAAAACACCACAACGGTGTGTCCTTACACCGAAACATCCGACTGGCTCTAATTCGATTTTCTTTTTCCCAGCGTGCAGGGAAAAAAAAAAAAATCACTGTCATGGCTTTAGATTTCATTTCATTTTACTTCAAAGATTTTAATAAAATCCAAAATAAAATCTGGTAAAAAAAAAATAAATAAAAGAAAGAAACACAAGGAAATCATTTGAAGCCCAGAGACCAGATCGCATTTCCCGATGCAGACATAATTACAAAAAAAAGGTATTTCTGATTCATATACTTTATATCTTGTGCCAGAAACGTGTTCTGGAAAGAATGTGGGCCAAGGTTCCCCAGCAAAGATGGGCTGGTATGCCATTAGCGCACGGAGGGCTGACCCAGAGGGGGGCGGCCTGGTGCAGACTCACGTGCGTCGGATGCAGAGCCGGTGGACGGGCAGTGTTGGCGGGCAGCTCTGTACGGCTGATTTACACCAGTTGTGAAAACACAGCCAAATGTTTGGCGGGGGGTTGGGGTGGCGGGGGGGGCGCGCAAAAGCTGTCAGATGAAAACTGGAAAAATTGAAACCATAGGCCTGAGAAGATTTTGCTCTGCAGGACTGATCCTTACTTCAGCGGGGAATCGTTTAAACAACGTGGAAAATCTTTTTTCCACACACAATGATTTAATCTTTTCTTTTTTACATCTGGAATAGAACAAAACAGGGAGAAAAAAACATAGACAATGTTAATGACAATATTTGTTTGAATCATAAATTTTACAGAGGCTGACAGAGGCTGACAGTTTGAGACAGATGAAACAGTCCCTCCCCCAATTTTTCATTTGGAAGTTTGTGATTGATCATGGATGTTTAAAGTTAAGCCCCCAGACGGGCACATATGAGGGCAACTATCAGACTCCGGCCTGAAATGTCCTACACTCCCTGGCTGAGATGCTAAGTACTTGCCGCTTGCCGCCAGATTGTAATGGCGAGCAACTTCCTCTCAAGGAAATGGCTATTCTGTCAACCTGCTCTAGTTTTGTTGTCGTCATTTAATTCCAGTTTGGGGTGGTGGATACCTGATGGTGTCTGGAGTGTCTCTGGCAGAGGTAGTCTTTGTTGAGGAAGGCACTTAGGCTAGACAAGCAGGAGGTGGGGCATGTTGGGTGGAGATGAGGTGCTTCTAGAAGTTTTAGGGGGATTAGAGAGCTATTCCAAATTTAAAGCTAGAAGGTGGATTTGCCCAGGATACAACAAGTTGTCCTCACAACCTGAGCCAATGGAGATGTAGTGTCTCCAACAAACATTGTTGCCTTTTTCTGTGTCCCATCTGACTGGGGCTCATTGACCTTATTCAGCTTCCTGGTTCAAGTCTTCCATTTTTATGGATCAGCCACATGTATCCCTAGGGAAGGCGGGGGTTGGATTGCATGTGTCACATTATTCTTTGGCAGATACTGGGGTATCCATCATGGCAAAGTGGAGAGATGGGCCAATCAAAATGTTCAGCTAACTTGTTGCCCTTAGCAACGCCCAACCTAGTATAGACTCAGAGCCATGATTCATGTGCTTATGGTTTATTTTATTTTATTTTTTTGCGAGTGTTATTAAAATTTGCATGTCTGTACATTTTGCTTCTCTCTCCTTCCATTGAAGTTACGCTCGCATTAATCTTGAGGTTTAAAGCACACGGCCCGAAAGTGCGGGTACGGATAATCCGCTTGAGGATTGGGAGAGCCGAGAAGAATGTGCAGAGTAAGCCGGTGTCGGGAAGCATTCCTCCAGGAGAAACCTCACGTTATTAATGGCCAACCAGCCCAGTTCGTTGTCGTCACATTTCTCAAAGTCCCAGACCCCTAAAAACATCAGAAAGTTCACACCTGTGTAACTGGGCTTGAGGGACTGTCTAAAAACAATCACTGTTTGTTCGTGAGCGTTTGAACTTTTTCGTGGACCTTTTGGAATAGGCTGGGCTCCTCACAGAGAAGCAACCAAACCCTGGGTCTCCCTTGTTGGTCAAAAGCCGGTATGTGCTGTCACTTTCAACGTGCCAGCTGAACCGATTCCCGCGCTTGGCAAGAGACGGGCGATGCATATGACAAGGGCAGATTTGTTTGAGAGGGGGAGTTCTTTAGCAAACCCTTTGGAAAGCTGTCTGAGCTCAGCGACGCAGACTCCTGACCTGGCAACAGGAAAGTGCAAAAAACAGTCCCCTGCCTGTAGCTGTTTTGGGCGACCCGGCACAGTGACAGCAGGTCTATGGGAAAAACTGAGAAATCTCCATTTGTTTTCTTAGGAATGGAAACGGGGTGGGATTTTCAGGTTGTCAAAACAAATTGAAAGTGAAAGCAACGCCTACCAGGAGTGCGGAACATCTGTGCCAGCAGAGGTGAGTGTTCCTATGGTTACGACCTCCCGGGGTGTGGCGGAACGGAGCGAGGGGTTCGTCCAGAGTGCTGACATTCCCTGGATTGCCAGGCCCATGCCGTGACGGACGCGCACTCATTACCGCCACGGAGACGGATGCTCGTTAAGACCGCGTCCGCAGACGGTACTAGACCCTGCCTGTCAAGCTTGGGGGAATGAGACCCAGACGAGTGGGGGCCTAATGCGGCAGTCCCACCCTGCCAACCTCCATTACTTTTCACCCCAAAAAGCTCTTAAAGGGCCAGCAGACAGATTAAACGCTAACAGCGTAGCCTTGAGTTGGACCTCTGCAGCAAGGGGCTCCCCCGGCAGCCTGGGAAAAGAAGGTTTCCCCCAACTTTATGTCTGTGATGCATCGCAGAGCAGCCCACAACACCTCCATCTCTCTTCACCTTTGACCCCCTGCTCCGTGGCTGCTGATTGGGCAACACCCTTTCACGGCAGACATTGATGACTTGTTTCCCCTGAGTAGGGGAGTCGGGAGGGAGTCTTGCAATGGGGATCCCCCCACCCCCTCGGTGATGAAAGAGGCGCCTGGAACCAAAGTTCCCCTCGGTGAAGTAGGCTGTCATCGCCACCTTCCCACAGAGGTTCCAATTGCATTAAGTGAACAAGCTTCCCATTTTGGAATCACTCACGCTCACTAGCGTCAATTATTTTCCAGCTTAGAGCCATAATTAATAAGTCAGTTTTTGCCTCTCGACATTCCTTCTTAATTACAAGGTGCTCGAAGTCACCAAGTGCCCTTGGAAAGAGTTTATTAATGTCTGCAGGATGTCTGACCATCTAGGCTCGACAGCGTTGTCCAGGGTTCAGGCGGAGAATCTGCCCTCGCTGCCCCAAGTCTGACAGCTGGACCCAGGATTGTCTGAAGCTCCCCGCCATCGAAAAGACCCCCCCCCCACCTGTCACACTTGCTCTCTACCTGTCCCCCTGTTTTCAGCGAGAACTCCATAGGGTCTGATGCCACGAAATGCGAGGTTTGGTGACTTTTTTGACACCCCCCCAACCCGACGTCCACGGGGGCTTTTAGCCATGAGCCACCACGGGCTCCAGCATGGGCGCTATGAAAAACCACGGACTGTGATTGCTGGCAGCAGAACCCCGTCAGGGACGTGGGGGCGGAGCTGGCGCCACAACGCGCCTCACTTCCTGTAATTAACATAATCAGCCGGCTCCCAGTTCCATATGAGCAGCAGGTGGCCAAGTCGTTATGGAGCTGGACTGCTTATTCGCAGGCTGCTGCTTCAAATCCGAAGAGGGGACCTCGCTGTTGGACCCTAGAGGATGACATGGGGCTCGGATCACTTCGGCAAATAATCTGGGCCATATCGAAGGGTGCGAAACGTCACCGAAACTGCACCTTCAGATAAATGCGGTGTTAACCAGTGAGTAATTTAAAGGACCTACCGAAATGCCTATTCCTGGTTTTCCAAGATTTTCATCTGAAAGAAAAAATGCCCTTCAAATAAAACCCATCTGACAATAAATCCAAGGTCTTTACTTTGCTGCACAAATACAGGTTTCGCACAACGTTCTGCAGACACATTTGTTATTGCTGTGGGCCAAATGGAATGCTGAGCAAATATTAAAATGTTTTTTTTTTCTCATTTTATTTTCTTGTTTTTTTTTGTCTCCGCCTTGGATCCTGCTGGACCATAAATGTTAATGATGTATTATGTTCAATTTTCTCCTCCAGAAGCTGTCGCTGTGTAAAACGTCTCCCGGAGAGTCGGTCTCGCTGCTTGCTTTCTTCTCCTTCTGAATACCAATAATGTCTCCGGATTCATGAGCGTTATAAACAGATTAAACCTGGAAAGATGTCCTCTTTCTCTCCAGTACCCCTCCTTTTGTTCTTAAGCTTTTCTCAAAGTTTTCACACTTTGAGTGATTTACACTACCGATCACATATGATTTCACTCCATTTCCTATCAAATCTTATCCAGCTCAGCGTTGCTGTAAGATTGGTGTCCGTCATAGGAAACAGAGGGTCGGAGACACCCTGGACTGGATGCCACTGTATCTTGGGGCACAGAGCCATTATCAGGATCTGTCCCGGCCTTCACTCTCATTTCCCTGTTTGGCCAGCTGGCGGTGCTGGCCATCCTGTTCTGTATGTCCCTAGTGACCTTTGGTTTTAGCTGCCTAGATTCGATAAGAGCAGGCAGAGGTAAAGCAGTATGACTGCAAGCAACAAAACAAAACTGAAATAGATGAATACAAGGATACAACTTAGGGGAAACGCAATCAAAAGGCACCAAAAAACGTCCATACAGGTGAGGCTGCACTCTAGCCAGCCTCAAACCCATGACATAGGAATTGCTAGGTTCAGAGCTACCCACTTAGCCCATTTACCCATATGGGAAGCCGGAGAAGACAGTAGGAAGTAAAACTAAGGGACACTAGTAGAACACAGAACGGGATGGACAGCGACACCAGCTGACCTAACAGGGGAATGACAGACAAGGCCGGATTCTATCCGTATTACGGGCAACCCTAGAAATGTTAGACCAAAGCCCTGAGAGTTTTAATGCCTGAGGTCCTAGGTATCATTTCCCTGAAATGCAAGTTAAGACCTTAGATGTTTACCCAGAATTCCGATTCTGACATCTGATGCCAAAGAAGCTTTGTATGGAGAACCTCAGGTAATGGGGAAAACATGAGGAAACCGTCTTGCTGAAATGTTGCTCGATGTTGCTGTTGCGTTTTACTGTAGACCAGGGAAAAGGGCGTACAGCTTTCTGATGAGTCAGCATTTCTCAGCCGCCTCAGAGGTTTCCATAGTCCCCCTCCGTCATTCACAACGGACAGCTGGGTATTTCAGAAAATAACTGACAGCCCGTTGGACACGATTCCAGTTCTCGTTTGTCCCGTTGCCCTGCTTCATCAGAGAAGCTGTTATGTTCAGGCCGCGGACGTTCTCTGACCCCGCAGAGCATCGGCAAACGCTCCATGTGACCCTGAGGACTCCCCAGACCCATCTCACGTCCAAACCGAAGCTCCCAGTCAGCTTTTAGATCGGCACGGGCCATGGGAAAGTAGCAGCAGTGGCTTAAGCAGAAAAGGTCTCCTGAGTGCACTGGATGCAAGCGCTGTGCTAAGATCGTCGACCTCTTGGGCACGACTCCAGTGATGGCGGGGTGGGGGTGGGGCTGTATGCAGTCACCATTTACACACAGACAGAGCCATTTTGAAGCTGCCCCTGAGTCAGCCTCCCCACCGTGACAGAAAATGGGCCCTCCGTCTTCTTGACCTACATCCTGTTAACCGCAATGCCTCAGTGGTTGACTCCGTTGACCTCTGGCCGAAAGGTCTGGGCTGAAAGAGGAAGCCAGCCTCCCGTATCAGGCAGATGGAGGCCGATGTGTGCGAAGAAGAGGAACCAGGCCTGCCTGCAGATTTCCAGGCCTGCCTGCAGATTTCCTCGTGCATTGTGGCTGCCATGTTCGCTTTTCTGTGACAAATTAACCTGTTTTTGGAAGATCAGCCATGTCGGATTGCTGACAAGGGGAGAGGAAGACATTCCCACATCACACTGTCTCTTTATTTGGGGCAATGGCCACAGACACAGTAACAACAACACTGTGTCGAAATTTTTTCTGTGAGGGAAATCAACCAGAACTCTGTAGAAGTGGTAATACAAAATGAGTGCTATTAAGAGTAGGATATTTATATATTGATTAATATTAATGTTTCGACCGATAGACTCCGAATACAGTTTGGCCTAATTTGATACTTCGGAAGAAGGAGGGTTAGTTTCCAGGCGCTTACAGAGACGATCCTGTCTCTTTGCTTTCGACATGGTTGCTGAGACCTTCTCTACAAAATCACTCTGGAACGGAGATTAAGAACTGGTTCTTAAATGGACTGCTAGAGACATTCGGTAGGGTGGGGAGGGTTAAATGCCCCCTCTCCTGGGACGGGGATGGTGGTGTCAGTGTGGAAAAGGCGAGTGCTACATATGTCTCTCTTAAGAGCGGTTGGTGTGTGTCGGGTGGGGGGTGAGGGGAAGCCGCACATTTGACCGGGAGGGTTGGGCAGGGCGGAGGGGGTGGCTGTTGGATAAGCATTGGACTGGCACCCTCTGGTACTGTCTTCACAGGAAAGGGACGGGGCGTGACAGGCCAGACGCGTGAATCAGTCCCTCCCGGTAGAAAAGCCTTCCATCTTTCATTCCCACTTCTGCCCAGTGCCATATTTCCTGTTGTGTGCACCGTGGTGACAGATTAATGTGCAAACCAGGGGCCCCGAGGTAGCCCCAAGTCTCCAGGGATCCTCCGCCTTGACGCCCACCTCTATCTCCACGTGGGACCAGCGACTGGCCTAAATCTCGATGTGAAGAGAAGACATTGTCCCCGTTCCTCACTGGCCCAGTCGTTCATACATTAACGTGGATGAAAAGGCCAGCGGTTTCTGATTTAATGAGCGACAGATTAGCCTGGGGAGGCTTTGAGGGATGGGAGCGAGGCTGAGGCTGGCTAGGCAACGAGGCTGGGGGGCGGGGAGGGTCTCTGAGCTCCGTGGCTCTCATTCATCTTCTGTCACGACATGTGGAGCGACGTTGGACTGGCTGGACAGTATGGAAGGAACTACCATTAGCTTCCCCAGTACCACTGCTGCCTCAGCATTGACTGGGAACAATGGTAGGAAATTATGTACCAGGGCAGCTGTGAGAAAGCTACTTACATAAGGCGAAACAAAAAGTCCAAAGGAGGGAAAATTGTATAATCCAACTAATTACTAATCTCCCCAAAGAAACCAAAGCGAAAGACTGCAGAGGAACAATGAAAAGGTTTTTGCCACACGGCACACAGGTTAAATTAATTGGATGGATGCTATTTGCGGGTATGTTTGTTGTGTTAAAGGAATAATGGAGGATGATTATTCGAAGTTCCTGAGTCACTCATTAGTTCCATTATAAAGCTTTTATGAGTGCAGACAGTGAACAATCGGGCTGGAAGCCCCCGGCTTAAGTGAACAGGAGATGTGCGCAAATAGAATGGACTTCAAAGCTTCTCCTAAAGAGATTCATTAGCGTAACCCTCTCGCTGTAATTGGTAGGCTTTCTGGAATGAGGTCCTTCCTCCAACGTGGAAATTAAAAGTGGTCCGGAGAGCCGGGAATGAGGAAACATTAATGGCTTCATTGAAAAATTAAAAACAGTCATTATTTACTTATCGGTGTTCTCATTCTGCCTCTCGTATAGACGTTAACCGCTAGAGAATCGACAGCGACAGGCTCGTCCCTGACCACCGTGATGAAGGACATCTTCTTCCTCACGCCATTTTCATTTCCAGCAGCCACAGTCTTCACTGCACTTCCTCACTCACTTTGCCAGCATGTTTTCTTGTTTCTTTACTGTCCAGTATTGTTTTGCACTTTAATATCCTCTGTGGCTGAACAAGCAAATGTTCTAATGTACATGTCGCACAAGGCCAATAAAGTTCTAGAATCTCGAATCTTGTAATGACAGCTGCCCCGGCTGACTGCGGTATCCGTGGCATTTGTTCCACAGTTATTTTAGATTATGTCGTTCTTCGGCTGTTTGGTCATTTACTGTGAGAGAATTCAGGCTAAACATCCTTCATCAGAATGAAACTGCGCCCCCAAGCAATTACCAGTTAGTCCGAGCGTTTGAGCGCTGACACATAGCGAGAGGTCTTTTGCTTAGTTTCTTCTCTGCCTGCTGGGCAACCCTGTTGTAGGACAGTCCTTGTGGACAGCGCAAAGGAGAACTCCGCCCCCAGGAGAAGCTGGCGTCTCCAAGGAGACTGCAGGCCGGGAATTAGCATCATCACTACAAACAAGCCATGGCCACATGATTGCTTTGAATAGAGTTAAAGTCACACTGAAGTGCTTTTATTGTCTTCTTCGGCTATATGATGCATTGATTGTAGCGCAAGACACAGTAATAAATAGAATATAAATATGTAAGACGTTTAAGCATAATGGACTGAGACACGGACACTGGACAGAAAAATACAATATAAAAAATACAGGTTAAAAACAGTTATGCAGATGGGGAATGAAATTGAATGATTTTGGATGCAGTGCTATGATACCTTTGATTGATAAAAAAAAAATAGGAACAATACGATTTTTGTTGTGTTATTTTAAGCCATTTTGTTTTTATCTGCACTACAAGACAAAGCATTAGACACAGTAGATGTGGCTGGCTTAGAGTCGAACACCCATGCACTGATTCACAAAGACAAGATCGATTGAGTGAATCATCCTTCAATTATCCTCAGACCTGTGAACGGAAAATGCAAGTTTTCCGTAGCTACAAAGTGATATCGGTGCAAAAGATGAAAGGTCACATTGTTTTGTCTTGTCAGAAGCGACCAAGCTTAAGATATGACCTTTGAACGACCATGAATGTAGTTTGCTTTAGTGTTGCGTGTTTTTTTATATAAATAAGCTGAATCCTGTCAGAAACGTAAACACCTGACTTCATCTTGCCCGCCCCGCGGGCCTGGCGACGGTGACGCTAGGAAAAGTTTGCTCCGCATTCCGGCTTTTCGTTGGACTCGTAAGAACACGCTAAGGCTGTTTAGCGCATTAAGACCGCGAGCTCATCGTGGCACTCAAAAGGCTCGCGTTATAATGGCTCTTAATTTGTATGCATGCGTCGCGTTTAAGATGGAAGACAGTGAACCATTAATGTAACATGACAGCCGTGAGTTTTACTGAGATTTTTTCAGTTCCGACACGAATCCGGAGGGCAAGCTAAAGAGCAGCGTTTTAATTTTTGATAGCATGGCATGACCTTTAACGTGACAGCCTGATTTCATTCGATTGTTCTGGCTGCAAATCAGAACCTCGGATCTCAGATTGATGTCAAGTCATTATCGTCCCCCGTTCCTTGGGTTGAAATGGGTTGACCAGCTCCTTCACTCCCCAAACATTTTGGAAATGCATGCAATGCACCTCTTATCCATTCTGTTGCTTTAGCGACTCGAGGGGCTTTTTTCATAGACAAAAAAAGCTTTCTATGAGAACAAGGCAGTGTCCCTGCCACAGGAAGATGTTTGTAACACATGCAGCGCTAGCCCCTGGTCCCCCCCCCCGCCCCGCCGGGGGGGCCGGGGGGCCCCCGGGGGGGGGGGGGGCGGGGGGGGGGGGGGCGGGGGGGGGGGGGGGGGGGGGGGGGGGGGGGGGGGGGG
>JAODJX010000043.1:5770851-5790034 GCA_026776945.1 Isichthys henryi
ATCCCCACCTATTCACCCCCCTCATAAATGTCCCGCAGAGGTTAGACGAAGGCGAGACAGAAGAAAGTGAAAGGTTGAAGTGTAGCAGGACATGAACACGGTTTTTCCATCTTTTGCAGAGTGAAAAGTAAGTCTGAATTCTCAGGTATCTTATAGAATCACAAAGTTGGGCTGAGAAAGGCACTGAGATATGGGCGGCCCTCTACCCAGCATGCTCTGGGGCTGCTGGGAGGGGCATTGGGACTCGGACACAGGGACGACATTGGGTGACCCAGAGCGTTAGTACAGCATTAGGTATAGCTGACCAGAATAAATAGTTTTCATTTAGTCAATTTTGCTAAAAAGGACCATCTGAACCCACTAAGGGAAACCTTGGATGGACCTCAAAATGAATCAGGGTATTTTATGTGTATCTGTAACCCCCATTATAGCAACCGTCCTTCCAAAAAACTCCCCAATCCAGCCAACCAATAGAAATGCTGGTACTGCCTGATCCACATGCCCGCTCGCTTTCAGACGTACGACCACCGCCTGCTTGGCAATGTTCATTTCTTCCTGATTCACTCTCCTCACCCCTGGATACTGTCTGTTATGTCACTGATGTGTTTTTACAGTCCAGAGAAAACAGCTCCCAGCCAATCCAGCCAGCTGTACGCCCCCCATAATGCTGTTTATAACATACGGCTGTCTGGTTTTCATAATTATTATTGAGTTATCTGTGGTGTGTGATTTATTTTGGATGGGAAGGAGAAAGGACTCATCTCTGAGGAAGGCCAGGTCCCAGGAAGTGATATCGTTACCCCCCTCTCCCCCTCACCTAACATAATCTTTTGCTATGTGTAGGTATAAGTATTTTCTTTGAAAGATAACTGGAAACAATGACATCTTTCTCAGGCAGCGACATGGTATCATGGTTGAGAGTTATCAGTTCGTAAAGTTTATAAATATCCTTACTTGCCTTATTTGATCATTTTAAGAAAAGACAGTCCATTAAGACCTGTGAGCAAGATTCTGCAGACTGAAGGAGGATGTGCCCTCTTGGCGTGACCTGACAGTAATCATTTATGACTATAATTAAGAATGATGTTGTTGTCCAATAAACTTACATTACATCATCAAAGGCATGAGTGTTTTATGTTCCCTGAGAAATAATAAGAATCTGACTGACCTTTTTCTTTCATGGGTTGATAGCCAGTCAGCCTGTTTTTATCTTAAGATTGTCCTGCAAGCCGCACTAGTAGAAGCTAAGCACATTCTTCTGCGAAAGGAACCTGCCTGCACTCCCCCAACCCCAATGGAACACTTCCACGGTGGTCCAAAGGGCAGTAGGTTTTGGGGTCGTCTACCCCAAAGGCCTCTGGGTAAAGGCCTGATTCTTTTGTGGTCTGTTCAGTTTTTGTTTTGGAGAGGGCGGAATAATGGAAAATGGTTAGCAGATGAGATTCTTTATCTTTATTCTTTAAGATTAAGGATGAGCGCATCTTCTTCCCCACACACCCCTCAGAATCGGCCGCCATTTCTGCGCCTTGCAATGTTACCTCACGCCGTCCCTCTTCAGTCGTACCTTACGAGGATCGGTGCGAGAATTGCTGGAATTGCAGCTTATGTTATAGATGGTGTTTTTCTTTTTAGGGCCACGGGGGCCCGGGGGCGGCTCAACCCAAAGGGCACGTGCAAAAATAGAAAAAGACGGTTTCGGAATAAAAAGCATTGCAAATGAAATGTGGTCATGTGCAAGGAGAATGATACTACGGGACTTAGGGCCAACATCTGGGGCTGTTCCGGGTTTATTGGGGCAGAGAGAAAACTGAGCACATCAATTTTTACTGTGAGACATTAACGGGGTCAGGTGGAGGGAATCAGCGTGACAACTTCATCTATCTGACTCTCCCACCCACACGCCACACCCACCCACACGCACACACCTCTCCTCTGTGGTTTTTTAGAATTGCAGATGGTATCATTATCTTGACGTGCTGATATATAGTGCACCCTCTTAAGTAAAACACTTAGATTTAATGCAACTTTTCGATGCAGTGGGAAAGTGGGTTTTCGTTGTCAGTGTCTCTGCCTTCGCCTCAGCATTTTCGCACTAGACGTCGATCTCACTCGGGGTTTTCAGTGTCACATGACAGCATTTTAGCCAGACACTTATTGGCCATTGTTGCTCAATGTATTTGTCTGGTTTTAAAGCATTTCGCCACACGGCAAAATCTGTTCCCTATGTACAAAGTCAGTCATATGAATCACATCTGTAATCCGATAATATCAGGGTTTCATTTTGCATGTTATTTCAGAAATATTTTTTTCAGGAGTAAAAAAAAAATTACTGTATCAGAGGAACCCGAATCTGTCTCTGAGATGATATGTGAAGAACGGATTTATCTGGATGTTCCTTGCGATTCACAGTATTGTCTTATAATCAAGGAATCACTAAAAGCGAAACAGACAGACGGCAGAAGTACAGCGTCTCTAAATCACCCCGTTTGACAGAAGAGGCCAGGATTTTATTATGTTGCACAACACAGGCAGATGCAAGGATGTTATATTTCGAGGCAGTGGAGGAGGGGTGTGGAACTCCTTGGGGGCAAGAGAGATCCTATGCCTGATGAGGCGAGCACCCCCCTCCCAAACCCGCCTTTCAATCACTGCCTTCCTGGGCGGTGCCCCCCCCCCCCATTATTACCACACTTCATTAGCATACTGATTGTATTTCTTTCCTAATTAGCATTGGCAAGCTATTGTTTACTGATATCAATCACGGCGGCGGCGAAAATTGGTATCATGTGTATTAATTCTTAATTATCGGTGGAGGAAGTTGCCGGAGCGGGGCAAGCCGTCGGTTTGCCGGTATCACCGCTGTGGCACGCCTGCATCAATCTCAGAAGTGTCAGGCAGGACGGTGATTTCGCAGGATCATTGCTAATGGGCATCTCTTCCAAGTGCTTGTCGGCTGGCTGTGGGCTCGCGGCTCGAGCGGGAGAAGGGGAAGAGGGAACAAAGACCGGAAAATCTTACCGTGCAGGCGTTCATGACCCAGTTTCTTATTTTACAACGAGACGTCACCACGTCCTTGACGTGCAGGCCTCTGTCCCCAGGACGAGAGTGAGGCATCCTCGGGGTCATTTCAGTCCCCCACCCCTGCCTCTGTGAATGAAAGCGTAGATGTGGTTTTCGAAAAATTCAACGTGGGGGCCACTCAAGGCTGTAGTAGCTCTTAAATGGTTTCCGTGGCGATAGAGGGCTACGAGGAAGACTTTCAGAGGATGACATAATCACCGTTGTTGAAAAAGTCCTTGGCCTTGTTAGTGTTAGTCTCTCCTTAACTTTACCAAACACAACAATGCCAGGAAAGTCTGCAAAAGCCATTTGACGTTTGATAAACAGCTACGAGAAAGGGAATCCGGGCCCCAAACTTCCTGCGCGTCCATCCCTCCAAAAAATACACAGACCAGCTGCCTTATTTCGGTATTCAGGCCATTATTGAAAGGTTTTTAGATATAATGCGAGGGAAACTAAGAATAGCTCTTTGCACATTGCTGCCCAGACAAAGAGGCCTTCCGTCAAGGCTCATCGCGAAGTTGGGAGGGCGTCACAGAGTATTGCTGGCATCACTGTGGAAACCATCGCTGCAGACATCCTCA
The DNA here is from genome assembly GCA_026776945.1 of Isichthys henryi. Taxonomy (NCBI): domain Eukaryota; kingdom Metazoa; phylum Chordata; class Actinopteri; order Osteoglossiformes; family Mormyridae; genus Isichthys; species Isichthys henryi. Next base: position 5,774,496 of record JAODJX010000043.1, read on the forward strand.
TAATATCCACCTGACCTACATCCCTGCTTAAAAAGATGAAAATGCAAAGCAGGTATGCTCTTCTGCTGTCCCTGCCTGGGACGGCGGTCTCGACCTATTTCGCTTACCGTCGCTCATTCCCCGCCACCCTGGGTCCCGTTGGGTCCAGTTAATCCTGAGCCCTGTGCTTTTAGGCTTTTAGTCATGACATTTCTGGTCTGAGATGGAAGTAAACGAACAGACCCCACCCCGGGAGAGGGGGGCGCGAGCGCGGTTGAAGCGAACCGTCATGAGAAACCCTGACCGGCCGCATGATGGGCTACGGATGGAAGCCGCGGTTAGCGGCAGAAGGTGGAAGCCGCACTGCGCCAGCTGACAGCCATTAGCATCACCTATTATTTATTTCTCTGGCAGACTGCTAGGTAGGCGCTTGTAGCTTGAGCGAGATGCAACGAGGATGAAATCTTGGGGGAAAAGATAGCGATCGATATATTTCTGCACATATTCATTGGCTATGTCTTGTTTTGCATTTTTGTTTGCACTGCTTGGGGAGTTGCTAACTCAATCTTGTCCCGCTGACGTGTTCGATAACAATAAAGAAAGGAATTGAGTCTGGTAAAGGGAACTGCCAACTCGTTCAAGGCTCTAATGCCCAGATGCTGTGAGGCACGCTGGCTGAAGGTCTCTATGCCTCATATTCTAGCTGCAAATTTAATGTGGGATTTTTTAATGTATTACAGTGGACTGGACACAATAGGGCATGTATCATGTTTTATTAGATAATTTTATTCTTATATTTTCAGTCCTTGGGTAGTTTTTCTGTTCTTATCATCAAATGATGAGAATTTTTTTTGCACACAATACGTTGGTATTAAGGAAAATTTATTTTCAGGAATTCTAAAGAAGTGTAGCTATTTATTGGGGAAGAGTAACAAAATCAGTAAATTTCCATTTTTCTTACATGCTACAAACAATTATCAAGTCGCATTCTCGTCAAATTACAGATTCCGTTTAAATAAAGGAGGGCCTGTTTCGATTCACTCTCCGACCTCAGTTTCATTAAATGCAATTAATAAGGTTCAGTAATGCAAGTGCGTCTAATAGTCTAAATTCTGCTCCGTGGCTGCGCAGCGATATCTTACGGATGTGCAACAATAGGAATAATTGTGGTAACTAATTATACGAGAGAATGGAGCTTAAGCAGTGTAAGCAAAATTTTGATTTCCAGAAAAATCTAGGTAGTACCAGAGTACCATTGTACTTCTATGCTCAAGACAGTTTAATGGATTGTGAAATGGTATTCAGGAGGCTGGAGAGGAGTAGCTCAGAATTTAATGAGAGGCCTTACAGGACACATTGATATTAATGATGAATCCTGGCTTGTTAGTTCCGGAACGTTGTTTGGGAATGTGGTATATTGTGTCAAATGACTAGACCTTGTCTTCTGTCACTATTAAATCTCTTGTTGTTTGATTGTCTACTGATATATAATCAAGAATAATATAAGAATTACAGTGCAGGAATAATTTCTGCAGGATTTGGGTGTTGCTCAGAGAGGACTTGGGCTGTGAAAACGCTGTTGGGCTCAACTGGAGCGGGCCGGATCGATCCAGTCGCTTCTCCGATTTCCCTTTAGCTATTAACAGCCAGTGGGAGGGAGGCACAAATATGAGGTACTTTCAGTTAACGCACTGCAGCGTGTAAAATGCTGCGTCGATGAATCGCCTGCTGGTCAAAAGTGTGGATAAGAGGTGGACCTCACTACAGGCTCAAATGGCTTTCGTAGCGCGCTAATGAGCGTTTCTGTTCGCTTGCGGTTCTTAGCTAGCTGTGTTGCTTTGTGTTTAGCATGCATTTTTGCGTCTATTTACCAAACAGGTTGCCTTTAAAGCCTGGAACGCACCAAGCTGACGGCTAAAGGCCAGCACTGACCAAGACGATTGTGTAAACGTGCGCTGGAACCCATTGGCACAGCTAGAGAAGTCAGATGGCATTCAGGCCAATCAGGCAGCTCAGTTTGGCTGGCTAGCTCCAGCGCATGATTCAACATGCTAAATCAGTTAGAGCGTTGATGGGGGGCGAACGTGTTCGACTGCGTCGGTGCTGCCAGTCACTGACTCTCATGAACTCTCAGTAACATCCCGACAGCTTCCGACTGCTGAAACCTGGCTTGGTGTGTTCAGGCTTAAAGCCCTCATCTGTCTGCAAAGCAAGACATCACACCTTCAGCACTAAATATGTCCCTCATATGATCCATAATCACTCATCCAGTAGAGGGTCATGTTGAGCCAGAATCCTGTCCCAGGAAGGTGGTACTCCCTGGATGGGATGCCAGTCCATTCAGGACACACACTTTGCAATTTTGAGATGCCTTAAGTACATGATTTTTGCCTGCAGGATTAAGCTACAATACCATGTCTAGCTACACAAAGCCCAAGATGAGAATGAAACATCCTCGATCACTGACTGGATCACCTCCTCGATCGCTATATAAACATTTTGTAGAAAAAAACTACTGTATTAAAACTGTCATTTGACATAAAAAGAAATGATGTGGTTAGTCTATAGGGCTATCGGGCTGCCTGGATTTCCGGTGGGAGAGACGTAAAGGAAAATCTTGTCAAGTCGTATTTAAGATTTGGTTACTTTCTCGTGGATTGGACGCTAAGCAAAACGTTCTGAGCTGAAATGTGAAAGCACTTTGAAGAAAAAGAAATCTTTGTAGCAGATGGAGCGATACAGCGGGGATGGAAAGACAAAGGTCCGTAGACGTGACTGACTCATACTTTTCTGCGACCGGCTGAGGCTTTGTGATGCCTTTCCAATTACGTGGACGGCGGTAATTCATAGCAGCTTGTTTTTCTGCGAATAAGCTATTGTCGCCCGTCCGTAATGCGCCGTCACAGCCAGAGGGGCTCCGTTTCCCGCCGCTGTTCCGTTTGTTCTGCTCTTTGTCTTACACAGCTTGCCATGTTCTCTGCAGCTGAACTGAAAATAACGTTAAGTGGATCTGCAGGCCTTGTGGCAACGCCGCGGGACACTCCCGGCAACAGTGCCAAATATGTGACATAAGTTCCCACTGACAAGAACCGTATATGTGAATCTCATTGAGAAGCAAGAACGTTTTTCGAAGGGAAAAGTTCGATCTACGCCTATTAAGTAGGACGTCAAGTCCAAAACGACTGATCCCCAGCAAACTGTTAACTGACTATGTTATTTTTGTGACATCCCTTTCGGCTAATTACAGGCCAGGGAAAATTAGTGAGGATCGCATTACTCGTCCTCGTTCATTCATCGGGGCAGGGTGCACAGGATGGGACCAGTGCCTGCATTGAGCTACAAAGCCTGGAATTCAGGACGGGAAGTCAAGAGCAGCTCAGGTGACTTTCGCAGTTACCGTCTGTTGGCTGCCCGTTATATGAGGCCACTTAGTCTTACAGCTGGAATAACACAGGAATATTCCTACAAATTGTATTAGCTTTTACATTGTTTGTATACCTGTAGCTTTAAGTAGCATTTCACGTGATCTTTTTCTTAGTTTATCCGATTGGCCAGGTGAAACTTCACTAACCCTTCATAAGCTGCGTTTTCTGTTTTGTTTTCCGTTCCGTGTCTCTCCTCCTTAGGGTAAACCCCTCCATCACGTGTACCCTTTTCTTCCTCAATATTCCATCCTCCCGTCAGGAGGGTAAAGGGACTGACAGAATTGTCATTAGCTGACAGCATTCGCATGTGCCTGATGTGCTCGCTAAGTGACATTTTCGAGGGGTGCTCCCCTGTTCCTTCTGGTAGTGGGCAAGTCGCCTTGGGCTAAGTCACGTTCACCAGAACCTGTGTCAAGGGACGAGGACCAGAGAGCAGGTGCTGGAGGAGAAGAGAGCAGAAAAGCTGCAGTTTACTGGTGCCAGAAATCGAGGGCTTCTTTCGCTCAGGTCTTTACCGTGTTTCCCTTCTGGATTTCGTTTGGTGGCTGGGAGATGTTCGAGGATGGAGTCTGCGAATATTATTTCATTTAGCCCCGCGCTCACTGCGTTCTTTCTCTTCTCTGAGCGAAGAATGAACTCAACTGTTTCCTGTTATTTTCAAACATCTTCTTCCAGACCCCACACGCCGTTGTGTCACACGTCATTATTAGCTGAAAGCTTTTTGAAGCTGCGTGGTTCTTGCTGTGTATTCACATCTCAGTTGAGAAAATCTCTCAAAGGGTACCGCAGTGTGGTCCCATGTGTGTGTTAAACCAGCAGCTTTGGGTTTGTAAGTACACTACCTATGTCCTTGGTTAGTGCAGCATTTAAAAACAGTTAACATTGTCTGAAATCTTTCAGTATTTTATGTTGTCAAAGTTCTATATATAGAGTGCCTGTGGAGTGTTGGGCTTTTTTGGATAAACCTCTTCATCGTCAATAATTTTTGCTTTGAAACTCCCAAGTATGTAAGGTCTAAGGCAGGGCAAAGCACTCTGAACAGTGGGCAGATGTTCATGACTTGGCCAAGTTCAACATCAGTCCAAATTAAAACATCGGCTCGTAAAAGCCGTCTCGATAGGCTGATCTGCTCTCCATCGTGAAACTTTGATCCATGATCGTTTCCAGTTCCCTCTTTTAATTAGCGGGACGCGAGTCATCACACCCGGTGCAGATGAGGTGAAGAGCGAACCAAAATAACTGGAACGTGCCAAACCTTCGTTCTTGATCTTTTAGAAGTGACGTCGCCAAAACAATCTGGACCCTCTGATCGGTGTTGCTGTCGCTGTACTGGTCCCAGCACACACTGTAACAGTGAACTCATTAGCATTCCTATTGTTAATGATGTCATCGTCATTACCATCGACAGCGCTGCTGCTCTGAATGCCCACCCCCTCCTCCCCTGTTGCTACTCAGATATACTGAAGCAATATGCCTGTCTGAACGGTCACCCCGGTCAGCTAATACACTCACAAATTAGCTGCATGAATCATGTAGCTAATTCACAAGCCTGAAAATCTATAGCAGTCTATGAAATGAAATTTTCAATAAGGCATAGAGTTAGCGTTGGTGCCCTGATGTTAGTGGCTGTAGATGTTCTCGTCTAGCTGAGCATCTTGACCCATTACATAAGCAACCCTCCGCATCGTGGGCCTACTTACCAGCCTGTCTTTTCTGCCCTAAATCAGTTACTGTGACATTATTTCACCTCGGCTGAGTTATGGAAAGTTGGGAAGGCGGGGGCCGGGAGGGTGTCGTGACAGCCTTGCGCAACTGACCTCCCGCGGACTTCCTGTTCCAACACCCAAGACAGGGGTTTTTGACCATTTCGAGGCCACGCACCCCCATATGAAAAAAGACCAGAGCTAGGGGCCTCCTAGAAGAAATGTTTGGTCACGTGAGTAACAAGATATACGGTCGCAGAGGCGGGGGGGGGGGATTCCTCTTGAATAATTCGAGCCCCTAACTGTCCTCCTAAGCCCCCCTTTTGTACTTTCTGCCTGGGATGAATCAGCTGATGATGCAGTTTTTACAAAATGTACCAAATGTGTGCAGACCCGCATCAGCCCTTCTATGGAGCTCAGATTGAAGAGCACTGTTCTAAAACACCCTAACAGTCAAAGGGAATTACTTTCAGGCAGATACAGCTTCAGATTGCTTTAGTTTTATCCAGATTTTTGGAAATTCTGATCCCCTCTGACTACCCAGTTTTATAATTTAAATCTATATATAGACAATTTGCCATCTCTTTGAATATTTAAATGGCTCCTGGGATAAGAAGAAGCAAGTTTTTAGCTTATTAGATTGGCTTCTTAATGTGATATGTAGCCCCTAGATGTGAATGTTTTAGTTTAAGAAGCCAATCACTGTCATCTGGATCAAATATTCTTGGCCAACTGTAGAAAAAAGGCAGATAAATCTTTGAACAAGGTCATCACATTCAGCTTTTTTTAAAAAAAAAAAAAAATACAATATGCAATCATTTAGAAACATTGGCTTCTAAGTAACTTTGGGTTTAATCATTTCTTTTTTGATTTACATCTCTTGCAGGGGACTCTTTGCAAACCATTACACGGAAACACACTATCTGCACAATGGAAGCTCTGTCACTACCGCTCTGAACGTTACGGTAAGTCAGTGTAATCCAGATAAATTCACAGAAAATTCACAGCTGGATGCATTGGATTTGAGGAAAAATGAATCGATGAGTGGGCTGTTCGGATTTTTCAGGGTTCCAAGATGCACTGTATTAAACAATTACTAGAAGACAGGCCAGATTAGATTCCTAGTTTGCAAATATTTTTCTATTGTTATTGATTTCCTCAGTGTTCACAAAACAAAAGCTACCTTGTAATCTAAGTAAATGTTTGTGGATCACATTAGCGTTAGCAATCGTTAACAGTAGGATGTAGCCTGTTGTGGCTTTCGCATGCCCTGTTGGAAGAATAAAAATGGTTCCCTGTCATGGTCTTGGCGGACATCTGGAGGCTAAAATATCTTTTAAAATAAATAGAGAAGGAAAAGCTTTCTCTCTTTGTGGGGAGACAATGCATGCACAATTTCACAGCCATTAAAACACACAAAGAGATCGATGCTTCATATCCAGACAGGAGAGAGGAACAGAAATTGTGCTTCTGGAAACAATGGACAACGATTTCTTCCTTCTGTCCGACATACAGAATGCCACTGACTCACTGTATGCAAACGCGGTACGCTGATTTAGGTGTGTCATGCGCTAAGCTGAGTCGCTCAGTAGTGCTGGGGTTTAGCAGTAATGCATCGTGATTTACAGCCACTCTTAGCACTAGTGGCGGACCAAGCAAACACACTAAGCCCCAAGAAAGGTAGAGCGACTCCGGCGCCTGGCGTGAATGCCATGCTTAGTCGACCTAGTAATCATTAAGGGAGGAATAACATTCTTTATTTATGGTGTCCCGGCAAGGACAAAAAACTTCAAATATTAAATAGAGTGGAGGGTTTTCAACAGCCACAGCGAATTGTAATAGTGGATATATCATCTCGTGCACTTACGGTCCTTCCTTTCACTTAACATACTTTATGACCTTTCTTGTCCTAACTTTTGGCACGAAACGTTTTATGTTAAACACAAGCCCCCTATAAGAGGCGTCCGACAAACTGCTTGATTCTCCTCTGAGAACCCTGACGGCATAAATCCTCCTACGCGTGGTAAAGAGTTTAATCACGATACCACAAAGTTTGTAACACTGCTCAGTGTCAGTTTCGATCGCCATCCACTGCTCCAGAGTCTCTGCTTCATTCCTTCTTAACAGATGCATCTAAACATAAACACTTTTCCGTTTATACTGGTGTTTAAAAGGCAACGGGGCAATCCTGAAAATGTGTTATGATATGCTGGCCCGTATCCGTTACTTGCTGGGAAAATCTTTGTTGTGAAATTTGCTCTCTTACCATCTCAAAAAGCAGCACAGTATGTGTCCGTGTAAATCTTTCTTGTCGTGTTTAGTAGGATTTTATCCATTTTTGTTTCTCATGAGCTCATGCCAAAGCTTCGGCAACTGATATTCCTGCTCAGAAATATGTCTGGTCACCACATGTCCGAGATCTTCCCAGGACATTTGCTCCAGGGGCTTTTTGGCACATTTAATTTTACTGACTTACAAGTTAGTGAAACTAAGACTTTTTTTTTGTATGAGTATCGTTGTTTCAAGAGGGTAGTTAGTAAGTCATTGTCAAGATGTTGCAGAAAGACAGAAATGGCGGTGACACTACTAGCCAGGGCTCCCGGTCTCCTTATTGTGGAGAAATGGCTCCTGATGCAGCTGGATGGACAACACAGGCTCCAGAAGTAGCAGAGTATGCAGTAAAGTGTTGTGCTAACAATGCAAAAGGTCGGTAATGGGTTCAAATCTCAGAGAGGACACGTAAATGAGTTGGAAGCTCGCAGGAGGTTTACTTACAAAAAAATGTTGTAAGGACAGAATGAAGAATGATTGGTTCAGAGAGATAACAGTCAGATTATAGAGAAATGTCAAAGCAACTGGAGGAGGCAGGACCAACCAATCAGATGTCTTGGTTCTGCCTCCTCAACTTGCTGGGACCCACCTTCCCTACAATGTGATTGGTTATCTCTCTGAACCAATCATTCTTCATTCCCAGCAAGTTGAGGAGGCAGGACCAAGACATCTGATTGGTTGGTCCCGCCTCCTCTAGTTACTTGGACCCACCTCCTCTACACTCTTATTGGTTTTCTTTCCGAACCAATCATTTTTCGTCGTACCCTCAGAATGTTTTTGTTTAAAACTCCCATGACCGAACTGGAACGGTTCATTGTACTGTAAGTCACTTTAGGTAAAAGTGGGAGTTAAATGTAAGCTTCCAAGATCTGAAATGTAATTTTTAAAAGTTAATCATTGCTCTTTTATACACACCTGTACAGGTACATTAAATTCATGTGGTTTGTCTTTTTTCAGGTGAATTGCTACTATCATGGCAAGGTTCATGGGCACTCTCATTCAGATGTCAGCCTCAGTGCCTGTGCTGGTCTCAGGTCAGTTTGGGGAAAGCCTCCGAGAGACAGAAGACACCTGACGTAATGCCTGACATGTCGAGAGCTGTTTTATGCTAGACTTAAGTGGTCTTAACACGTTTACTGCTTAAATAATCCACAGACGAGGTCCGATTTCACTTCTCTGCTTTTATTTTGATGCCTGTACAAGTTCCTCACCTGCTTTTCACATGAACATTAACCTCTCTTAACGATCCCTTTGAAACTGCATTTTAGCCAAGTTGACATCCCAAGATGCAGCAGCCAGAACTCTATTTAAATGATGTGATGAGAAACACTTAATTTATTATATGGGCTGTAACCTCATAAGAAATGTAATGATGAGGAACAGCCGGTTGAGTCAAGCCAGTAATAATTTCCCAGAAAATATGGCTGGACATCGTGAGGAATTTCATTGCAATTCAGCCAATAGATGCATTTGCCCTCCAAGAAGTGATTCTGGTCATTATCAGGCTTTCCTTGGATGCTGGCAGTTTTCTTAGCTTTCTGTAACCTTATTTTAAAACTCCTGGACAGATAGATGTAGATATCTACCTTAAACAAGAGCTGCAAAGCTTAGCTTGACCGCCAAAGCAAATTGCTTCAAGTTTTGGTTGGCCACAATTGGACCTTTGGGGTTTTACTGAAAGTTTATGAGGTTTTAAGTATTTTGTGAGGTTTCACTAAGACCTGGGCCAGTCAATCTGTCATGAATATCCTGGATTATGCTCTCGCTTTAGTGCGTTCGCTAATGTAAGCTTTGTCCGTGAGAGAAGTTTCGTAGAAGCACAGGCCATTAACAAAGCATCTCGAACATGCATCTCAAAGAGATTTATGAGGAGGAGACAAGAAGAAGAGAGACATACTGGTGTGAGGTTTTTGTCCAGCGAATACACCTCACAGATGTAGCACATAACATGTAACTATTCTGGTTAAGGTGTTGATACCCACCTTGAAACTCTAAAACGATTTGGCCTAATTTTTATTCATGAGTAAAACAGAAGATGGTGATCGTTTCGACAGGACATATATGTTTTGGAATTTAAATCGAACCCTATTTTTCTCCCGTGAAAGCTATTTTGGTTACACAGGTGAATTATTGTACCTTTGTTGAGGTTGAAGTTTGAGGCATTAGCTACTGACGAGCATCCCGTTCGGTCAAGTGTGACTGTAAGCATCCACGTCGATCCTCCGTCTGAGGCTGCCTCTGTGTCACCAAACCCCTATCTTCCCAGGGGCTTCATTGCACTTGAAGATAAAACCTTCATCCTGGAGCCAGCATTCGGGCCTCGCAACGCAACTCACTGGATTTACCGAGCGGAAAACCTGAGCTTGGCCACCGGCGACTGTGGCCACGGACTCAACATTTCGCACGTCGCCCTGGACTCGACGGGTGGCCTCTTCCAAGCATTCAGCACCAGGGTAGGTAACTATATCAGATACTGCTGGAGTCGACCAACGCAAACTAGTCTCAACGCTTACAAAATGTCCCAGTGGCACCAAGCCTGTTGCAGAAGATATAAAAGATCTCATGGTCAGAAAAGTAATATTTTCATTTAAAATAACTTTACAGCCAAATTCTCCACACTTTGAGCATCTGCAAAGCTCTTCAGTAATCTGGTATAATACTGCATAAACACTTATAAGCGGCATTAATATTGTAAACTCCTGCTCTTGCGAATGAAGATCATCTCAGTGATGTCTGATCATTTAGTTCTCTGTATTCCTTTCCAGTGCATGAGTAAAACAAACAGAATTGTTGAAAAAAAAAAAAAATTCGGAATTTGATTTCCCAACATTATTTCCCATAATGATGAGAAAGATTTTACAGAGTTACATTTGGAGCATAGATGTAGTAGAAGGGTTTGGATGATTAATTTTATAAGAGCCTCATTAGAAACCTACTCTTCGTCGTCGTTGGGAAAGGATTTTCTTTTTTTTAGTTTCCCATACAGAAATAAGGGGAATTTCAGGGTCAACTTGGAAAAAAAACACGTGAAGAAAAATTAATGAGCAAAGAAGAAAATGTTCGAAGTCATAGTGAGGATCCAAGATTCAGACACTAGGACCGCTCGAGGCTTTGCTTTATCCTGGTGTATCTTTCTCTGTTCATTGCGCTTAGAAACTCTGATGAATTATAAAGAGGAAGAGGATTCTCGGTCTAAGTGGGATGAAAAGACATTACAGTGCCATCAGTGTGAGAGAACCAGCCGGCTCACCTAGACCTTACGGACACGCCGGCGATCTCGTTCATCAAGACATGAATCTCTGGCTCCTGGGGGGTTTTTCTTAACATGAAATGACGGCTGCCTCATTTCCTGTATCACATGGAGGTTAAGCGAACCCTCGTCATCATACCAGTACGCATTTTTTCGCGAGTGGCATGTAAAATTGAGCATTGTTAAAGAGGCTCGTGATTATTCACCCCCCCTTCCGCCCGCTAATGTATCCCGACAAGAGCGCGACGCCATCAGCACATTCGCGCGGCGGTAATGGCCGTGATTTATAACGCTCTTCAGAATGTGCTGTACTTGATCACTCGGGAAGTATCTCTCAGACTGTTTGCGTACCACATCTCGCTGACTCTTGTCTGATGACATTGCACTTTGCCTGGGTTGGGAACACCTCCAACGCCCCCCCTCCCCTGAAACAAAGGTCAGGTTCATAGGATCACCTGCAAAAAGTTCTGGGCGTGGAATGTTGATGTGCTAAGATTCGGGTGGAGATAAATCAAGCGACCCCTTGGTTGCTTGGTTCTATATAGATAACTGAAGGCCTTGCAGTCAGAGGCAGAATCGCAAAAGGAACGAGAGGAACACAGTATTCCTTGGGTGGAGAACCAGCATTAATGAAGACTAAGTGATTGTCTTTAAGGGCGACTTGCATGAGTAGGCAGTCCCATAGCGCAAAAGTGCACCCAGTTTTGAGTCCATTGTAATTGTCATTAGTCACCAAACTTTTTTTATCCAATGGAGCTGACAGTACTTAGCTTGTAATTGTACAGCTACTGGACTTTGATGTGAAGCATTTCAAGGGCACGTTGACAAGTTCTGCTTGAGTCACAAGAAGCGATAAGTCCAGTGCTGCAGTGAAGAAGCTCCCTGCCAGAAACTGTCGCCTATAAATGCAATAAGGTGCTAGAAACTACCAGACTAAGATTCTCAGTAGGTCAGCTAGTTAGAGAGACCCCCCCCCCCATCCCTGCAAGTACTAAAGCTTAACAAGCAATGTCTATCTTCTAATCAAGTCAAACTGGAAATGCTCCTCTGGTCTCGTCTCAGTCAGATTGCTGCTTTTTTAAATGTCCTTCTTCTTTTTCATCCTCTCTATGCGCCAACATTTAATAATTAATCTTATTGTCAATAGGTAAGTACTAATTATGAGCCTGCCAACATGTAATCTTTTAACCAATTTGCTACGAGAAATGGTTTGCAAATGAAGCAATTAGCAATTAAAGTGTAATTAAGGTTAGTTAAGGAATAGTTTGATAGATAATGCTGTGGCAAGGCTCCAAATGTTCAGTCAGACGCACATTCACATGACCCAGATTATAATGATCATGTTGTTCCACCTACCCACAATGCACTGTTGCAGATTGCTCTGAGTGCACTCAGATAAGACATCGTGATGTGTGCTCCAGGCATTATTAACGGATCGCTGATGTCTTACAATGGTGCTCATCTAAATGACAGCTTTAAGGCATCAATGAGGCCAACACGTTCTGTGAAAGTAGAGATGAGGGGAACAGAGACAAGGATGGTAGGGTGCTAATATTTGGGAGATGAGGTGAGTGTTGCATGGGGTCAAGCAGTCTCGACTGCACTGGCTCTATAATCCATACACCAGGGTTGCCCAGATTTGGTCCTGGGGGGCCGGTCTGCACGACAGTTTGATTTCCCTGCAGAAACGCACCCACTAAACCATTTGACTGTTGGGCTGAGTCAGGTGAGTTTGAGGAGGGAAATCTGCAAGCTGTGTTGCAGACTGGTGCTCCAGGACCGGAATTTGGGGAACCCTGCGATTCACCCCTGTAGCAGAGTCTTCATGGGTCCATCACTCAGAACACGGCCACCATCTTTAAAACATTCCTTCCCATCTTTACTACTCTTTGAAGCCTGGGCCCAAACCAGGGAAAATCAGTAGAATTTTTCATGCACGTACTATTCATAATTCAGGAAGAGAAGGATAAGACATTACAGCAGTGGGATATTTAGACCACTGACCGCTTAAGTGTATTTTAATGGGCAGCCAGTGATGGGCGTTTTAGTCCTTGGTGAAGATAATCAGAAGGAGCGTAAAAATAACCATAAGGAAGAGCGAGCGCTCAGCTTCTGTGCTGCAATGCTTCTCATGTTCCCTCTTTGTTCATTAAATGACAATGTGCACATAAACAATGGGAAATGCTTCTGAAAGATACACGGACACTCCGTCGTCGCAGGACTCTTAGCCGTTCCGCTTTCAGTCAGGAATTGTTCGGGGAACGTGTAAACCTGCCCAAAAGAGGCTGGATTCGGAGGGTGGCTGTTTTCGACGGTGAAGATGTTCTCGTACTCAGGAGTGGCTTCACTGTCTGGTCTTTCTTTGTCTGCAGCACAAGAGGCACGTGCAGAGGACCACCAAGTACGTGGAGTTGATCATCGTGGCCGATAACAGAGAGGTACCACAGCGAGCTTCCCTGTGTGCTGGCCGTGTGACAGCGATTGAAGCGTGACCCGTCGCCCTGGCCACTGACATTCCTTGCTGCAGGGGCGCAGCGTCTGTGTCCCGCTTGGGAATCTCAAGTAGCGTGTCAGAAAGTCCATGACCTTCAAAAGCCCCATCGGCCAAGCACCTTGTGGGGTGGTTGTGACCAGAAGGCTTTTTCATTACAGTATAGAGTCAGCGGGGATAACTGCATTGAGTGGGAGGGAGTGGGAGGGAATGGGAGGGGGGAGCAGCGCCCCCTAGGGGAGCAGGTGTGCTATGGTGGAATAAACTCTGGTCAAGGATGTGGGACCATGAAGGAGGACTTGGTGCTCTGGGATGATGAAATGAAGGTCGTCGCCAGGGGGTGTGGATGGATGGAGGGTGGAGGCCTTGGGAGCATAAAGGTGGGGCCAGAGCTGTGGGGGTGTGAAGGGACGGTCATGGCCGGAGCACGCAGGTCCATCCTGCCCCGGGGGGGAACCACTGCCTGCTAGTGCTACATTATCATGCTAATTAGGTGGCCGCTTGATTCTTTCAAGGAAGCCAGCTTAGGTCATTTTCATGCTTTTCTATGTGACTAAAATAGCCTGGTTATGGTGCTTTAAACTGGGAGCAAGCCCAGTGCCAGTCAACCCATTAGGCGACACAGGTAGCCACTTAGGAGGCTGTCTCCTGAGGGAGTATCGACATAGCAAGCCAGTTCCACTTTGTCTTGGATGGTGGTGCCCGCAGTGAAGCTTGCCTAGGGTGCAACGTGGGAATCTACTGCCCCTGGGTGAGCCACTTTCCCTCCAAAGATGTGAATACCATTGCATATTGATGGCCTGAACAGCCAAGTCCCTACATGAAGACTTGTGTGAGAAATGGTGCCCCCTGCAGGCCATCGGATTCACTTTCCGCTTCTTCCGTCCACATTCCAATCGGGCTCGTTAGCGGAAATCCCATCACAGCTGGTTCCTCGCCCTCCGAACACCAGAAAATGCCATCCGGACCTCAAAGGGCAGCGAGGAAGTCGTCGGTGGAAAATGATCCGGCTGGATTACGATCCGCTGGTGTGTTTTCCGAGGTCCTGCAGTCCTCCTGGTTTTTTTCAAACCCCCTCCATTCACTTTTCCACAATCACCCTGCTTAAAATGTTTGTACTCTGGTCCAACCGGAGCTCGAGTTTCCCCATGAACGTCTGAACCGGCTTCGGTGGTTTTTTTCCTAACGCCGCAACATCACATTTGACAAATTACGCTGTCTGTGTGCATAGGTGGATGAATCCGTAACGTCTAGATGGGGCGCGTGGGGGCACACTGTGTGCCGGCAGATCTTTTTTTAATACTGTGTCGTCGTTTAGGGGCTCCTGAATGCGCATAGTGCCGAGGGGCTGTCCGAGCCGCTAAACCATTTCCAATCATCAGTTTCAGAAACACGGGAAGGACGTGGAGAAGGTGAAGCAGAGGCTGGCTGAGATCGCCAATTACGTGGACAAGGTATCCCCGGTCCCCCGCGCAGACGCTCTCCTCCATCCATTGCTGGCCTACTGATTGCTGAGTTTTTAAATCTTATGGGATCTTGTTTTCATGTCGCCTGCATCAGGGGCCTGCTTCACGAAGCAGGATTTCTTGCTTATCCAGTTAACTTGTCAGATTTAAGGTAGTCTGGACTAAATGTAAGTAAACGAAGATAAAGTCCATGTAAACTTCGATACCTTAAATCTGACAAGTTATCAGGCTGAGTAAGAAATCTTGCTTCGTGAAACAGGCCCCAGGGCCCATTATTAACTTGGACAAATATTTTGGTTGATGGATGAATGGAGAGATGTTTTGGTGGATGGATGGATGGATGGATGGAGAGGTTTCAATGGCTGAATGAATGGACAGGTATTTTGTTGGGAGGAAGAATGGAGTGATGTTTTTATGGATGGATGAACTGAGAGATGTTTTGTGCTTGGATGGATGACTAGATGGATGGATGGATGGATTGAATGATGTTTCGGTGGCTGCATGAATATAGAGATATTTTGGTTTGGCTGGCTGAGTTTGGCTCAGTTAACCCTCTTGGGTCTAGGGGTAGGAAACACACTTTCACTGACTGGGGCATGGTCACACATTTCATTCAGTATCATAAATTTAATTCATGACAAATAATTATTTTCTTATAAAATTTTTCTTATATATTTGTTCTGGCATTAAATTCATCTTATTCTTAGTGTATTTTGTAAATATGTCAGATTTATGTGGAGTTTGTGATTTGACATCAAAGTATAGACATCGCAGAATGCAGTTTGGAACACTTGCAGAAACATTATAAAAGTACATAGTAAGCAATGGTGGCAGTTTGATTTGATCCCAGATATCTGATCACCAAAGTCTTGGCTACATGAAGGTGACTAAATG
>JAODJX010000043.1:5808898-5820430 GCA_026776945.1 Isichthys henryi
TACCTGGATCAGGTGTGTTCAGTCAATCAGAAGCTGAAAGACAGCTGGGACTTGTGTGTGTGGGGCAGGGATAGCTGGAAAACAAGCAGGGCAGTGGGGCTCGAGGACTGAGTCTGAGAACAACTGCCATAATCCAAGCAGGTAGACTAGGTGCCTAAGCTTTCGTCTGGAGGGACAAAGACATGGTCCAACACCAGCCGAATCTCAGCTCTTCAAAATGATCAGTGTGTGGAATTTCAGGGAAGACAAAGGCTGGGAATGACGATTCGGGAAGCAGTGGTAAAGGTTGAGAGGTCTGTCCCAAAGAGCAGAAAACAGAAGACAAAAAAATAAATAAACGCCGCCTGACCAGCAGATAACCATGCCAAGCTGTTCTCTTTATGGATGCCTCACTGCACTCGAGGTTGGCACCTACGAACAGGAAATGGCGTTCTCCCACATTCTCTGCACAAATCAGCGTGGAGCAGCTGTGAAGTAGCTACCAGACGTTTATCACCATCTCATCTCCTCCGAGAAGATTAGTGGCACATGAGAGCACCCTGTCGCATCACGTTCATGTGGCTCTTGGGGTTACCCAGGCATGGGCGGCTGGATGAGTGCCCCTTCTAGTGGCCGCGATACATTTTGCATCGATTTCTTTTGTCTCGTAGTTCAGGAAGGATGTATTTCTGTTACATTAAATAGACAGTGCTGTGCAAAAGTCTTAAGCAGTCAAAAAAATATGTTTATAAGATCTCCCTGTTGGTGTAAAACTATGAATTTATGTTTGTCAAAGTGTGTCAGCTTAGTCATTTCAAAACCTCTCCTATAGTCACCTCAGTATTTGTAATAATGTGAGAGGCATTTTTAGACTGAATCACTAGCATGCCTAGCATAGCTAATCAGTACCTCACTGAGTTATTTAAATACTATTTAAATGCTATTTAACTCAGCTGGTGATGTAATTTAACATGGAATTGCTGGGAGAGGTTTTGAACCTGAAGCCGTGTTCATCTAGCCATGCAACAAGGTATCAGTGACTTTTTGGGGAACAGAAACAAAAATCTTGTTGGTTTTTATAATATTACTCTTAATTTGCATATCTTCAAATAATAAATAACACTTTTTTGGAGCAAATTTGCATTTACTACCCAGATAAATAGCTTTAAACATTTTCTTTGACTTTGACATAGACTTTTATGTACTGTATATATTGATGTAAGTTTTGGTATACTATAAAAAAGAGTATTAAGCGGCCATGTCCACTAAATGACAAAAATTCAATAGGACAAAAAGACGTGAAGGAGTGAATCCCTCTTGACAAGCTGATTTTCCGAACCCGGCCGAGGGTGATCCCCGTGTGACCCAGTGTGACAGCTTGGATCCTTGTCTTACACTGTTGCCATGGCAGCACTGCACTCGTTTGGCACTAACGCCATGTCACTCACAGGACGTGGACAGACCCAGCCCGCCGCAGAAACCGCTCCCGGCGGATCCAGTGGGCAGGGGCTCCAGGGTGGCCCGCAGCCCCTCCACTGCCCACTCCCCGGTCCCTGTCCCCATCCACATCCCCTGCGTTCCTGTCCCCAAACCTCTGCCGGCCATTCCTCTCATGAGCAGGTGAGGGTTTTGGAAACCGTTTCAGCGGATCATTTCATAAACATGGTATGAACCTCATGGATTCCTCTGTCATTTTCAGACCTGCGTCCCTGAAACCCCCCACACAGCCCAAACCACGGATCCCGGCCAACACCAAGCCCTCCAGCTGAAAGCTCGCACCTGAAGCCCCGCCCACAGGCAGAGACACTCGTTTGCACTACGAAACTCGGGAAAATCCCTGTGAATCCCCGAGGTTTGCAAAAGTGGCCAACATATGAGCACTGGCCTCTGTAAGGTGCTATAGATCAGCCCGTCCAGGTACATGTAAATTATTTTTTGTTCTGTATTTATTAAAATGCAGTGCACTATGGTGGACACTTTCAACAACAGCTTCGGTGACGATTTCCTGTTGTCCATTTTTTTTGTTTTGACGAGCAAAAATATAATGTTGGCACCACAACCGATGGAGTGTTTGGTTTACCTTGGTGCTTCGCGACCTTGGTGTTTTACGATGCATTGCTCAAAGTGAGGAGATGTAGGAGAGAAAGTTTAAAAAAAAAAAAAAGCTGAATATCACTGTCTGAAATCTGTGACATCGATCTGGTGGAGCAGCACGCTGGGGCTGTGGAAGCCAGGCGTGAGTGGAAGCCAGGCGTGACTGGAAGCCTTTGAAGAGTCGATCGGAAACGAGATGGTTCCCTCGACAATTTACAGAGGAGCATCTGCTCCTCCAATGGCTGTTTACATTCATTTCACCATACGTAAAATGAGGTCAGTGGCTCCTCACAAGGAGAAACGTGATACACAGATTGGAGAAGGACCGTGGTGTGTTTTACATAGTTTAATCTTTAAAACCTGTGGCTGAGTGAGCGTGAATGCTGTCAACATTATAGGGACAAGCCAACAAGACGATGCAACCATGATTTTCCAGTATACTGTACTTGCGGCCTGTTTTGTGATGAAATAAGGATGTGAATCATTTCTTTGACCCGCTGACCCAGACTGAGATACATGGTTAAAAGGTGGATGGATGGATCATTCCTTTGAGATGGAATCACACGAGTTAGAGACAATAATCCAAATGCCCCCGATGCTGTGGCTTGAAATCAAAGCCTCTCGCAGGACGGGCAGATGCTGTGGTTATCGGTCTTCTAAAACAGCAAATTCACTTCGATTAAGGGCCATTATATTTGATGGATGGCATTGGCTGTTGCAAACAGGCCATAATCTACCGGGCCCATTTCCCAACTCATCTGCGGCCAGAACCGGAACGCCCCCAGTGGCCTGGCAACAAAAAAAATAAAAAAGCTAAAATAATAAGTAAAAGTTTGCAGCAACAGAACATGGAGGGAGATGGAACAACTCGCTGTTAGCATCATACGTTAACTGAAAAGCCATGCGGTCGCCATGGCGAGGGAGCGCGCCGACACAATCTGATTGGCCGAGTTCTCGAGAAGATGTGCCAGATCACACTGACCTTCATCCTGCCTGCACAATGTCAGTCTGCGTCCCCCCTCAGCACAGAAAACAACCAAGCAGAGTCGACTCCAAGGGGAACCATGACTATCTGGAAATAAATTTGAATCCATCAAGGTTTTCTCCCCCCATGGAACAAATCCTTCCAGAAGGCCCTCAGGGAAAGTCACCATGAAATCGATTTTATTTTTCTTTAACTGTTAAACGTGGGCCGCTTTCGAAAATAGGATGCACATTTTATTTTTTTTTTGCACTGCATGTCGACATTGTTCCTCGAGATTTGACTGGAACCTTAAAGTTCGATAGGTTGATTGTCTACTGAGATGTTCCCTGACCTGAACTTAAATGCACAATTAAGAATCCATTAAGCACACTTTGTACAGAAGATGCTACGAGACGTACTTAGTGGTGAATCTGGTTGACAGGGTCACACAAGAATGGTGTTAAGGCATATCTGCCGAAGCTCTACAGCCACGGGGGAGAACGAGTCTGACAGCGCGGCTTACTGACCTTGGCTGTACTGGGCACCCTCTGGAAAGGGAAGCATCGCAAGGGACAAAAAAAGCAGTTTACATGCTATGTTGTCTATCGCTGTGCTACATCACTTGAACCAAGTTAAACTGGGGTTTGTTATTCCCATCAAACTGATTGCCTATAAGCAACTGATTCCCCAGAAGTGGGAGTCTGGGACATTTATATGACTGAATAACCTTCGCTTAACCTCTTTACATTAATATTTTTTACAGCGTTACACAGTGTATATATCTTTAACAGTTCACTTTTTCTGCTGGACATTGTACGGATCTTTTAAATAGCTTTGCCCCGTGTAAATATATTTGGGCACAGCGCCCTCTACTGGAAAATAACTGCTCTGCAGCCACATTGTCCCATTATCTTTTCAATTTTGAAGACTTTCTCGTTAAAAAAAAAAAACTGTTAAACAGTACAGTCAACAAGCAACGTCTGTGCCATCGTTTTATCGACATGTCGATTTGTGAATTTATACTAATATTGAAGGCCGTTATGTCTCGCATATAAACACTATCATCAGTATTCTTACATTGTTCCTGTGTATACTTTTTTATTACCATTTAGTGTTGCAGGCAAACACAACAATTAGCTAATTATTCTAAGTGCAATGAGCATTAGATACCCATGTAAGAAACTTTGGCTGTCCGGGTTTTGTATTTTGAAATTGGGAGACCATCTGGAACATCTGAAGGACTCAAATGTTAAGAAAATAAATCTAAATTAATAAATTTGTTCTAAAAAAATAGCTTGTTTCCATTTTTTTCCATTCGTATTTGGTTAATATGGTAAATTATGGACAATAAATATGTTTGTTTAAATCTTTTTGTGAGTTACATCTTCACGAAAAAATAAAATCAAACCACTAGCTAAAATAAACTGACGTTCAAAGAGCAATTTAATCTTTTTAATCACTCATAGATCTAAATAACTAATACAGTCTAGTGTTACTTTGAAGAAACGATTAACCATGTAATTAAAAAACATTTTATAAATGAGCAATATAACAAAAACATTTTATCTACTATTAGTCATGACTAGAGGGACAAAGGACTCGAGGGCAGGTGTTGTAGCAAAACAAAACAGGTTTATTTTGGACTTAAATTAACTAACCATGGAAGTGAACTACACCACGAGGGACCAAAACGGAAGGGCTAGAAATTAGGAAGGGCACTGGTAACAAGAAGGTTCGTCAATGACCAAACTGGGGAACACAGGACTGGGAAGCACATATATATGACACTAACAAGGGAGCCAATGAGAGGCAGCTGGAGTGATTGACATGAGGCTTTGGAACAAGAGGTAAGACAAGAGAGTAACAGGTGTAGCTTGTTAGGGTCACGCCAGGGAGGAGCTGGAGGAGGGTCAGGTAGACATGGTGGCCAGGACACGGCGCTGCTGCCTTGTCCTACCAGGTTTTCCTCTCTTCCAAAATGTGTAAAATTTTCTGGGGGAAAAAAGCAATTGTAATTGAAACCGTAATTTAATTAATTTTCACTGATGCCATTATTGAAACACTCACTTGTCTGTCAAACGCTCTCGCCATTTCTGCAGCACTGGAGCCAAACTACATTTGAAGGAGGGAAAAAGGGAAATGAGTGGATTTGAGATTAAATCAGAAAACTTAAGACCTTCGCTTGTATAACCTGAAACCCCACAGACTGCAGAGGCTGCCTGACACTCGTTTTGACACACTGGTTTACCTCGTTTTTCACACTTAGGTCTGCTCCGTTACGCAGCAGAAGGCTCACCACATCCTGGTGGTCGTTCAGCACAGCAACCTGAAAAAAAAAATGCTTTACTCCTTTGCATCAAATTAATGAGCTGTGCCATCTATGTAATTAAGTGCTGAAGATCAGGGGACTCCTGTTCATTTCCTGGTGGACCTTAGCATATGTTTCAATTGACGAAGAACATTCCAATGAGGACTGCAGTTTGACACCCTGCCTGTAGATGGAGTAGTAGTTGGATTTTGAAACAACTGTCTGCCAGTTTATTAACTTTCTTGAAAACTGTTTAAATTAAGATCGAAATGCATGAATCCTGTATCCGTGGCCAGTTTTCTCATTACACACTCTGCTGCGCTGGTCTGCCCCCAATTTCTTTCCTGACATTCCTGGGTGTCATCCACCCACGAGTCACAAGCGACCAGCAAGCAAGCGTCAGATTTAGCATCGGGAAAAGCACCGGCTTCGGATGAAATCACGATACCTCATGATGCCACGACATACTACATCGACGTCCCAGTACACCTTTTACTGGAGCAACGCCCCAGTATTTATGTACTGCGCCCCAGTAAAATCTCCCAGTGGGGGCGCCGGTGCCCCAGTAGATCTTTATGTCTAGTAACACCCCTGCCCTACCAAACACTAGAGTTTTCTTAGGCCGGTTGGCCGCGTGATCGACTTGACGGCACTGGAGGATACCAGACCCAGCGGCAGTGGAAAATGAATGGGGGCGGGCAATTAAAATGCAAAGAGGGGGCGGTGACGTAACCCAAAAAAATTCCACGCTACGCTCAGATTGTTTAGTGCATCATTCCACTGCACACACACACAGACACCCACACACAGACGGATCAACAAACCCCAGGATAAATGTACCATCCACACAGCATCGCATGATGATGACTCTCTGAGCCTCCTTTCAATAGCTGACAACATTTACCAACATGAAGCAAATGAGGGATTAAGCAGCTACCACGAGGTCAAGTTACCCATACAACGCTTGGGAAAGGCCTCTACTAATGAACACAGGCGACTAAAATCCATTTTCAAATGTCCATTTTGTTTGTTAAAAGCTCGATTAACTAAGCTAGCAACCATCTTGAAATATCTTAGGAAAGCTGCCAACTCCGAGGTCACTACACACAACGACAACCCAATAAGCTGAATTCTGCATTAGTATTTTAAAATGAGAATTATAAATGAATAAAATTAGGCCTTAGTCTTCTCTGAGGGGGCAGGGTAGTCCTTCTGAGGGGTGCAGCGCCCCCTTCCGCCCCCCTGTGGCACCAGGCCTGCACCCCCCGACCCCGTTAGCTCATACCATGAGGGGCGTCTTCCCGTTCCTGTCCGTAGCGTTGACCCTCGCCCCCGCATTAATGAGCAGTGTCGCCACAGCCACGTTCCCAGAGACCGCCAAGACCTCCATGAGGGGCGTCTGTCCGGAAACGGCATCCCTCCCGTCTACCTGCGGGAATTGGAAGCAAGAAAGGAATCGAAACTTTGTGTGCTTATGACAGCCTTCATTTTAAGAGGAGGAGGGGTGACAGATTGAGACCTTAACTTATCGAGGGGGCCCACGGGGGCCACAAGCTGACATCAGCATGGGACACTTAGGTTTTGCAAATTTAATTAACCGTTCCACTTTTCCCCTTTTCTACTCTCTGGAACCGAATTACCCACCTCTGTCTGGCAGTGTGATTAGTCGATTATAGTTCTGGCCAAAAATATTGGCACCTCTGCAGTTTCTTTCAGATTATGCACCGATACTCTGATGAACAAGTCAATGAGAGTGAGGTACTTGATTCTTAAGAACCTCCTTTAGCTTCCCCACTTATTTTTATCATTAGTTTAACTGTTATATTATGTATAAGTAAAATTTGATATGTCACCGGCGGTTCTGTTTCATAAATATATTACCAAGGTATTTTTAATAATGTATATAATGACTGCACTTTCTTATTTAAAACCACTGGGGGGTCCCTTCAGATGGTGGAGGTGGGGGTGTGGGGTGGGTGGAGTTTACCCTTCACCTCACAGCCATCCTGGATCATGTACGCGATGACAGGCAGGTGGTCCCCATGCAGGGCGGCCCGTAGCGCCGTGAGTCCCCCGCCTTCCTGGGACGTCCAGGTGGCACCGCACCCCCTCAGGTACCTCACCACCTCCAGGTGGCCAGAGAAGCAAGCCAGGGCCAGGCTGCAAAGCAGGGCAGCAAGAAGGGGGTCAGTCTGCCAGCAGTAACACACCCCTATCCTCCTGTATGCAATGTCATTCCATGCATTTGATGATAGTTGCACACCTGTCCTTCCCGTCGTTGCTCTTCCTCATCACATCTGCACCATGCTGCACCAACATCTGAACTAAACTTCACAGAAACAAAACAGTCATGTCATCACTATCCGATTAAAAAAAAACCCACACATTTCCAAAAATCCCTTACTTCAGAAGCATGAGGAAGCATTTTCTCAGAAACAACTTTACGAAAAAAACGTATAAAGACACAAAGAGAAGCTCTTAACAACACCAATAAAAACCTCTTAACACAGCCATCAGTGAATGGTTTGTTTTAAATGGACTTGCGTGGATTGTCAGAGAGACAAATATTATCAGTACTAACAAGATACAAACTAATCTTGCTTTATATTCACAATTAATGATGTTAGTGGTCACGGACTCGGTGCAATAAGGGTGACACCTAGGTTGCCTCTGTGCTGCACACTTAACCCCTTGAGCCATGCAGCAAGGGAACACACAAGGGTTACACAGGGAGTGAAAAGGCAGGATGGCCAGTGACACCTGCTGGCCAAACAGGGTGGAGACACGAATGGTAGGGTCGGACAGGCGATGACCCTGACAGTTAGCTAGTTATCAACAGTAAGTTTGTTAAAATTTATGATATGAAGTAACTCATACAAATGACCATCAGGAATACAAATGTTAAATATTACAAACATAATTAATAATTAAGCAGACATCTCTTCATTTGTTAATCACATGTCAAACACTATCAGCAGTCAGGGGAAAATAGGCATATTCCATTAATGATAAAATGTCATAAAAAGTGGACAACAGCATATATAATATGTATATAATTAAGAAAATAAAACTGTGTGTTGTATCTAAGCACAATTTGAAGCCAAATATGAAATAATAATGGTGAATGATGGGCGGGGGGGGGGGGTAAAGTTATGTCCACTCCAGTGCTCTACAGCGCCACCTTTCTTTAACCAATGTGTCCACAGCAGTTTGGACACGTTACAGGACCGTATTGTTTTCCTGAACCCGACTGCTGGTTCAGCTGGTTAAAGATCCATCCCCTGGAGCACTTAGGTACTTAAAATATCCTTTCTGGGTGGCAACCATGAGAGGAGTGAAGCCCATTCTGTCTGGGACGTCCACATCGATGGTGCTTGAAAAACTAAACACACACTTACATTTAGTAAACATATATATATATATATATATATATATATACACGACATATATGATTGAAGACAGATAATTATGTATTGTACATAGAAAATGTTGACCTAAATGTTACATTTGTAATCATTATCATGTCTAATAAAACACTAAACACTATTAACACATATTGAACAGTGATCAGAAGGTTGCCGGTTTGAGCCCCGGCCTCAGCAGAACAGTCACATGACCCTGGGCGCTTGAGCAAGGCCCTTAACCCTCAGCTCCAAGGGTGTGACATTTTCTGATCCCGCACGGCGACGGCCAAGCTATGGAGAGCAACTTGGTGTAGATGAAGATACGAATTCCATTGTTACTGTACTTGTGCTTGTGCAAATGGAAAGTCAAAAAAAGGATTGAACATGATAGTACTTACCCAGACTGCAGCACCTCAGCCACCTGCTCCTGGTCATTCATGTTGACAGCCTGATGGAGGTCCTTCCCATTCAGTGGTTCTCCTGGTGTAAACCCAGGGCAGGGGGACTTGTTTACATAGGGGCCCATCCAGCACATCTCAGTCGCACTCCAGCTAATATCACTGGGTTTGTCAAGCTGTAGGTGACAGAGCCTTGTGCTTCAGGAAGCTTCTGTGCTCTGTTTTGTGGGTCTCCTACGCGATAAGCCAGTGTAATATCCGTGCACCTCCTCCTGACCACATTTCCTAACCCTGCACCTCAGTCGGTGATAAGTGGGACGTTTCAGTGATGTGTTGTACCTATCAGAAGTGGTTGACAAAAGTCTATTCACCCTTATTGAAGTTTCTGCCTTTTTTGAAGCAGAAGTTTGATTACATTTTCCCTAAAATCATCCACTTGCTTTCACCTGAAAATTGTTGGATTCTAGGTCTTAAAGGTGAGTAACGGTCTGAAGTCATTTGTGTTGATTCTGGCCAACATTTCAACAAAAGCTTAAGTTTCAATGGCAATGTATAGTCATTTGATATCTGCATACCGCAGGGCTCAGTCATTCTCACCTTTTACAGGCACATTTGGTGGCTGGACAGTAATCTCTTTACCTGTTTTTTCTCCAGATATAATTAACTCTGTATTTATGTTTCGGCAAAGTGGATTGTCTAATATTCCTGCTTGGGATAAGCAATTAGAAGATGGAAGGTGATACCTTTCCAATCCTAAGAATATTTTCCGTAAACCAATTAAGAGGAGAAGTGCAAAACCAGCATGCTACGTGCTTTTAGATGGACCAGGGCGTAAGAAGTGGTATGCCACACTTACTGGCAGTGGAAACTGAGAGGGTGGAGCTGTAGGTGGATTCTCCAGAAGGATGGTATACTTTTATCCTAAACTTGTAGGTGGTACTCGGCTTCAGACCTGCCACAGTGTGTGTAGTGCCATAGCCTCTAAAAATGGGCAACAAAATTCAACATTGAGTCGACTGCACTGGGTAAATGACGGTAAAGACACTAGATGTGGTTACGACGGACTGCCAACTGAAATATCAGGAGTTGTTGGAATATAGCTACTGATGGCATCCTGATTTCACCAATGTAAACGATACGCTGGTACTTCCCAAACCAGTCCTCAGGGCACACTGGACAGATCCACGTTTCTGTTTTTCCCAGTTCCCAGAACACATGTAAGATGTTTGAGCGCCTGATTGCTTGGGTTAGGTCTTCTGCGAACAGGGTTAAAATAAAAATGTGGATCTGTCCAGTGTGCCGTGAGGACTGGTTTGGGAAACACTGCGATATGCCACTGACATACCATTTAAAAGTGTCTGTTTAATAGATTAATATAATATAAATGTACTTCACTTGACAAATTTCCTTAAAATCTATGCGGTATTCATTAATGCTAAATATCAGATTTTTTTGCAAAAATACTGTTTTAATAATTTTTTCACGTACTTATATATAGTATCAAAGGCGTGCGTTTTCTTATCTTCCACCTCCAGGGAGAAGCGGGGCCAGCTCTCCGGCGGTCCGGTTCGGGACCCGCGTCCTCTGCTCCAGTCCAAGCCGATGCTGTGGTGACTCACCTTTCCGATTACAGGGAGCACTGGTGCCCAGCAGTTTCGATGCTCTTAAAAAGAGTTCATTGACTCTCACCATTAATTACTGTTAATGGCTGTAGACATGAACTGCCATTAGAGGTCGCGAAAGTACGCAGAAAGGCAGCCAAAGCAGTAAATAAGGATGTTGTAGACGTGGAATCACGTAGAAAACACAGGGCGTTACCGTCTTTATTTTTACTTTTAGGTAGAAAAAGACGGTCTGCATGGGGTCGGTCGGCTGTAAGGCGATCAGTGGTCAAAATGTCACTATTTCTTAATTTCCTGAGAAGCAAACACCCTAAACACAAAACTTAAAACATAAGCCAATAAACCGTTCTCAGGGACGGAGAATGTGATAAAATTGCAGGCCTTCGGTAATAAGAATATCGTTAGAGTAACGTTTTTTCTATTTTTACAGACAAAAGCAGTTCGATTAAGAAAAAAACGAATATCTACCTGGATTTTCCATCGATCAATAGATAATGGAATCTCAATGACAGTGATCAAAGGTGCAAAGAAGCTTGCGGACGGTGTCAACATTCCCCTGTGTGTTTGCGGTAGCAGTGTTCAGTGGTTGTCATAGTAAACTTTAACTTTGCCCACTTTGATTGCTGACCACTGTAGGGCCGCAGAATTGTTTCGTTTCAGTTATTTAGTTACGGTTCTTGTGACACGGGGGCGGCATGGTGGTGCAGTGGTTAGCACTGTTGCCTCACACCTCTGGGACTCGGGTTCGAGTCTCCGCCTGGGT
>JAODJX010000043.1:5830218-5840866 GCA_026776945.1 Isichthys henryi
CCCCCCCCCCCCCCCCCCCCCCCGCTGCGCCACCCCCCGCCCGCCCGGGGCCGCGGGGGGGGGGCGGCCCCCCCAGTCAGCGTTTATATAATTCAGATTCATAGGTGTGTCCAGTACTGTACCTCAACTGAACAAAAGAATGCTACAGCTATGTTACCACTTGTGTATAAAAAATTGTATTTGAACAAATAATTAAGAAAAAAATGCCTTGATTCATTGAATTTAAATGGGTTTTAACCAGAGTCGCAGGCTGTCCTGTCTTAAAATAATTTTTATTATAATGAATTATTATTAAACAGACTTTGTGTCTTTGGTGAAAACCACTTGAATAGTAATCTCTTTATAAGATAGAAATGAATTCCTTTGGGGGAAATTTTAATCAAGTGTTCATAACTATCGATTCCGGAACACTTTAACTCTGGATATATTGAAGTAGATTCAGTAGCCTGAGTGCGTCTGAAAGGGGAAATCCACCTGTTCTTCAGATCGCCAGGGATGTGGATGGTTCCGGAAATTACTTGATGCTGACGCACAAGCATGTCGCTCAGATCCACCCCACGTCCAGCTACGGGAACGAGCCTCAAAAGCTGGGCCAACCTGAGTGGTTATTGTACCACGAGTTTATCCTGTCAGAGAGTAACTGCATCCGCACCGTCTCTGCAGTCTCCCCAGAGGGGTGAGTCGCCGTGCTCGTCTGGTTTGCAGTGGTGTGGGGGGGGGGTGACCTTGGAGTAAAAACATCCATCCCCTTAGGTGAAATCATCCTCGCTACTGGGACACTCAAACCTCGACCAGAAAAGCAACTGGAATTAATTCAGTTCAGTTTATTGTCATGGATCGGCCTGCCCCACATGGTCCTGCGAAACCGACATGCCAGATGGTGTTCGAAATTAGTCACTAAAGTGTACGTCTTTATAACCCACTGAAAAATAAATACATTCAAGTGATAATTTAACAAAAGATTAAAGATTATACAGCGAGTAATTACACTTGTGTTGCATCTATATTCAGTCAAGCAAATGCTGAATAGCTACCAAACATTACATCAGTGTTCCATCACCTGATTGCGTTTAGCAGTTTGATTTTTATTTTATTCTTTAAAGAAACTTTATGTATTACTGGGATTTTTTTTTGTTTGTTTCTAGGTTCACAGAGATGGTGCCACAGTACTTCTTGTACAACCTGCCCCACAGTGAGAGCAAAGACATTCTGCAGCACCTCCTGGACCTCGCCACCCACCGCAAAGACCGAAAGCAAGAGGCGGACGCACTTGATGGTGAGCAGCATGAGGGTGACTCGAACCAGACTGACAGATGCGTCGTGCAGTGACGGCGGTCCAACCTGACCCGTCCGCACCAACAGGAACAAGGAGTCGCAATGGAGATGCAGGCCGGATAGTAAAATGGACAGTTTCCCTTTCAGCCGCTCGCAAGCTTTGTAGAGGCACATATTTATATTGGTGTCCATTGCAGCAATTAACAAAAGCAGGACATTAACACAGTAAACTCTTATGTTCATAAGTGTCCTATTCCTAGTGATGGCCAAGTAAAGCTACATGAACCAGTTTCTGTATTTTCTGATCCAGTTTGATGGCCAAGAGCACCATCTAGTGGGGTAAAAAAGTACAGCAAATGGTTCACGTGGCTTTATTTGGCCATCACTATCTATTGCTCTTGCTGAGGTGTACCTGTGACACAAATTCAAATGCTTCCGCCAGGCAGTTTAAAAATTGAGGTGTGAGACGTGAACAATGCAGAAAAACCACAAGACTTGGCAGATATCAGTGGAGAAGCACAAAATCATTTAACCTTGTAAACTGTGGTGAAGGCACTATCAGGAATCTAGTTAAGATTAATGTTAGTCACGCTGTTTGTAAATATGAGTATACGCTTTATTAAGAAATTAATTATTGGACAGTGAAGTACGTGGACAGTGAGATCTTTCAAAAAGATGGATAGTAATCTGTCGGAAAATCAAAAGATATTCAGGTATCTAGATGAAGAAAAGTAAATTTCACACCATGTATGTTGCGAGAATGATTAAAATTACTTCCAGTGGTTCTGAAGGCAATACCCTTTCCGCAAAATTAATATGATCACGCCAAATTCATCTGAAGACATTCCTGTTGAGATCCCCGACAGTCATTGATTGACAATCGACAAGACAACCCCACAGGCTACAATACATTTCCGACACAGGGGTAACATATACGATAACAGAGCAAATAAATGACGTTTATTTTTTTGGTGTTGGACATCCTCAAACAGTCAGGTACTCCCTAAGTTTGTCCATGATGACACCCATCCGATCAGAAGGAATCAGCATCACCGTGCGAAAAGGCTTCATGGGGATGTCGTCGAAGGACCATCGCCCACCCAGGCAGGAATCGGCCTCCTCCTGGACTGAGTAGTTGAACTTTGTGGTCGCTTGCTACAACAGGATAACCTTGTTTAAAACCATCACTCTTCAGCCAGTATGAAGTGCTGTCACTGGGAACAGGGCCCCTCAAAAAGCTCTGAAA
This sequence comes from Isichthys henryi, assembly GCA_026776945.1. Taxonomy (NCBI): domain Eukaryota; kingdom Metazoa; phylum Chordata; class Actinopteri; order Osteoglossiformes; family Mormyridae; genus Isichthys; species Isichthys henryi. Next base: position 5,832,740 of record JAODJX010000043.1, read on the forward strand.
TTTAACCCTCCTTTATGTGAAAAATTTAAACTTTTCCTAATTAATGCGGGTGTGTTGCCTGGGCAACTTCACCGGCGAGCAAGCGAGGAGATCACTGACATCACAACCCCGTGTACCTCATAGAAGAACTCCTCCTCGGCGTTACAGAACATCAGCTCCTCTTTCTGCCCAGTCTTCTTCTCCGCCATGTATGTCTTGCTGATCATCAGGCAGTAACGGCACTTGCGGCTTGGCTTGTTGGTCTTCTGGGCCTCTACTATTTCGTCTCTGAAATTGGTGGCACGATGTCAACAGCATTTAGGGGATAATCCATTTACAAAGGCTAGCTTAACATTACAAGCCTCATCGTCCAATTCCAATATTATGCTCAGATCGAATTTGCTTATCTTGATGGTTCACATTCATAATTACCAGAGACCTAAAACTAACTGTAATGTGAACGCATCTGTCCTACCAATCAGTTCTCATGTGCATAAGAGTTTTTACATGAGTCATCTGCAACAACAAAAAACGCTCAGTGCAAGCGCATCTGCAAAAAAACCACAGGGATTCATGTCTTATGTCTACAAATTCGATCTATGACCACATATGAAAGTGACTCAAATCTCATTTGAAAAGACTGGATGTGTGTGTCCACACAGCCCTGAAAAAGTCAGTCACATTCGGGCAAAAAAATTGGATTTGACTCATCTGAGCTTCGGGGAATGTAGCCAAAGGGGTACTTTGGGGCAAGCCCACGTTTAACAAAGAGACTCTTTTTAGGTGGGTTGTTACCAATGCCATGCATTAGTGCTGTGTGCCAGCACGCATTGAAAAAACGACAGCCAGTAATGACAGAAAAATAATGAACTGAAACGACAGAAGGGAATTATATAATTACACCACTCCTGGCGGCTCTACTGAAAGACCAAATTAGAGAGGAATTCAGTGCTGTAGTTTGAGTGACAGGATGAAGGCTTATCAGATCGAAATGACCATCCAGTTACACAACAATTTAGTTCAATGAACTGAACTTGCAACCCGACTATGGGGTTATGTTTCTACAGTATCATGCATGCAGTGTTCGGGAAGTTACTCACAAAAGTGATCCATTAAAAACAGAGGTGGAAAGTTCAGGTCCAGAAAGCCAAACCGAGGTTTTGCTTCAACCAACCAGCTGAGTACCTCTGTGACTGAGACTCTTTATATGCAACTGGTTGGTTGGAACAAAACTTTGGTCTGGACTTGCTCGATGGGACTCACTGCAGCTGCTTGTGCAGGGGCAGGGCGATCTGGGGGGGCACATTGATGAAGCGCTCACTGAGGAGCAGCCCCACCGGCTTGCCAGCGTCCTTCAGCGTCTTCTCCAGCTCCTCCACCACACTGTGGGGACAGACCTTCTCACACTGGGCCAGCAGCAGCTCCTTGACCTGCTCCACACAGGGAACGCCCTGGCCAAACACATATCAGAGAAGCACCACACCCGTCATCTACCTCCATGCCATTACAATTCCTGCTGAAAAACCAACTGCATTGTGGTCACCATGGATACTAGAGAACAGTATAGTGCTCACAAAAAGTCTTGGGATGCTTTGCTTAATTCTGTCAAAATGTTGCACATTTATTGGTTTCATAACAAAAGTCCACTGACAAGCAATGTTTAACATATCTGAACAGACATTTTATTAAGTGACAATTTTTTTTGACTGACTAGCCATTTTGCTATTAATTGCAACTGTAGTCACTGGCTCCCAAAAGGACACTAAACACAAATGTTTGGTGTTTTATGTTATTGCAAAAGCATGCAATGAGACTGCTTGGCAATGAATATTGTAACTCAGAAACGATTTGGGTTTCGATGTATTGCTACTTGAATGTTTTAGTTAAAACCACTGGTTTCTAATGTGACAGATTTTGTAAACAAGTGATTAAATAATGATTTTGGTTAGAAAACAATAAATTTGCAATCATTTTATTGAATTAAGCGAGCGCTCCAAGTCTCTCTGTGAGCACTGTATTTGCTGGACTAATCCTAAGAGTTTTAAAGGGGTTCAGTGTACAAATCTAGCAGATTTTGTAAAGAAAAGTACAATAAAAGAACTTGGATCAGTCCAATACTGAGAAATTCGGCAGTTTGGAGCTCCGGTTCATACAAATACATAACTTCCTACCTTTCTCTCTGTAAGGTTCAGCATGCTGATAAATCCAAAAACTTCATCTTCATCACCTTCATCATCACTGTCCTCTACCTCCCCTTGCTGATGACAAAGGGAAGAATGTCAGACAAGCAACCCTGATTCAGACAGCAATACTCCTGTTTCTTATATCTGCCAATGTATATTGATAGTAACTGGTAAATGGTTCGTTTCAGGGAAGCATAAAACACATTAATAAAGGATAAGGTGCTAATTTAAGTCGATTTCAGACACATCATCATTCTGAGTTCCGGGTCATGTTTTGATGGATCTTACCCTGATGACACTACCAATGTGGTTCTGCTGTACGATGATGTCGGTCAGCTCCGACACGTCTACATTAGCCTTTAAGAACAACTGATTCACAAGAAAGCGGGGAAAGGAGAGAACATTTAGTAAAAATGCATTAAAACTGTCACAAGCCACTTTACAGACCATGCAGAAGTCGTTGAGATTCATGTTAAAAGATGTCACTCTTGGTTAACACTGATTGGTAACAAATAGCAGCTCCTAAGATGCAGGTACACTGATGGCTTTAAATTTCCTAATGAAATCAACTCCTATCTTGCTTTCATGGTACAGTATGACTTTGGGTCGCCTTTGATGACGTCATGTTTCCCCATCACTGACCTGACACCGATACTTACTTGTTGGAGCAGTTTTTTTATCCCGTTGAAATCATTATCTGAGATGGTATGAGCTTCAAAATCCACTATAACCTCCTGTAAAATTAATAACATTACATTTTGCTTTGTACATTACATCACGACTCAGTTCTGTACATATAAATATTCATTCAGTTTGCTCAACTTCGGTCCATCAGTATTCGGAAAGGTAGGCCCGATGCGTGCAAAAAAGTGATTTACCTCGTTGATCTCTTCATCGGAGTCATTGCTGTCTTCCTCCCCCGAGTCGCCGCCCTCCCCGAAGCTCCCTTCCGAGGACTCGCTTCCACTCTCTTCAGGCTCCGGTCGCACTCCAACTGCTCGCCTTTTCGCCGACGAAGCCATGCCGCTCGACACACGCCTGATACGCAACTAAAGATCATAGGTCACCGTGTTCACGATGCCGATACGACAGGGTAACTGAGCGCTTGTATCCGCCATGACGGCTCTAAATATACTGCAAAAGGCCACAATAAATCCGCCGTGGGCGCCATCTTGCCGCCAGATTCCTGGGGTCTATTTCACCGAGACCATTATTGAAAGTAGGGGTTAACATATTTATTAGAATAAACAATATAATTCTATACAGACGAAAAACACATCAACTCTAACTAATTAAACTTGTACTACCTCAATTTTTAATAGATATGTCTATTTTACTCGTATATCTTAAATGGATATCCATTACATATGACTGTTAAAAACAGACGTACCCTCTTAAAAGCGATAGACGCGTCCATAGTTATCTTCCGGGTTCAGCTGAAAACGGGGGTATGGTGACAGAATCGGCTCTTCTCGGGCTACTTCAGGAGATCATGCTTATTCGCATAATTTTGCTCACATTTTGAGTTGCTTTTATAAAACAGCTTTACTCAGTGAGACTTCAGAATAACAGTTCACAGGTATAATATGTGCAATACTGGCATAATACGACATTAAAGGGATTATAAATGTCATGCCAAAGCTATATGCTGGTTATCTTTGAAGCTCCTTGACAGCTCTGAATTTTATATTGATTAATATTACATCTTTATTCCAAAAAGGTAAACAGTCGTAGTTACCGTATATCTTTCTAGGTTTTGTTGCCCTGATCTGTGGTATTCCCTTTAATTGCTTTGAGGAAACGTTTCTTTCAAAATGTATGTACGGCACCAATTAATAAGCTAAGTGCTACAACCAGCAATATCGCTTATTTTCCTGAACTTTCTAAATAATTTATGGCAAACAACTAGGAATAGTTAATTGACACTCGGGGTCAAAAGTGTGGAAACACTTCCAATTTTTATAGATCGCAAAACTTTATCCAACTGTTGCTCCAGTTACTTATTTATTCGTCCAATATATGACATTTGTAAACACCCTTTTTAAATATTTATAAACATTACCTCCAGTATTCGTGTAGTAATTTTCAAAGCGCAATGCTGAGTGTTTCCACAAGTTTGACCACTAGTGTATTTTCTATATACTATTTTTTAGTGTACATCACGTTTAAAATAGTCCATTACATACTTTGCGGCATCAATGTGTGTCATGACTAGTAACAATTGCTAAAGTTGGATATTTAACGTGTTTGTCTGTTGTCGTTTGTATCTGGTAATCCTGTTTGTCAGAAGATGACCTGACTCTTTGGAATTTCATATCATCACACAACACAAGGGTGGATCTCCTGCTTACTCACGGCAAACTCCAGGGGTCTGTCCTACGAAGCGGAGTTACCGGCTTATCCGGGTAACTTGTCGGATTTAAGGTAGTCTGGGCAAAATGTAAGTGAACGAATATGAAGTCCATTTAAACTGTGGTACCTTAAATCCGACAAGTTAACCCGATAAGCCAGTAACCCCACTTCGTAGTACAGGCCACTAGTGTCCATCATATTCACCCGCATTGTCAGCCTCCTTGCGGGGTCACTTGTTGTTTTGGCATTATCCTGTATTTATTTTTTGCACATTCATTTTTTAAGAATTCTTGAGGTAGCCAATGTCAAGATGAACTTGTTGCTGCTTAAAGAACCGAAAGAAGATGATTCTGGTCCCGATCCTTACATCAAGGTAGCTATAAACGTATAGCTTTGTGTATTAATGTATTAATTTGTATATGTAATTTCGGGGAGGAGAAGCTGACATGGAGGTAAATGCATTTGTGATATGATCATTTCATTTAGACCAAGGTACAGGCAACAAAATTACTATATTTAGAAGTGTGGTGATATTTACTATTGCTTGATTGCGCATATGTTGATGTACGTGGTGTAACTGTATTGCTGACCTTTCTGTTGCCGGTCACAGGAGTTGGAGTTGTGTGGACACAAAGCTACATTGATTCCAGTTTTGTCTTTCACGTTTGTGTCCCTCGAGACACTGTGTCAAAAGGTAAACTCCGTTTCTCATCAAAATGCTTACATGTTGGACCCTTTGTATGTTTCTACCCTAATTTGTATTCAGGTGAAATTGTGGGAATGGCGAAAATACTTAAATAAATTTTTATGTGTTTTTGTATTCAAACAGCTTCTTCAGCCTGAGAAGTATGGAGGCCTTATTTTTACCAGTCCCAGGGCAGTGGAGGCTGTCAGAGCGTGTTTGAAAACTCACAGTAAAATGGAGGGTAGGTGGACTTATTGGGGGCCGAGAAGGAATCAGATTCAGTCGTACTTTTAAACAGTGTGTCAGGTATTAACATAGACGTAAAGACATGTACACGAGAATGTAAACTCCCAGCCCGGCGTCCTGTACACAGGATTGAGTTGGAAACACTGCATTGACTGTAAATGTCCCATAGAGGTCACCATTAACTACAAGTTTACAGTTACTTTGAGATTGGTTTTTTCAGCTCACAATCAACTGCCAGACCTTCTGTTGTCATTCTTAAATGGATAAGAATTTATAATGCATGTATGTTTTTAGATTCTTGGATTTTTGGACACTTCCAACAATTCTTTATAGCACATGTAAATTGTTCCGCACTTTGATGTATATCCTTGTGAATTCCTAATGTTACTCAGAATTTCTATCTGTACTGAATGATAATTTACATCTTATTATTGATAACCTCCATACTGACATTCATCAAAACTGGGAATGAAAATGTTTTCTTTAAAAATGACCCAAAGGATTTAGCAAGAACACTCAGAAATTACCTTCTAAGCAGTAAACAGTGTAACTGACACTCTTCTCTTAGGGAACATTTTAATTGTAGACGTAATTTTGGAAGGAAGTCAAATTGCTCTGTTCCTCGACATTATTTTTTGTGAATTTCTGTTTTCTCACAATTTGTTTCTGACAAGTAAAATATCAGAAAGTTTATCTCCTAAGTATTTAATTATTAACGAGTGAGTTGGGTTTGTCTGATTTGTGTTACTTTAATCTGACCCATTTTCTTTCAAGGAGAAGAGAGACATGAATGGTCTTTGTATCTTGTCAGCCCCGTCATTACAGGATGTGAACAGTCACATGATTGAAGGTTTTCTTTAAGGAGACTCCTGAAGTTTCTGCTGGAGGTGCCACACATGAGCATTTTATTTATGAATCATAAAAATAGTTTGAAATAATAAAAAAAAATCCTTCATTTACACTGCATAAGAACATCAGTTTTTGTTTAGTAAAGTGCATTTTGCAGGCAGTTTGATAATGAATGCTTTTTAAGGTCTTTTAATCAGAGGTAATCGAAACATCAAAAAAAAAAAAAAAATCACAGAATGCTAGTTTTGGGCAAAATATGAAAATTATTCCCATACCATTTCAATGAAAGCATTCACTTAATGCCTTTGGAAAACAAATGTTTATAAAATACGAATGAAACATGCAGCAGTAAATAATATATAAAAATGGTTTGATCCTTGATGACAGAAATTGTAACGCTCTGTCAGACCGACTCAATTTTTCAGTCTGCAAGCTCCTGCCCGGGATTTTGAGGGGAATTGAAACAGTCCATCAGATCTTTTGACGAACCGAGCAGCTGTCAAACTGTGCACTTCCTGTCGTATTAGGAATAATGCATGTAAATGCATGTAAATTTATGTGAAATAATTATGTTTCCATTTCACAGTGCACCTTGTTGCAATAAGAAGGAAAACAAATGCAAACATAAGAAATGTGCTGGGGAAAGTTTATTTTCCCGAAATTCTGCGTTGCCTGTGCGTCTGCGAAGTTCTCTTATCAGAACCATATCCTTCCTAGCCTAGGTAATAAGTTTTTCTTTGGTCCCTACCACTGCAATTTTAGCCTAAGCGTGAATCCTGTTCGTATTGGTGCATCGCTGCCTGTTGCAACCACAGTGTAACATGCCCTGCATAGGGTGTCATCACCCGGTTGTATGTTTCCATGACGATTGCTGGTATAAGAGCCGTTTCAGGAATGCGCGTTCTGTTTCAATGACAGTCTGACGGCTGTGTTCTGCAGAGTGGGACGCCTCGGTGAAGGACAGATGGAACGTGAGACTTGTCTACGTTGTCGGGAAGGTCACGGCTGCCTTGGGTACGTCGCCGGCCTCATACCTGCCCGTCTGCTTTCGGGGATGCAGAGCCTGTGATGCGCTGTACGTCTTACGTATCACAGTCCGTATGACAGCTTTCACTCACAGAGACAGCAGTGTAACCAAAGCGCCTTCGAGATATAAGGAAAACATACGTTCACCACTGTGCAAAGGTCTTGGGGGCTATTTATCTGGATTATAAGTGCATATTTGTTAGGGGAAAAAATGCAGTTTAACATTAAAACATGCATATCAAGAGTAACTTAATATAAACTAGCAATAATTTGTTGTTCTCCAAAAAGTTACTGATATCCTGTTGGATGGCTGGATGAACAGTGCTTCATTTCCCAAGGGCACCTCAGCCATTCAGCTTATTCATTCATTTTCACCACCAACTCAATTAATCAATTCATTAAATGCCTTAGTTGTATAACTCAGTCAGGTATTGATTAGCCAATCACGGAATGCTAGTGGTTGAGTCAAAAAATACATGTATGGTTGGGGTGGCTTATGGAGAGGTTGTGAAGCTGACACACTTTGCCAAACATAACATCGTAGCATGACACCAACATGAAGATTATCAAAACATTTTCTTCGGCTTGCCTAAGACTTCTGCACAGTCCTGTACATACCGCAACAAAGCGATCTTATCGAATAAAAGTGGTTTATCATTTGCCAGAGTAAACTCTGGGTGTTTGAATTGGACTGAGACCCACGTGGTGAGGCGATTTTGAAAAGGGTGAAGGGGGGGAAGGTGTGGTAACCGAGGGAGTGTGTCGGGGGACGTGAGTATGAGGGCTTAATAAGCCCTCATACTCACG
>JAODJX010000043.1:5840966-5853860 GCA_026776945.1 Isichthys henryi
CCCCCCCCCCCCCCCCCCCCCCCCCCCCCCCCCCCCCCCCCCCCCCCCCCCCCCCCGCCCCCCCCCCCCCCCCCCGGATGGTGTAGACAGCCAGAGCTGCACCTTGCCAGTCACAGCGACGTTTGTAGGGCAGACATCGCATAATGAGATGTGGTTTCACGGCTGTTACACTGTGTCCGCTCTGTCCCACTCACTCTGAGATTTTAGGGAATTTAAGAGCTTTTTTGTATTATCGGAATAAAACGAATGTCCTCCATCTGATCAGGTGTATTTCATAGGTCCTGCCTTCCCTTTTATGTTCAAAGAGGTGAGACGGTGATTCATTGGGGGGGGTGGCGTCTTTTGTTCAGGCTTAGCCGTATAGCTCCAAAGCTTGGGTTGCTAATTGTAACAGCCCCCCCCCCCCCAGAAAGCAGGAAATCAGCCCTCCACGAATCTCAGTTTGCTGTCGAAATGGAACCTGTGTCCAGCTGGTCACCTGCCGCTTGTCAGCACCTTGAAGGGAGGGCCAGGTGTCAGTTAGCACCCCTGGGTGCGATGTAGATCTAAAGAAGGTCGGGGGGGAGGGGGGGGAGTTTGGAAATACAGGGCCAGACACAGTGCACTTCCTCTGTGCCGACCATGACCAATCACTAGATTTATCCTCGCACAGGAAGTCAGCAATGTGTCACACTTTCAGTATTTAGACAGACCGACTGGACAACGGAATCGTGAATTCTGTTCTAAGTGGCGGTTATTGAATTATTAATATTGGTTAAATTATGGACGGGTGAGTTTGGCTTTGTCTGATTTGTGTTCCTTTAATTTGACCCAGTTTTCTGCACCGTTGCCATTTTTTTTTATCAAATATAATCGTTTTCGTCCGAAGCTAGACACCCGCTGGCTGTTTTAACTGCTGAAGCCCTTAAGGGGCACAGGCCCATCGCTCCGATTGGCTCGGGTTGCACTTTTAATACTTCGCACCACCTGCGATCATCTTAAACATAGTCTGTCACCACCACCCCGCCGCACCCGGAGCTCCTACCATCTGTCAGAACTGCTGAATAACTGCCCCAGATCAGACAGAAAGCAGAAGCTTACCTGTCCAGGTGGATATTACCTCTCCATCTCCTATCCTGTACTTTGGCGAGTACCACCAGTGCAGTGCACTTTGTTTAACGTATTCCTAGGAGCACATGTTGCACTCACACACGGTCGCCCAACTCTGACGCACCTGCATGTCTCCGTGGCCCATCCCGCCCACTCAAGGGGGTGTCATTGCGAAACACATGAACATTAATGTCCGGATGCTTTGTTTTTTTCACCAGTGAGGAGTTTGGGGCTGGTCCCGCAGGGTGAAGATTCCGGAACGGCGTCCGTGCTCTCGCAGTTTATCCTGGAAAGTATGTAAACGAGTCTAACAAGGGCGGCTTGTCTCTGTAACATGGGCTGCTGGGCTCTCCATCCAACATCCACGACACGGAGCGTGAAAAGGAATATCTCCTGACTGCGGAATGTGTGCGTCTCCTAGATGCAGCAGATGCACCCCAGAAGTCACCCTTCCTCTTTCCCTGTGGCTCAATCAAAAGAGAAGTTTTGCCTACCACTTTGAAAGAACATGGTAACTCTCCCTAGTTTCATACTTCACACTTATCGAATTCTGGGATCTGAACCAACGACCTTCTGATCGAATGCACAGCAGCCTAATCTGCCCCATTTTATTTTTCAGATCCCGTTCTCCTAATGCATTTCCCCGTTGTTTGTGCATGTTCAGACTTTTGTAATGGTAAACATGGTCCAGCCAATCGTGACGTGATGCATGTCCCGCCTGTCGCCTCTAGGGGTGCCCCTGGAAACGCTGACCGTCTATCAGACGGCCCAGCATCCGGACCTGGAGAGAAAACTGACAGACTATTTCTCGGAGAAGGTAGGTGGAAGGGAAGGACCGTGGGGGCTGAGGGCTCGGGACGCCGCATCTGAGCTTGTGTGAATGAGGAGCAGTACGCTGTGGGTTTTAGACAGCTGCGTCAAGTAACAGCCCCCCCCCCGCGCCCATCCCAGACTACAAGACAAGTCTGCCAATTTCCCTTTCGTGAGCTGAGTATTACAAGTTGAAGCACTATGTTCTGTGGTAACTCACTGCTTTTGCGTACATGGGGGGAGATTAAGACAGATCAGTCTGCCCCAGTCGCTGCCTAACTGTCGAAGAGGTTCTGCAGCGGTGAGATCCTCTCCACAGAACCCGAGCGGTACTTTTTAAACAGCCAAAGCTCTCTTTAAAAGTGCTAAAACCACAGGTTTTGTCTTGCCACACATGCCACTGGACTTGCCCCACTCACATGCTCATGGGTCGTTTTCCCGGGAACGCGCAGGGTGTTCCAGCGAGCGTGGCCTTCTTCAGCCCATCAGGAGTCCGCTTTTGCTTGGAGACGGTGCGCAGGCTGTCGGGGCCCGACCTGAGCCGGATAAAGGTAAACGCCGTTCCCTTTAGCCTCGCCTGTTCCATTGCCATCCTGTAGGTGGCGCTGGTCAGCCTCCCAGAGCTGCTTCTCACATCATCTGCTGCCAACGCTTTGGGCCCTGTAAGCAGTCTGACAGGGTACCATGCCTGCAGCCCCCCCATCACCATGGCACACCCTCCCACAGCCTGACTTACTGTCTCACTTGCCTATAACCCAGGAAGCACAGCGCATGAGGCAGGGGACACCCTGGATGGGATGTTAGGCAGTCTGGTATTTAGCTGCAGCAGTGAAGACTGTCTGACAGTTCCTGGCTAACCAGTAATCACTTTACAGTTGTAGAGAATGCTGTGTTTCAGTGTTAAATCAGATGTTTAAATGGCTCCGCCCTCCACAAGCCTGCAGGTCAGGATCCCTTCCTCGATTCATGAAGGGTGCTCTTTTGCAGTCTTTAAATAGACCTTCAAAATAAAGTCTTTTCATTGTGCTTCACTCCTGGCCTGCAATTAAACACGGTCTGCCCTAATCGTCTTTAAAGGGCCCATTCTTACAAAAAAGGAAAGAAGCGATTGATTAATCGATGGATCCAGGCCGCTGTTTGCCCAGTCCTGATCTGCTCAGTGTCAGGGGTCAGGAATCAGGAACTGGAGTCACATTCATGAGATAGCCAGACACTCCTAACTGTGCTGTATAAAGCCGCCTTCGAGAAGAGGCTGAAACTTAATATACTTTTATTAATAAAGATTAATTTTAAAAATGTATCACTGTAGCCGGAAGCTAAGTAATAAATTATAATTCAGTTTTATGAGTTAGGTGTTAAGGCTTATTATTCACGCTGCCTGCAGTGTATATAATTTGTCTCATATTATTTAAGTAAAATTAAAAAACCAAATAATGAAAATATTTACAGGTATGAGTGCTGAAAGGTCAGTGCATGGCTCCCGTGACAGCGAGGGAGATATTATACATGTAAGAGAGTTTGCGGCCATTGAAACTAGAGCAGAATCAATGTCAATCATCAGAATCCTTTACACCAGTGTTTCCCAATCCTGTCCTTGGGGACCCACAGTCGGTCCATATTTTTGCTCCCTCCCTCCAGACAGACCACATGACAGAGAGCAAAAATGTGGACTGTCTGTCTGGATTGGGAAAAACAATGCTTTAGACAGAAGAAGTGTGTAAGTCTTGGTGAGCATTCATGGACAGACCATCAACCATTAAACATGAGTTCCATTTAAGAAGAAATGAATTCTGGGTTATAATTTACATTGAAAACCTGCAGTTTTTTTTTCTTCAAATAAGCCTGAGGGCCTACAGATGTATTCTGAAGTTGGTTTAAAAAGCTTGGTCATCAGATCTTCACTATAGCATAGGTTTAATTTTAGTCCAACCAGATGGCCCCCATATCAACACAATTAGCAATTTGTGCATGTTGATATAAAAAGATCTGCTTCTGATATCTCCTGCCCGCAGGCTTTTACACAGACACGGTCTTTCAAGGATGCTATTTCGACATACCCAAAGCTTAATTAAAACCAAGGGAGCTCGTTTCATTACCGATATTTGACCTTTTTCCACTTGACAGCTCATTCTGAAAGGTGGCTGAGTTTCAGATCACTGTCTCTATCGTGTTCATCTCGGAGCAGAAAACGGGGGATTTAAAGTTGCGGTAATTACGCCAGCCAGACCAGAGAGGAATTCTGTGTCTCTTCCTACAGTTTGCCGCCATTGGACCCACCACGGCCGATGCCATTTTCGCGGAAGGTCTAACGGTCAGCTGTACCGCGGAGAAGCCGACAGCCCAGCACCTGGCTCAAGGAATCGCGCAAGTCCTATAGTGACCACCGTGGCCACTCATCCCTGCAAGACAAATCATCCCATGTCAAAAACGCATGTCACCCGACACCAGTGACACTGAAGGTTTGCGACAAATATTGCCATCCCAAGGATTTTGTTAACGAGGCAAAAGTATCCTACTAATGCAATACATATTCTAACACTGATATTGCAAGTAAATATTTTTGTGACGCATTATGCTGACGCAATATGTTTGGTAAAGTGTACTGATATGTAATAAATTACAGTTTTAACGTGCGTTGCGTGTCAATTTGGTGAGGTGCCAAATAAAAGTATCAAACGAAATATTTATTTATTTTGTAAATGTTAAAATGTCACTCAGATGTAGGACCAAGAACCTGTTTTATTCCTAAAACACCTCTTTTACAAAAACATCAAAAATGTAATTATGCAAAACGTAAACATAATTTTAAAATCGGATGTAACAAAAAAACAACAATTAAACGTTCGTATGAAAAACATAGTACATTCCCTAGATTTTTTGTGCAATGCAAAAAAATACTCCCCCACACGGACAAATGCCCTTTTTATATTAATTTGCATCAGCTTTCCAACACCATTTTTTACAATTGTCTTTTTAAGTGTAGGTTTTGCTGCTTGCGTGCGAAATCGCCCGGGTGCTGAGCGGAGAGCAAAGCCGCGGCAGGTGCGCGGGTCCGCAGCTGCTCCGACGCGCTTTTATCACCCCAGTGTCACCGCTGCACGCTCCCGTATCAACCAGAAAATTCAACCTGAAACAAAGTGATATGCAATTAACGGAGTCCTGCTAAGTGCGTATTATTCACCCGCAACCCATGATCACAAACGAATATCTCATTTTAAAATAAGCCTAAACACCCCTGTGCGTTTCCAAAGCGCTACGCAGACTTCGCACCAAACCGTTACTCCGCAAAAGGAGGCGGGCCCAAAAATAAAAGATCGCGGCGCCCTCCAGTACTCCAAACACACTTTATTAGGCGAGTGGTCCTTCTTATGGACAACATAAATGTGAGCGAAGTTTTCTGAACAGAAGATAGTGACATTACATTGCAATCACGATGCTGATCTGGACGCAGCTGACTGCAATCTTCTTCTTGACGGACATCGTTACTGTTCATACCGAGAAGATATTTCACACCAGAGACCGTTCCGATGTCGAGGTGCACGCTCCCCACCACGCCGAGCTCATCGTTGACACAGGTACTGCACGGGTAAGCATTCAAGACTCCCTGAACTGGAAAACCCATATATATTGCAATATTTTTGTTCAATTATTATACAACAGCTTTTGCAATACTTATTCCTGTATAGATGTCCAATAAATTTATTTTATGTGTGCATATATTTAATTCATCAGTGATCTATTAGGATAACACAAACTATCCCCATCATTTTCAGATTCCATATACAATTTCATAGCCGCAAAACATTACTTTAATTTCAACTATCCGTATGTGTTTATGTACACATTTTCACAAATGCTCATGGGTCTTTTGCCTTCTAGAAGTGGCTTAATTTCCATTTTGTCTTGTCAGCAATTTCTGTCGAAGTATGGCTTTTTGAAGTCACTCAGACTGGACGAAAGCCAGTCTAAAGAAGTAGACTACAGCCCAGGTGGAGAGCGGCTTCATACACATATTCAGGAAAGCCCTTCTGCATCTCGGACGGGGATTGAGAGCGATGTTCGCGGCAACACCCCAGACTTCATCTCAGGCCTCAGACAGTTTCAGGTGATGTCTGGTCTGCCAGAAACGGGCGTTTTTGATGAAGCTACCAAAGCTGCTATGAACAAGCCAAGGTGTGGAGTTCCAGACAGGGTATCTCCCACTGGCTCATCTGTGAAAGACAATTACTCAGGCTCAGCACCCGCTGACCCCTTAGCCAGTAACGCTACAATCAACGTCACGGATAACCAAAGTGACCGGTCTCCAAAGCCAGCCAGCGTCCGACAGAAGAGGCATCTCCTAACCCTTCTGTCCAAGAGGAGGCCAAAACAGGAGGCCGGCAACCTCAGGCAGATAGCCTTCTCCAAGCAGCTCCTGAAATGGAGACTGATTGGAGAGGGTTACAGCAGCCAGCTGTCCATCGACGACCAGAGGTACATCTTTAAGCTGGCCTTCCGGATGTGGAGCGAAGTATCACCTCTAGAGTTCGTAGAGGACACGCACTCACCCCTGGCTGAAATTGACATCAGGCTTGGGTTTGGGACTGGTGAGTCAGTTGTGTGTTAAATCTGAGCTAGATGAGATTTTAATAACTTTAAACTATTAGTTGAATTCTCCTCAAACAAGCTTGATGTACGAAATGGTCTCCTCTCATTTGTAAATTTCTTACCTTCTTATGTGTGCTATGGCATTTGAAGCTGAACTCAAGTAGTGCTGGATAGGAAGTAGTAATGAAAATATTGCTGGTTGAACTCCCACGACGAGCCACACTGTAATACTTTGTAACTGTACAGAAATATCTAGCTTTATAAATTTGTTTTGAATAATTGCATCAACTAACCAACTAAAGTTCTCAGTATGATTGTTGATTTATTTGCTAAAAGGTTTGTAGATTAGCACACTGTAAATCAGCACTCCGTGAATGTAGACCTGTAGAATGACACCAGAGCTTACTTTTGAATATCTAGCTATCTGTAACATCCTACAGGAAGACACTTGGGTTGTACTCAGGCTTTCGATGGCGCTGGGCAGGAGTTCGCTCACGCCTGGTTTCTGGGCGATATTCACTTTGACGACGACGAACACTTCACTGCTCCCAACACCGGCTATGGAATCAGCCTTTTGAAGGTGAGCTTCAGACAGTGAGATCAACCTTAACTCAACAGGGAACTCTTGATAAAAATGCTGGACTAACTGTTGAGTCAAGACTTGATAGGATGTCTGGCCAGAGATGATGAGGAGTCCAAGCAGTACTGAAGAATCTTAGTAACTTTGAGTAAATGATGAGAAATTGTATATAATTCAGCTGATGGGGCTAAATGTTTGGCAGAGGTATCAGTTGACCATACAGCATTGACCAACCGTGTCCATCTGGTCTCCTCGGTTTCCGTCCAGCAGGTGGCTGTGCATGAGATCGGCCATGTTCTGGGTCTGCCACACATCTTCCGGTCAGGCTCCATCATGCAGCCCAGCTACCTGCCGCAGGACACCGGGTTCGAGATCGACTGGCTGGACAGGAAAGCTATTCAGAAGCTTTATGGTGAGACCTGACTGTCCATCTTGTCCTAGAATTTATTAGCACGCCATTCTTTGTCAAACTGGTGAAGTGCCTCTTTGGCTGTAAAACTACAAATATGGTACATTTTCGGAATATCTTGACGTTTGTTACTTTACTAGAAAATCTGTGCTGATCGTTAATTTATATGTACAGACGCTCCTCTACTTACAAATAAGATACGTGCCGAACGGCCGTTCGTAACTTGAAATGTTCGTAAGTCATTATTCAGCATCATTTTAAGGGTAAATGCAAGAACAAAGAAAGAGGATGCTGTGAGTCCGCACGCTACACTGCTGCGCCGCGGGAGTAGCCAGCAGAAATCGTACTTGGTCGAATTGGTGTGCAGGAAAAAAATTATGTTGCAGACAGGAAATGGGAGCCAAGCAAATACAATTTGGACTTACAGTCCTCTTCGTTCGTATGTCTGAAAGTTCGTAAGTTGAAAGTTCGTAAGTAGAGGAGCGTCCGTATACATCCACGTATATATGTTGGCAAAGGACACCACATCTAACATTGTTAATATAAATAATGGGGAACAGTAGCACTAATCATATTTGCAGTAAAAGTTCTTGACGATAATTGATTATCAAAGACTTTCTGGGCCTAAAACGCAGATAATTACTGTCCTTGCAGCAAATTGTGATGACAGCAGGAGCACGATGACCTACTTTCAGTTTTTCTGTTTTTCCTGAGATGTTCCTGAAAATAGCAGCTTAAGTGCATATATCCATCCTATGAAATAATTACTGTGAGTGACCACATAACAGCTCATGTTAAATGTACTAAATTTACAACTGTGTAAATTTCACCAAGGTAGTACAGGACTAATTAGAAGCACTGATCCCTCTTAAAGATTGTATGTTTTTTAATTAAATAGGCAGCAAAAAACAGGAAATATATAACATTTTCAGCAATACATTGATCTACGTTAATACTTCTCAAGGCTAAATTTGTTCGGAAACTGTGCTTGACAGTGAGCTGACCTTCCTGCAATTTCCTAAGGTGGGTGCAGAGGGCGCTTCAGCACAGTGTTCGACTGGATCAGGAAAGAGCGGAGCCCATATGGTGAGGTCGTGGTCCGATTCAACACCTACTTCATGCGGGGCGGCTGGTACTGGATGTATGAGAACCGGAGTAATAGAACCCGGTACGGGGACCCGGTGGCGGTACAGGTGGGATGGCACGGTGTGCCCAGCAACGGCGTGGACGCCTATGTGCACGTGTGGACATGGACCACCGATGCTGCCTATTTTTTTAAAGGTAAGCGCACCATTTGCAAATCATGTTGGGAAACTGTGAAATTATCTGGAGGATCGTGCCTCGTGCCTCTTGAAGGAGAATCTAGCTCGGGCTTGTCTGCACAAATTCTCGGTTGCAACAGGTACTCAGTACTGGAGGTACGACAGTGAAAACGACCAGGCATTTACTGAGGACTCTGAGGGCCGCAGGTACCCACGGCTCATATCCGAGGGCTTCCCTGGCGTTCCCAGCCCCGTTGACACCGCCTTCTATGACAGGAGGGACTCCCTAATCTATTTCTTCAAGGGCATGGATGTAAGGACAACATTTCAGGTTTTAATGAAAGGAGAGATTCTCTGAGCCATTTGTAATTCAAGGTCTGTTAAAGAACCACACAGAATATGGGTCTTTGTGTGCATAAATTTGCCAGCAATGCATGTGCAGTTCTTACTTATGAGTGGCAATCATAATGTCATGTCCCTCACAGCTGAATAGTCGTCAGACTGACTAATTTCCCGTAGGTGTACGCCTTTCACGTGGGGACACACGCTGTGGCTAGCGGCTTCCCAAAGAAGATCCAGGAGGCTTTCCCTGCCTTGGTGCCTGGTGACCACCCAGAGGGCCACTTGGATGCAGCCTACTTCTCTTACACCCATAATGCCATTTTCCTGCTGAAGGGCACACGCTTCTGGAGGCTCTTGGGCACCCGGGAACAGAGGCTCAAGCCCTCTCTCCCCCGAAATAGCCTGCTGCCAGGCAAGGAGGTGGACCAGCAGTGGTTCGACATCTGCGATGTGCACAAAACTAATCTGAAGATGGTGGGCTGACAAGAGATAGAGTCATTTGACCATTTGTGCAACTTATTTAGTCTTCCCTTCCCATGAGAGCAACCCTAATTGATTCCCTTATTAATCCGGTTCATGTTTCAATGAACCTTCATGTTTTTAGACTAAACCTTCGCTGCTCAGTCTCAATCAGTCCATGTCTCGAGACTAACGCTTCATTCCACTTTCATAATTTCAGTCCATGACACAGATGCAATATCAACCATTCTTTCCCACTTGTGGGAGTTTTGATTACAAAAAAAAAAATGTTCTGCGGGAAAAACGAAAAATGATTGGTTCAGAGAGATAACCAATCAGATTGTAGAGGAGGTGAGTCCAAGCAACTAGCAGAGGGGGGACCAAGAGATCTGATTGGTTGGTCCCGCCTCCTCTAGTTGGTTAAACCCACCTTCTTTATAATCTGATTGGTTATTTCTCCGAACCAATCATTTTTCGTTCTGCCCTCAGATCATTCTTGTGAGCTTCTTTCTCCAGTGTCAGGTCCAGGTCACATCTGATGGCCAACTCTTGCGCTCCAGTGTAAGAAGGAGCGTGTCCTAACGGGCGCCATGGGTAATGGTTGTCAGTGACCCCTTATTGTTTGATATACAGAGTCCTTACAGCTACTGCCAGGTTCTTTCAGTCTGAGGGACAAACTGAAATTATGCCTAAAAATCATGAACGTGTGCTATGCCTGGTTGCAAAGAGACAGTTTTAGAAGAAGGACTGAACAGAAACCAGCCGATGGTTCGGTAGAATTCCTAGGATGACATGCAGCAGTGTCTTTGACAAGCGCACAGGTAATCTTAGCCTTAATACATGGGTTTTACAGCTTGTGCATAGTGAAGCTGTCACCCTGCTTGTTATTTCCGTCTTCTCCAAGAGTTGGTGGCAGTCATGTGAGACGTTAAACGCTTTGGTCATTCAGTCAGCTCCCCGTGACTGTAGCACGGCCAATTTAAGACAAGTGCCGATTGGCATGATCTATAAAAGCACGATTTATCGCCTGCGAGATAATGAAGGTTAAATGAAATAAAGCTGAAATAATGGGCTTTCTGTTTTACTGTTTAACTGTGTTTATTTGACTTACCGGTCTGTCATTCAATTAATGTGTGTGTGTTTAGCTGGATGTTAGAGCTCGTTCTTTAAAATTTCCTTTTGCGTATTTCTGAGGTTTATAATTCTGTGTAGATACATCTGTGTGTAGATTCATTTTTTGACACGCACTATGCAGTGTTATATGACAAAGTATATATGACAGTGTATGTCATATAAGGGCATTTTACTTGGTAAAAAATAAAACTGAATTATGAAACGTAGTACATATTTTATGGCTTTCTGAAGTTTCACCCTCTCCCTTCAAAATAATACCTGTTATATAACCAAGCATTATGTAGAGTAGTAATATACCTAAGATGACAAGCGTGCTATTTTTACTCAGATCTTTTCAAAAGCACATTGTTGCGCTTAAAGTAGGAGTGTAGTTTGAGATGATATAGAAAGTGAACTTAAAACAATGGAGGTGCGAAATGTGTGAGAATGTCTATTGTCAGGGGCACTCACTACAGCATTTGGCAAGGAAACCTGTGTTTTCCTCACTTTCGAAGATGTGTACATGTGCTGTGAAGAGGACAGCGGGAGGTGGCGTGTAAGGTGAGGGAAACCTGAGTGTGGGTGTTGTCATGGTAACAATGTGCCATCGGAGTGCTCTGGCTGGGGGGGGGGGTTAAGCCGAATGTGGAAGAGTGCCCCCTAGAGGCAGCCTGCAGTGCTGCGTCTCACTTTTTCCTCGTGACCTTCACTGACTATTACATCCAGGTAATGTAGTTAGTGGATGTACAGTGGGTATAAATGCTAGTTAGATGTACGAAAGCATTGAGCCATTAGAAAAAAATCTCACTTCACAGTATTCGGAAATGGAAATAAATCCAGTTAGATAACATGAGAAAAGGAGGAAAATTACCCATTAAAAGCTAAGTGCTGAGACGCAACCATGTTTACAACTTCATGGGGTTTCCCATAATGCTCGTACGAGGGAATTTATTTTTATTTAATAACAGTTTTTCAGTCACCCTGTTACCCGATCATCATTTCAGCGCTACATCATCATCCCGCTACCTCTACAACACTGCGACATGCTGTCTGTTGCCTGACAGGTCCGGCACCGTTTGCACACAGAAGATAAAACTCGCAGACAGTGGTAATAAAAGCCTCTCTCTCTCCGCCGAGATGGTATAATTGCAGTCAGTGGGCAACAAGGCGCACCGTGTTAAACAGAAGCCTTGGGACGAGGCGATTAGGTGATAACCCGAATTAACTAATCAGCCCTTGTTCACGTGTGAGTCTCCCTTACTTGCGATGCAGATAAGAGGTGGAAAGCCGCAGCCAGATGACGGTGGCGCATTTGACGGGAGCCACGATAAAGACGGGAGAGGTGAACGTCCCTATCTAACATGCACATAGTGTGGTAAAGACATCTAAAGAGATCTTCCCTCGGCTCTCTTAATAATGCACTCAAACAAATGAAAAATATACTAAACACATTAAAAAAAAGACCTGATAACTTGTGGAATGCATCCGTGTGGTCAACAGCTCTTCCCGTGCAACAGAAACCGTACAGCGTCTGCACAGACTTTAAAAATACCCACTGCTGGAGGGGGCGACAGTCACATACCAAGTCTCCCGCCCCTGCCGGACCAATAAAAATGCAACACAAAAACGATGTGCACCACCCACCCAGAATTTTAGTGCATAATACGTGCAGCAGACAGTATAAACAACCTAAAAGCTGAGGATTTGGGTCCATGGTAAGACACTTGTACCTTTGAACCTTGAAAAGCTCCAACTGTGTAAGGCAGTAAAATCACAATGTGGTATAACAGGAAAGTGCAAATTATTGTAGTATTGTTATAACAACAGAAATAGCGATATGGTGATATAAATTGGTTCCTAATTGGCTGTTAATTATTTAGAGATATACCATGGTGTACTATTAGGAAACCGTAGTATGGTCTGGTACTCCATGGCTAATCGTATTGGGATCTGAGGGTGCATAGAATGCACCATTGCATTAGACACCCCCCCCCTCCCCCATCCCCCATCCCCCAGTCCTTCAAAACACACCTACTACTTACTCAGTAGACCGTAATCATTCCTAAATTATTGCCTGACACTGCTGGGACCAGTGGGTGGCAGCACTCCAGCGATGCCCCCCCCCCCCCCCGGGGGGGGGTGGGCGCCCCGGGGGCCGGGGGGGGGGGGACCCGAACCCCACGCCTATGTCCTCTCCCCTTCGAGGACACGGACATACGGGGTCCTGGCTGGGGTCGGATTCG
>JAODJX010000043.1:5905365-5924361 GCA_026776945.1 Isichthys henryi
TTCCGGGATAGGCTCCGGACCCCCCGCGACCCAGTAGGATAAGCGGTTTGGAAAATGGATGGATGGATGGATTATGTGTGCCCAGGATCACTGATTACGCCACATATATTGTTTACGTAATACACATACTGTAGACCTGCTAAGAGTGGAACAAATACTGGATCTTTGTGTAAACGGTGATGTCGTGCTTGTCTGTGCGGTATACATTTTTTTCCGATCACGGTCCATGACACAAAATTATTTATCTAAAACAAAAGATTCATGGAGAATTCTCATTTTATCCCTCATTTACCTTTAAACTTGGTTAATTTGGCTTGAAATCCGAAGGTATATCGCCTGCTACGTGATTAGCGCAGCGTCAGTATATAACGCGCTGTCTGTGCGCTGCACAGCAGTTTGATTTTTGAACCAGTCCTTAAGACGCATGAAGCGAACTGGTGAAGATATAGATATGCGCTGGTTTGTACACCACTAACCGTGTTGAATAGGCCTTTCGATCCGTAAACTTTACATGTGAGTTGCCTCCAAGGTTTATAAACAAAATAACCTTGCAGATGTCTACGCTACAATTACAACTATTGCGACCCTAAAAAGCAAATAACATTAATAGCTAGGGAAATGCATTGTATCTGAGTGCTCTGTATTATAGGTTACAGATAATACGCAACTATATTGCACATGTATAAGGTCATAAAGAACGTCCTTCATATAAGAAGATGTGTCAATTTAACGTCTTTTAACGTCTTCTACAAACTGAAACCAAGCAGCTTGTAGACTGGTGCAAATCTCACCATCTTGTTTTGAGTGCAGTGAAGATGCAGTAGATCATATTTGATCCAAGGTCACTCGGTGAACTTGTCAAGTGCTTATTCATTGTACTGATAAATCAGGTTACTACTTATAAATGTCTTGGTGTCTGTATTGATAACTCACTTTGTGCTATAGGCTTCAACAGATGCTGTATTTTTTTATGAATGCTTAGATTTTATGGTGTTAAACTTTAGTTTCTATTTTTTCAAATCCTAGAGAGTGCGGTCCGATATGGCATACAAACTTGATATGGTAACTTGTTAATAGTTAAGTAAAAGTCCAGGCTTACATGTCCCATTCAAATGGTCATGAAGATCATAGGAGTTCAAGATCAGCATTGACTTCAGTCTCTGCATGAAAAATCTGTGCACAGGGAGGCACAGAATACAATGAAGACCCAACACACATTCTGAACCCGCATTTTTAAATGCCATATATACCTTCAGGCTGATGTTCAGGATGCCAGACTGTAGGCTGAGGAGATATAAGAACTCATTCATTCAATCTGCCATTAAGATGCTAAATATGGACATAAATATGTCTTTTTTATTTAGGTTGTGATTGTATTGTATGTCATGGAATGCAGTGGTTTGGAGCCCAAGACAAATTTAACCTTGGAGATAATAAAGTACCATATTTACCTTTTAGTGGGGACTCTAGTCTTTAAAAACAGTGTGTAAGTACAGTAGTCATATATGTATGTATAATCTTCAGCAAAAGCTGATTGATTTGCCTTTTTGTTTTACATTTAATCAAACGCAGTGTGTGCATTCTAGATGGTTCCTGTAGTTGAACATACTGATAACGCACAGGATCCACCTGATTCACTGTCCTTCAGTCCTCCCCAATACCGCAATTTGTTCAATGACTTCCACCTTAGCCTACATTTTAACCAGTTCTAACATCTATCTATCATCTATCTATCTATCTATCTATCTATCTATCTATCTATCTATCTAGAAAAGTAAAGTCGCTGGCAAAAAAAGCGTCTACTTGTATAGGCAATTTGGATGATTTTTTACGCATTTGTGTATATTGTATTATGTTACGAGGACCGGAAAAAACATTCATTTCCGTTTGTGTCATGTTGCCGACTGTTTAATGAGACCTGATCGTGAGTCGTATCCACATTATAAAGTACCATATTTCACTGTTCCTTAAGACTGGATGACATCACGACCCATTTTATCAGCTCCGTCATGCATACCTCGCTCTGGCCTATAGGTTGGAAATAATAACCAAAGAGTGACGCACGTCACGCACATTTATGACAGCGCGAGGCAACTTACCTACCCCCCTCCGCAAAGAGACAGTCCGTAGTAGGAAACAGTTCAGGGAGCAGCGAGGAGCTGCCGAAAGGCGAAACCTCGAACCTGCTGGCATATTTGCTGCATAACCCATGTGGATTAATTATATTTTAAAGAAATTCTTAACACTTGCACGAAAGTAACTTTTTTTGCATGACTCAGTTTGCCAAAATGATGCGGAATGATATTGATATTAACTCAATTTAACAGTAACGGATAAGTGTCTGTCTGGAAACTTTCAACACCATGAAATCAATATTTTACAGCTACTTATTCACCGTTCTGCCATGGGTTTTGATCGTTATAATCATGATTGACGTCGAAACCAGAAGAACAGTGCAGCGCAAGACGTGGCTGAACCGCGATTACTACATCAAGGCGCAGCGCGCAGCCTTGCCTGTCATTTACGCCGTCACCCCCACTTACACCAGACCGGTTCAGAAAGCGGAGCTCACACGACTGGCCAACACGTTCCGCCAGATTCCCAGCTTCCACTGGATTGTGGTGGAGGATTCGTACACTGCCACAGATCTGGTGTCGAGCTTCTTATCCACATCTGGGGTGCAGCACACCCACCTACACGTGCCCACGCTGCTCAGATACAAGCGGCCGGGGCTATCCCGGGGCACCGAGCAGAGGAACGCGGCGCTGGGATGGCTACGCTTGCATCGCTCCCGCAACGACTCCGGGGTGGTCTTTTTCGCAGATGATGACAACACGTACAGCCTGGAGCTTTTCGAGGAGGTACATGCATGGGCATTTTACTTAGTTTGATTTTTAGTTACATGGTGTTCTGATTTGCGGTGCGTTCCTATTTCCTAGTTTAGTCATGCGTGCTTAAGGTGCATCTCCTGTTATCTCTAAATCTGGAACTGTGAGCACTTTATACCTACTGGTGTCGGAAAAACCATCCTAGTTTAGAGCTTACGAACATTGACACGTAATGTTTTTTCTTAATGATGACAGGTAAATTGCAAGCATTTTTTTTTTTGTGATCAGAGGTAACATTGTATTTAAATAATTTTAAGTTGCCACGCTTGAATTGTTCTGAAATGACTAAAAAGGAATAACTTATACCTCCATTTGAATAGAAACTAGATTTATTCATTCGGAGATCGCTTTACATACTTTTAATAAGTATAATATTTAGGAAATCGCACGTGTCCGTTGCGAATGTCTCGTGTTAATAGCTGCATCGCTATCTATGGGATATATTTTCCATTTGGGCAGCGGGTCACCTCAGACGAACTACCCTGTCGTGATTGATCTCACCGGAGCTTTGGGTGTTCACGATGTATTGGCATCCAAGAATTCAAAATTATACTTAAATCCGTTTTGCAATCTCGCCAGCACCAATAATTCCCTACGTTTTTGATTGAATTACTCGTAGACTTACCTGGGTAATGATTTAAACTTTGAAACCATTTTGATATTCTTAAATAAATAATGTCTTTTTCACATTTTAATTTACGCTTACGTTTTTGCCAGACGCCAATCTTCGCGTCACGTCAGCATTTCTCTACCATCCAGCAGTTCTGCAAAGGCACGTGAATTACAAGTCACACATACTTCATTTGATCAATCATATATAAGTATTTTAGATACGAAGATACTACTCTGTGGTATAGGACCAGTGAACCTTACATAACACGTCGTGTACCAAAAAAAGAGACATTGTGGGCCAAATTAGGAACCTAACAGTTTGTCAGAGAGCATTTATACTCTAATATTTCATCTTATAAGTTCCACTATCGTGATGCCTGGAGTCTTCTTTCATCTTGAGCTTCGGGAATAAAATGTATAGCTGTACCCGTTGTGGATGCTTTTTGATGATCCCATAGTTCCCAGTCTAAAGTGAAGCATGTTGTACACACCCCTTATCATCTATCTGAAACTGTGCTAAGGACAGTATGGGATTTTTTGACCCACGATAGCACTGTACGACGCAGACGCGTTTTTTTCATAAATTTGCACACTTTCAGAAAAGGGGTAAAAAATTGTACCTTTGTTTGTCACAGAGGCCGTACCCCTGTAATTGTACCTTTTAAGGTACAGAAATGGAACATCCCAAAGGTACAAACAGCATTAATGTACCATCAATGGTACACAAATGTTCCTCGGAATCCATTTCTCTATACCTTAAAATTACCTACAGTTAAGGGTACAATTGGTTGACCCTTGAGGTTAGTGACAAGCAAAGTAACAAATTTTTACCTTTTTTTTCCTGAGAGTGTAGTAACATTTTTGGTATTAACCCTTCAGGGATTTGACCCAGCAACCTGGAGCCCATCTCCTTAATTGCCAAAGGATAAGAAGGTAACGGGCTAGTGGGCATCGTCGAGGAGACAACCCTGCGGAAACCACCCAGAAAGTCGCGGCTTCATCCCCGTGCCTTTGGATCAGGGCTGGTTGCTGCAGACCGTGTACATACGAATCACTCCCCTTCACTCTGTTCTTCTAGTGCACTCTGCCTGCCAGGGTTGGGCTGCTCATAAAGCCACTGTCTGGACATAATCTGTAACGGGGGGCATAAAAATAAGATGCCCCTTTTCCATTTTTCTCCACGGAAACGAAGGAGCTGCCATGAATATTTATGGCACGTAGCGACGAGGCTGGCGGAGCTCACGCGAGCGATGAAATAAATGTAAAGCAGATTGGCGGCGGTTACTGTAAACCGAGTGGAACGCGCGTAAGGAGGTCGCCGCTTTATCCGGGCGGCACAAAGACACCCGCACGGGGCGAGAGCCTCAAGGAAAGATTAGAGTGTATTTTGCATCGTAATGCATTTGCTGAAGTCTGCTGCCTATCACTGGGGGACAAGCAGTTTTAAGAGTATATTCAGGAGTCTTACTTATATTTCCGACCAGCCAACCGTTTCTTAGGTCGGATCGTAGGACGGTGGGTCAGGGAATGTTATTAAAATGCATTTGCATAAATTTGAAAACCAAAAACCTTATAGCATAGAGGGGATTGCAGACAGTGGCTGCTTGCTTTCCGATGTTTTGTCCTCATCCCATTGCGTCTCTTTTTACAGATGAGATCGAGCCGGCGGGTGTCCGTGTGGCCGGTGGGACTGGCTGGTGGCCGCCGATATGAGCGCCCCCTGGTGAAGGGTGGCAAAGTGGTCGGCTGGTACACGGGCTGGGGGGCGGGCCGGCATTTCCCAATCGACATGGCGGGTGAGTATCCCGTGCTGCAGATGGGAGGCAGGAAAGGCTTTAACTGTGTAAACTTAGCGTTGTTTCCTCCGAATCGATCACCTCATCTTCACAGGTAGTTACCACGTAGTGAACACTAGGGGAGCTGTAGGTACTTGAAAGAAAACAGAATGTACTTATTTTCTCCCCACATTGTGAAGCAATTAACCTTTGCGAACCTTTCAGTCTTTCGGCTTGTGGCAGTCCCGTGGCTTGTGCTACCAGCTACGCAGGGAATTGCAAATTATACCGTTAAATTGTCACGGCTCAGTACAGAATTGCATTGTGTGACGGCTTTACAAAGCAGGTGGCGCATTACCAGCCCATTGGTGCTCCACGGCTGTCTTTGGGAGTTGCTCAAGGCCGTTAACGGAGCCGCGTTTCACCAAAGCGGACTCGGCTGGACTGAATGCACGGCCCATGCTGGTTTGGGGAAATCTCACCTTCCTGCCGATACTGACATTATGGCGAATACATTGTGGAAATGTGCCCGCAGAAAATGAGCCCAAGCTGCAGTGGAGGTACTTCTGGGTTATTTTTTTAATTTTAGGTTAATAGTCAGTAAAATACCACGGCGTACAGCCGCAGTTGTTCTGGAGAACGATCCAGACTAAACATATCCAACTAATAAAAGGATTAGCCAAAGAAAAACATGGAGCAAGTTCAGTTCTTAAGGAACAGCTACACAGTTAGAAGAAAGTTATTTTTGTCAGTGTTGGTTTTCATTTCTATTTATGTCTTAGAAACCGAGACATAAGAAGAGTATAAACTTTAAATGGTTTCCAGAACATATATACACTCCAGGAGCTGCAAATAAAAGGGCCAGCCGTTGTCCTGCAGTCATGGTGAGCACGTGAATTTGAAATGGTGCCCACAGCCATTTCAGAGATAAAACTGGATGTACTGGTGAACAGGAGTCAGTGACTCTGCCATCCGGCGAAGCAGATACCTGACAGATGTGGCGGAGAGTCCGTCCTCAGACAGGCATCGAACTAATCCCTGCTCGTTGGTATGTCGGCAGAGAGCGTTCGCGATTGGTGCACGTGAGAGAGCCCGCACCTGATTGTGAGGGCAGGTGGCATGGGAGAATGGTGGAGGGTAACTAATGTTGAATCGGTGCATGTGTGTTTGCGTAGGGTTCGCCGTCAACCTGCAGGTGCTGCTGGAGAACCGCATGGTGCTCTTCAAGCGGTATGGCTCAAAGCCCGGCATGCTAGAGTCCGATTTCCTCAAGCAGATCACCAAGGTGGAAGACCTGGAACCTAAAGCCAGCAACTGTACACGGGTGAGTCTGCCCTGCCTGTTTCTGGTGCATGGATCCTTTTCTGGAGCTGCTGGGATGTTCCTGGTGTCACAGAAGACATGGGAGTTACATTCAGATCATCACCATCCCTGTTTTAGTGCAAGCAGGTGGCTCAGTGGGCAGGGCCAGTCAACCCATTAAGCACCATAGGCGGCCGCTTAGGGCGCCATCTCCTGGGGGGGTACGGAATTAGCAAGACAATTTCACTTTGTATCAGACAGGGGGCGCCAACTTGCCTTGTGCACCACTGTCAATGGGTAACGATGGAGCTAAATCACTCATAGTGGGTGACTCTGCAATGTCTTGGTATCCAGGCCTTATTCACCCCATGCTTCCCAGGAACAGCTTCTGCTTAGATAGATGGAGGAGGTGGGATGAAGACATCAGATCGGTTGGTCCCGCCTCCTCTAATTGCTTGGAGCCTCCTCTACAATTTGATTGGTCATCTTTCTGAACCAATCATTTTTCATTCTGCCCTCAGAACATTTTTGCGCAAGTAAAACTCCCGTAAGCTACACAGATGGTTGATCTCCATCATTATCACACAGGAGACGTCTAAGCAACAGGTATATAACTAGGCATAGTGTTTGGGATCTTCTGCATATTGACAGTTTATGGAGCTGAATTTGCATGCGGCCCCATCGGGAATGAAGATAAGAATTGTGGAACTGATGAGTACTTGCTACCTATTATTTAAAGAAAAATTAAATGATAAAAACTAATTACATAGCTGATTGAGCATTTTGGCCTCTGGAGATTGTTTCCTCCAGGGTCTCTCTTTTTTGCACTCATTAAAAATGCAAATAGATTCTTCTTCCTGGGATTGTCTTTTTTTCTGGCATTGAAGTAGAGGGTAACAGAAGATCAACACTGCGAATGGATCTTTTAAAGATCACCCCCCACACACACACGCTTATGCAGTCATGTCACAGGGAGCCTGTCGAATAGGAGCCGCTCAGTTAAGATATTAAACGTATTTAAAAGGAGACTTGAGCTCATTACGATTCCTGGGGGGCTTGGTAAGTAGAGACCCTTCGACTGTGGGGTTTCTGCTTCTGTATTTATATGCTGTAACCAGGGAAACTTCAGCCGGCCGTTCCTGGCTCCTTTGCTCCGTTGGCCTGGGGACGGTGCGCAAAGACGGGCAGTTTTTTTTCAACCGGCAGCTGCGCGGCACCTTCTGCAGGCATTCTACGGCCTCCGCGGGTTGCTGGTTGCTGGCGGCGGGAGATTCACAGCCCCTCCAATCAATGCCATTCCCCCTGGCACGCCGCCATGTCCCTCTCAGGGTGATAGAGTTTTTGGGGGGCAATTTGAAAGGGCACAAACTTTAGCATCCTGCAGTCTCTCCAAGGGAACTGGGAGTACTGGGGGCTGGGAGGGGGCGGGGGCTTCAGCTGGACAGACATTAATAGCTTAAGTTATGGAATAATTCTGCGTTAAACCACAGGGGGCAACAGATTTCCTGTACCAAAGCGTTTTGGAGGTGTTGGAGCCGGCCCGCTCTCTGCAGAACCTTCCCTTAGGTCTGCCGGCAGTCCCTTCGCGGTTCTGCGACTGCAACCTGTCACACTGCTCCGTCACGCCGCACTCCATTCAACCTTCTGGCACTTTCCATTTCCACAAGGTGGGCATCTTGAGAGAACCACAAAGGGTACGAGCCAGTGAGGCAGCCAGGTAATCAGGATAGGGAGCTCGTGCGGACGGGGGGGGGGGGGCAGCCTTGGGGTCTCCCTGAGGGCGTGAAAGTAACACAGCATTCTAGGCTACAGTTATCCGGATCCACATACAGCTTCCCTAATGCTCTTTTTGCAGTTTTCCGCTATTCTGTCTGGTGTAGTTTGGGGTCACAGAGTCAGTGCCCAGGCACGGCATACTCAGATGGTAATCGCTCGACTGTGTCTGCCCAGGTTCTCCGTTTCAAATTCAGCCTTGCCTGGATACGGTCCAGTCCCGGAAGCCAGCCACGGCAAGCCGACGGGCGGCCTCAGGAGGCGGACTGTAAAGTGCCGTTTCAAATTAGGCTGACACCCTGGGGATGGGGGCCTAAGCCTCTCCATAGGCGTCCAGCGGGGCCGCTTTGTGCCTGATTGAAAGAGCGAAATAGGATTTTCTAGAAAGATATTATGACATGTTTTAAAAAAAAGTTTCAGCACTGATTTGTTTTTTTTGTGCAGTTTTTAAAGACGTCGGCAAGGAGAGGAAATATTATATCGGAGTCAGTGGCACTGTTGACCGGAACATGCAGTAATTTTATTGAAAAGTGGACGTTTGCTCTTTCAATTTTCTGAGGTTAAACAGAGCCACGCAGGACCGGCATTCAATGAGGTTGTAGCGGATGGACCACCTCGTCGCCGTGTAAAAATGTGTTGGATACTGACCCCGCCCTTTCCTCTGCTCTGCCCCCAGGTGCTCGTGTGGCACACTCGCACCGAGAAGGTGAACCTGATGCACGAGCCCAAAAAGCAGATGGACTCCATCGTGATCGAGGTCTGAAGGGTCGGGTAGGCCAAGAGGGGCGGGGGCAAGGTGGCCCCGCCTTCAACTGGCCCAAAGTCCCCGGAACTGAGGACTCGCCCCTTTGCGAAGGACCTGCCCTCTACTGGCCCCAAAAAGACAGGCTGTTCCTGTTACCCTGACAATACCCAAAAGAGGAAGAAAAGGGCCGTAGCAGAAAGGCCAAGTTAAGTGTCGTCCACCAGGAGAAGCGATGCAGTGTGAGCAGTAACGGCCATCTTTATTGAAAAGGACCATCTTTCGAAAATTGAAAAAAATGGCAAATTGCAGTAGAACTATGTACTATTTATGGGATCCCAGCGAGTAATTAAACAAAAGAGAAACATAGATCAGACTGTCATTTATGGCTGTTCACCGTTTAATGCATGAGAAGATGTTCCATCGCTACTAAGCACCAGAAAAAATGTAAACACATCACAGAAATGAACATGGAGGACCAGCCGTGCTTCCCGCACCGCCATACTGATGTTCTGTGTACCGCGATGGTGGTTGCTCAGCAGCGACCATTGATAAATGTTCATCTCTAGTTCCATCCGTTTCTTGGCTTTTCCTCTCCACTCTCCCAGGTTGTCCATACCATCATTTCAGCCCAACACAGATTACATAACATCTCATATTCTTCTACTCTATGTACAATAAATACCACATGATGAGCAGCGTGTTTCTGCTGTTTTTCGTGTGTTTCGTGACAAAGGCCTGGGGATATGTGGGCGTGTCTTTGCTCCTGGTAACACGTAAAATGTACAGCACATTTTCTCACACAATATATTCTAAGGGAGAGTTTGTATACAGGAAGTCACAAACGCGGGACAGGAAGTCAAACATTAGCACATCGCTTCCATTTAAATACTATTATTCACTATTGGATTGGTGATGATACATTAGACGCCCGTATAATTGGTCCAGCAATAGGCTTAAAAAAGATTTCAGAAAAAAGTTTGTAGGTAAGATATATGCAGCTGTCGGGGGGGCGGGGTGCAACTTAATTCTGGCCTCTTGATGGAGACGGACGCACTCCAGTCGGGCAGGACGGATTTAGCTTGGGGGGAGCAGAAGGAAAGGTACGTTGAGACGGGACGGACACCCCCCCGCCGGCCGCCCCGCCGGCCGCCTCCATCACTTCCACAGCTGTGTGCTGAGGGTCTGGCCTGGGGGGGGGGCGGTCCAGGCAGGTGGCTGTCCGAAGCTCACGGCCCCTCCCCCCACTCCATTCAGGCTCATGCCAGACATCTGCTGGTTCACCTGAGACAGAAAACAGACAGCAGGCACTCAGGATGCAAAGGGGCAGAGATACACTAATGCATCAGCATCATCGTCGTCTCCCTGTCACACACACACATAAACACAGGCAAACAGATACAGCGCTCAGGATCACTAATGCGTCATCACACACAGACACACACACGCAGCAGTCAGGATGCTGGGGCCAGAGTATTACCAAATACTTCCTCTCTCTCTCTCTCTCTCTGACACACAGACAGACAGAAACATTTGTCTATTTATCTCTCTTTCAACCTGTCAGTGCATTTAATGATTGCTAACCCCTACAAAATTGAAAAACAGATGAAACCTGACAACAAATCAAACGTTTCGCTATTTCCAGGTTCATACAAAATTGGAAATTTCCACACTGCACCTGAGCAGGCACACAGTCGCCACAGACAAAGACACCCAAAAACACAGTCACACAGTCAGACACAGACAGCCACACAGTCAGACACAGACAGCCACACAGTCAGACACAGACACCCACGGACACAGACAGCCACACAGTCAGACACAGACACCCACAGACACAGACAGCCACACAGTCAGACACAGACACCCACAGACACAGACAGCCACACAGTCACCCAAAGACAGCCACAAACACAGTCACACAGTTACCCACAGACAGCCAAACACAGTCACCCACAGGCACTGACAGCCATAAACACAGTCACCCACAGGCACAGACAGCCATAAACACAGTCACAGTCACCCACAGACAGCCACAAACACAGTCACCCACAGACACAGTCACCCAGTCATCCACAGACACCCACAAACACAATCACACAGTCACCCACAGACACAGACACCCACAGTCACCCACAAACGCAGTCACATAGTCACCCACAGTCACAGGCACACAGTCACCCAAAGTGACAGACACTCAGTCAGACAGAGACTTACAGTTAGTCATCCAGACAGACACAGACATCCACAGACACAGTTCCCCACAGACACAGTCACAGACACAAAGCCCCGTACATACACACACAATCATTTACAGACACACTGCTGGGACACCCCTCTTTACTCCATGGTACATTCCAAAGCTGCTGGGACACCCCCCCACCCCAAACTCCGTGATATATTCCTAAGCTGCTGCCCTCAGAGTCGCTAATGACTTTAGCGCCCAGCTGTCACGCAAATGCAGAGAGAGCAAACACAGCCAGCCAATCGCTGACTCCACGTGGATCCCACATTAAGGCGTGTCACTCTGCATGCATGACTCAACACACGCAAAAAAACCAATTTAACGTAAAATATGAAAACAATCACAGCAGGATCAATTCACCAGTATAACTGATGTGCTCTTGATTAGTTCAGATAGGAGGTATCTTTCCAGTTAGAGCCACTAGGACAAACATTATTGGAACAACCATGTTGAATAAATATTAGTGCTGCTTGAGCCTACCGTCGCCTCGGGGTGGGGGCTGGGAAAATGGTGTTCTCACCTGGCCCACGTTCCACTGTCCCTGCTGGCCAGGCTGCATGGCATACATGTTCTGGGCAGGCACCGCCCCAGTTGGCACAGCGCCCCCCTGTGGTGGCATCATGCCCGGCGCTGTGCTCGTCACCCCGCCTGGAACGCTACCCATGAAGCCATTGGGCATCGCCATGCTGACCATCATGCCTGTGTTCTGGCCCACCATAGCCCCCATCATCGAGCTGGCCGGCACTGCGCCGCTCATGGGGGCGTAGCCCTGGAAGGTTGCGGCGGGCTGGGGGGGGAACTGCATCTGGGAGGCCCCCATATACATGGCAGCTTGGGGGGTCAAAACGCACAGAAACACATTGTAATATCTATACATAGCTGCCCACACTGCCCCCCAGAAGACAGACATCACGACTTTCATTAGAACTGAGTTATGAACAAAACTGAGTCTCCAATTTATCTTGGGACAAAATATCTTAGCTTAACTGGACTTGGTGTCGAAGAAAGAGTGATAATTACAGCACGACAAAATCCACACTAAAACCAAGGCAAAGCACCATTTTTCTTACTTTCAGTGTCAGCGTAATTACTGTGTTCTGCCTTTTTTGGGCAGCATAAAAAAGCCAGGCATGCTGGGAAAAATGACATTTGGGACTAAATAAGGGAGGTTTAAAAAAAAACAAAACACAAATGAACAAGAATCTGGGACGGCTTGAACTGTACATCTATGAAAATGTCTATTAAAAGTGACGTTTAAGGTGAAGACTCCTAACAAGCCTAAATCCCATCAAACTGAACCAGAGCTCAAACGCAAGCCACTGAAATACTTGCTGTCCTCAACCAGGCAGAAATGAGTCCTTCCTAATGACAGCCCGCCGAAGATAAAATAGCCTTTTTGTCAAACGGCTGACATTCATTAATACTGAGAAAAGTCCCATGTGATTAAAGCCGGCTGCAGGCACGGTGTGTATTCCAACTGACGTGTATTCCACGCCCATATATCACATGCCACACCCAAGCCCCGCCTACATATCATGTGCCACACCCACAAGCCCCGCCCAAACATCACATGCCACACCCACAAGCCCCACCCACATATATGCCACACCCACAAGCCCCCAGAAATCCGAGGAGCAGCTGGATACCTGGGGCCGGTTGCTGGGACATTCCACCACCACCGCTGCTGTACAGGGACAGGATGGAGTCCTTGGAGAGTGGCTTCTTGCTGGTGTCCTCTGTCTTGCTGCCTCTCTCACCAAACAGGTCCAGGTCCCCTTGGGCTGGGCCTGAGCCTCCCGCTCCAGGTGCTGACGTCGCCCCTGAAACTGCCGCGTTGCTGCCGCCCTGCTGGTGACAGGGACAACGCTCAGCCAGTGGGATGCACACAACCTGTAGCTTCCTGCAGGAGGCTGCATGTAATAGCAAATTACACCAACGCACACTTGGGTGACTAACAGGGATCACGGCTACATGGAGGTTGGAGAATGACGACGCCTGGATGCCGCTGGACTCCCCGCCATCGCTGACCCCGTCACAAATCCCTCGGTCTCCTGCAGCTGCTCTTCAGTGAGGCAGTGCTCTAAATCACCGGGAGCTAAAGCCACCAAACTCCGGCACTCCCAGTACCAAAGGGAGCGTCCCCGCCACGAATCAGACGCAGGACACCTCATCAGGATGGCGCACCCAGAAGTACTCTTCCGATTCCAGGCTGCGCGCGCTCAACCATTAATACACACTAATAAGCCTTACTTATGACGCGCTGCCCCCACGTCGGAGGCCTTAAGAAATAACACTAATCCTATTATCTTCAGGAAAACACACAGTGAGACTGGCAGCCTGACACTGGACACGGGTGGCTACTGTGCCCATCAATCCCGACGAGGATGATGGCTGAGCGGGTACATCTGTGAGGGTGGGGGCGGGTGATGGACAGCATGGGGAGAATAAGTCCTTCCAGAGTCCTCTTACATGCCTGCACCACCACCCCCCCCCCCAGCTCACAGGCTGATGAGAGATGGGTGAGTGGAGGGGGGTAGGGGGGGCGGGATGGGACCTGCTGTCGTTCCATTTAGATGGACGCCAGATTGGCAGGCTGCCTGTTAGCATGCAGCCCCACACCTGGCTGTCAGCGGGGGTACCGCGCACGATAAGGGGTGGGGAGGCGGGGGGGGGAGAGCGAAGGTGGGCGGGGAGCCAGAAAACCCAGACTGCACCGGAATGGAAAGAGCTTCAGAGGCGGTTTTCACGCCGCCGCGGTGTGGCGGCATTTTGAACATGGTAAATATCATTGCGATAATGCTCCATGCACGGCAGCTGCGCTCCTGCTTAAGGAGGGTCCCGCCTGAGACCCACACGGGCTCCCCTTTAATCTGCCAAACGGCAGCCGTCTTGCTGTCGGCGGCAGCTCATTGCTTTATTGTCCGCCGTGCGACTCGCGGCAGGTCTGGGGGCTCTCCGTCAGCGTTGCGTCCATGAGGCTGAGGATGACACAGTGGGAAAGGTGAAGAGAGCTACCACTTCTGAAATACCATGGCGGGGGGAGATGACAGCGATCCCATGGCATCACGAGCTGCGGGGACAGTGGCCTGGCCCCGCGTACGGCCTCAGCTAAAACCCTCTCTGCATGTTCTCTGCCTATGGCTACCTGAAAGCCTCGTGTCACCCCAAACACAGACCCTCCATGCACACACAAAGGCCTTTGCTAAAGAATTCCTTCAGCCCTGAAGGCCACCAAGACAGAATCTGTTTCAATCTAAAACCTCAATCCTGTAACGACAAAGGAAACACAAATATCGGAATGTTTTTTCCGACAGTAAATGCAGTAAAATTTCTGTAGATTTATCGCGTGTCCAGACCTCTGAGAAAAGGAAAAACATACTATGCAAGTAATGCAAAGCACACATGCTGGTGTTGAATGACACCCTAGTGTCATGCATATCAAAAATCTATATTTGGAGTGAGCAGATGTGAAAGTTACAATGATTCTGGCTGTCTTCCATTAGCAGACAACACAGTTGTCTTTTGGGGGGGCCGGGGGGTGCAGAGATGAAGTGACCTTGATTTAGTTCTCAGAAGTTATACTTCGCTTCTCAAAAATATTTCCTCCTACAAAATGATTTTATGAGAGAGACTGTGTTCCTCCGCAACTGGTACCCTCCTCTCTGACTGCTTAAGAGACTCACAGACGTCTCCACTACCTGTGGCGTCTTCCCGGCCTGCTCGCCCTTCTGCCTGTGACGTCTCTCCTACCTGCCCTGCTGCTGTACCACTGTTCATTCTGCCATCAGAAGCAGCACCAGCACCTGCCTGCCTCCCCCCCATTTGAGATTAAAATTGGGACAGTGTGAATTGGGACTTTGGCATCTTGCTCATTTGACTTCCTATGCCGGCCCCTGGAGGATGGGCTCCCCCTTTGAGTCTGGCTCCTCCCAAGATTTCTTCCATCTAAGGAGTTTTTCCTTGCCACCGGCACCTCTGGCTTGCTCACTGGGGACTTTGGACAGGGATAATGTAAAGCGCTTTGAGACACCGTAATGTAAAACTGAACTGAAGTTGAATCATTCCTGAGTCGATTTGAAAAAGAACAAGAGCCCAGGTGGGTTAGCTGCCTCCTGAAGGAAGGCCCGGTTCACCGTAGTCTCAAACCCGTGGATATGCAGGTAGGGTTAGGATTGGCAAACACAGAAATCAAGGAGGAATGGAGTACACGGACTATCAGACCCTGGCTGTTCATTACCTCAAAAGGATCCAGAGGGAACAGTGTTTGAAGGAACAGGGTGATTTTATTTGACACCCTATGGCCTGATAGGTAGACCATAGAAACAAATATGAAGCTTGATGTTTAACTCAAAAAAACAAGGTGTAAGACCCACAAGAGCTGAACCATAGCTGCCAAACTATCTGCCTGCCAGCCTCCACACAGACAAGTATCTAGAAAGCATACGTCAATGTATCCCATTTACAGTGCTCACTCTGAAGTGCATTGCTCTTCTCATCATGATATCTTAGGTACCTCATTACTTGGCTAAACAGCTCTATTTAAAGCCTTTGCAATCAACACCTGCTCCGGCGGTTCCCAACACGACCCTTGCCGGCGCAGATGCCGGATGAGTCAGGGTACAAGGTAGGGAAGGGTGTGGAGAGCATGGGCACATCTTAAAGGGCCAGCACACCATTTAAGGGAAGATGTAACCAACGAATGCAAACTGACAGCGATCCTTAGGCATACAAAACAACAGCTCGTCCACTGTTGCGGCGTTAACAGACATATTTAACAGTATTCTCATATTCTCTATTGCGCAATTGACTGTTCTAAGATTATAAAGGAGCATGGCTTCCCCTGTAAAAATTATACAAAATATTGAATTATTCAATGTGTCAGTGTAAATTCATTTTATTTGCAATCAAAAATGTAATCTATCTTACTAATTGAACCACAGCACTGCTCATTTCATGGAAATTGCTTTTGAGACCATATATGTTAATTTTCCCTTTAGACCAGGATAAATAGAGCCCATAGATGCCCACTGATGCCGTGCTTCACTGGAGGCCTACAGAAGAGTTCATGTATGCTTTTCCTAAATGGATAGACAAAAGCTTATTGGTGAATATGCCCCGATTACGTGTTTTCGAAGCCTAAGCGGACGCTGTGCTTCACTGGGAGTCTAAGAGCGACATAGTTTTTAGCTTAGCAACATTGATTGGACAGATTGCAGTCTGCCATGCAGTCAGATATTTAGACTCTCCTGGACGCCAGACTTCCCTGCATGGTGATTGGGAGACGTCTCAACAAGACAGGATGAACTACCAATAACATTATCGCTCGCCAGGTTTCACATGCTGTCAGCGATGTTGGCTCACAGTATTCATTCATTCTGTCACATGCGGGTGCGTAGAAGCAATTTAATGCAACCTAGACTGGCAGTTTATCGTTTTGTATGTTATTGTTTACTATTGACATTTGTAAATGTTGTAAATAAAATTAAGTTCTGAGTTTATTTAATTTTCATGTTCAGGGATTTTTAGCAGAGCTGGCCCCCCATCCTGGGTTGTTCCCTGCCTCGTGCCCATTGCTTCCGGGATAGGCTCCGGACCCCCCGCGACCCAGAAGGATAAGCGGTATGAAAAATGGATGGATGGATGGATGGATGATTTTTAGCAGACTAGTTTGCTATTTCGCCTGCTAACTAAGCTGTGTGTGTTCAAGCTGAGCTAGAGGCTTTGCAGCAACATGGCAGACAGAGCAGCTGATGCTGATTTCATACTAAAGAAGCCCTTTGATGAAGGAGAGCAGAATTTACATGTAGCTGACCAACTAAAACAATAACCTTTTTTGGTCATAGCGCTAACCGTCCACACTTTGCTTCCACCATATTTAATATCATTTATAATTATATTGTATATAACACTGAGTGTTAGCCTACTCTAAATTCAGGCAGCTATATAATTTACCGAGGATGACGGGCATTGATGTTAGTGCAGCGGTCTGACCACCGTAGCACAGTAATGAGAAAGACTGGGGATGATTTTAGATGCGTCTTTCAGACGCTGGCTTAGTCGAGCCCTCGGTGCATGATGTCATCTGCCAGAGTGGAGATAAGAGGTCTGCTGCACCCCCCCACACAAGCAGACCTGCGTTTCCACACTGGGAGCTGACTGGCTCTAGCGGGATATCTCGCGCAGGCAGAAGCTTTCCGTGCTCATGAATAAAACATCGCTTCACGTGGGAGATGCCCGGGTGCAAGCTGTTGACTAATCCCTATCCGAGCTTCCGGCAGGACTTGGGAGACGAGCTGGATGACCCCTGCCACACCCCCTTGGCCTCCATTGGCCAAAGTTGTTGTGAAAGGAGTCCCGTGAGGCTGCGGCACGGCGCCATCATGCTCGTACACAGATGGAACCTGTTTTGGCTCTTGCGGCACGCCGAAACGCGGTGGGGTGGGCAAACGGCGCGCAAAACGTCACTTAAGGAGCGCAGGGCACCCTCAGCAGCTGCTGCCCGACCAAAGCATGCCAGAAGGGTAAATACGGCTACTCAGACAGTAATGTCGGAGGCATGTGGTGGCCTTTCCCACTCTCGAAGGAGCTTTTG
This sequence comes from Isichthys henryi, assembly GCA_026776945.1. NCBI lineage: Eukaryota > Metazoa > Chordata > Actinopteri > Osteoglossiformes > Mormyridae > Isichthys > Isichthys henryi. The sequence goes on from JAODJX010000043.1 coordinate 5,923,295, forward strand.
ACTGGGCCAGACAAGACGAGGCGATCTAAGATCGTCGGCCGCTAGGGGAATGGGGCATGCCTGCCGCTGACCGGGAGTGACAGACCTGCATGATGAACTACTCCCTCTTTCTGAAAGGCAGCCAGAGCGACACTTAGGGTCAGGATGAAGCCAGGACAGGTGGAGAGTGATTGTAAGTGACTAAATGGCGTTCATAGTTGGCCATGGACAGTTATGGAGAGATGTATAGAGGTACAGAGGAGAGTGAGAGGTGTAGATGAGAAAAGGAGGAAAGAGGGCTGCAGGACAAAAGGTAAATGGAGAACTGGTGGGTGTAGAGAACCGAGGTGGGGGGAGGGGGGCAGAGGGAAAAGAGAGAAGGGAAAGAGAACAGAGGAAAAAGAGAACAACAAAGAGAGAGAGGGGAGAGGAGAGAATGGACGGACCAAAGAGCAATGAAAGAGAGCAGAGAAAATAGAAGACGGCAAAGAGAGAGAACTAAGAGCAGAGAGAGAAAAGAGGAAAAGGAGAGAGAAAGAATGCAGAGCTGTGTAACAGAAGGAGAGATGGAGGAGAGAGAGAGAGTAGGCAGAGAGAGCAGAGGGCGGCGGATCACCTGTGCGGCGGAGGATGGCAGTGGGTTGGACACCATGGGCCCAAAGATGTCCAGGTCGTCGCTGAGCGGAGGTACACCGGCCGAGCCGCTGCCAGCACTGACCATGGGAGCATCTGCAGGGGAGAGGGGGGGCGTAAGGAACGGCGGCGTGAAGAGGCGAGAGGAGCGCTCGCGTGCGGGGTGGTGGGGCCACGCTCACTCCTGCCCGCCAGCCACTGGCAGGCTAGGACTTCGATTCCGCTGAGTCAGGCCACGCCCCCCACCGCGTGGCGGGGGCCCCATCTGTTCAGATGGCTGCAATCGGAGGCTGGAGGCGGCACGCTAAGCGCACGGCTGAGGCGTGGCACACAGATGGAGGCAGGACACACGACGGGGGACCAAAAGGGTAGATTAGTGAGCATGCCGGGAGTAACAGGGAAGTGGGAAACGGTGTCATTAACGGCATAACAGGGGGCGGGCGGGGGGGGACAGC
>JAODJX010000043.1:5942326-5954957 GCA_026776945.1 Isichthys henryi
AATTTAGTAACTCCAATTAGCCTCAGCATGTTTTTGGACTATGGGGGGAAACCGGAGTACCCAGAGGAAACCCCACGGGGACATGGGGAGAACATGCAAACTCCGCATACATGTGACCCAGGCGGAGACTCGAACCCGAGTCCCAGAGGTGTCAGGCAACAGTGCTAACCACTGCACCACCATGCCGCCCCAGCTCCCAAGCCGACAGATTGTAAATTAAGCATATTCATCTTACAGAACCTCCCCTAATATGATCAGAAAGTCTCCCATACCTCCACAGCCTGGGCTGCTGCGATCCCGTCACGATGTAATCGCGATTATATGGCGCGTGCGTAATAATCACCAGGGCTTCAGATGACGGCTCAAACATTTGATGGATGCCGGCTTTTCAGTACCATACAGACGTTTACTTACATTCACAGTTTGGTAAGCAGTTTAGTAATGTACCTAAATTATTAATGAGATGCATATTGCAAGCCCAAAAGTTAGTGATCTGTATAAATTCGGTGTATCCTTATGTCTAATAAACGTGCTGGACTTTAAACTGCAAAACGTACCACCACACAACCACCATCTTTTTACCATGTTTATCAACAATATCTCCTTCAAAAGATGTGGCTGTTGAGCTGTTCCTTTCTTCACCGCCATTTCAGCGCTTATCGCGTCCATGATTTACCAAAGCAGTAGCAGGCGCTGTGATCTGCTAACCGAATCTAATAAACATACAGATACCGAATTTATACAGACTATACTGACTATTGGACGTCACAGAACACATTTCAATAATATTTTAGGCAGACTACTTAGCTGCTGACCAAATTGTGGGCGTAAGTAAACATCCATATAGCACTGAAAAGCTGCCGTACGGACAAATGTTTCACCCATCATCTAAAGCCCTGTTGATTATTGGGCGCGACAGCCGTACCCACATCAAATCATCAAACAAGGCTAAATATGCCACACCTACAAAGATCTAAACTGAAGGCAATCGGAGCTTTAGCGGCTACTCCCTCTGCAGGCTCAGTACTATAACTGACACAAGACAACATCTTTGCCTCTGTTTTCACATTGTCGGGAATGAAAAGGCATTAATGGATGTTTCTGCAGGGAGTCTTACTTAATTACAACACCTCAGTTTAAAGGGCACAATTAAGAGAGCATAGCGATGTTAACCCTCTTGATAAAATTACACACCTGCATATAAAATAACTTACATATTTTTACATCTATTTCGCAGCAAACAATGGATACATTCAAACACGGTACTGCTCTTTCTTTAAGGGCCCATCTTCTTAGTGGAACTCCAGCTCCACCTTGTGGTCATATATAGAAAATGGTATCTAGCAGATGAGATTATCGGGACCTGCTACAAAGGCCTAGGGCAGAGCTTGCGCCGTAAATCACACTTTGCCGTCTAATATAGCCTTACAGGAATAGGATCATCTCTTGAGACAGGGGAAACAAGAAGCGGGATGGTGCATTAAACCGCGAGCGCCTCAGTGCTAAGCCCTCCCCTAAGGTAATTTACTCGTGATGGAGAGAGGCTGACTCCCGTGCTGACCTGCGGAGCCGAGGCGGTTACTTGAGATGATATAATACCACCCTGTCCTGCTGAGCCCGACCGTCAACAGACAAAGCATTCTAGCTCGAATATTCTACGTTCTACACTCGTCTTATCAAGGACAGCCAGCCCTGCTAGAGCAGAAACGCCCCAAAGAGATATAAATCCCACCAGGAGTCCTGCCCGGGCACGTTTTTATCCACCAATCCCACAGCGCTTATTTATGTGACACTTAGTATGTGCTCTAATCTATAATGCCAAAAATACCGAACTGTTACACACAAACTAAAACAGGGTAGAAATAAACTACAGACGTGCCGATATACAGATTTACGCTGATATGAAGACAAAATATAATGCATGTAACCTGTATACCGCAAATAAAGTAGAGCTAGCATATAAAGATTAAAATGCATTATGTTTTGTCTTCATATCAGCGAAAATGCACATAAAATAAGTACGTATTTACACTATTACCACAATCGACTGTCGCACGTAGCGTTTTTAAAGGCGAATGCGTACTTGCGTGTCAGTTATGTCCATCCCTGGTTACAATACACTTCATTTAAGTTATTTCCCAGCAACAAATCGGATTGGTCAAGAGACGTTCTATGAGTGCTGTTATCAGAGCATAACCGCACTCGGACATTTCACATCGGATATATCACTCCGCTTTACAGGTGTATCTAAAAACCGTTACTTAGTTACATTAACGCCTGTCAGCCTCAACTGACGGAAACACAGTAGACACACTGTTACATTATTAACAACATTTACGTAACACGGATACATTTATCCATAGGGAGGTGCGGGATAGCCAGGGGAGAAGGATAGAGGCCGAACTATAATACCACTGGGAACTAGGGGCAGGATTATTCTGATAGGATTAACAGGTAATTGGACATAATTTGCCCCGGCTGGCGGGCACATTGTAGCCGGACTAAATAAATCGCATTTCAGGATATTGATCGTATTAATAAGAGCGGTCTACTTGACAGAAACAAACGTTTCCCGTGGCTATTTCGCTTTAATTTCACCCCGCTTCTACAATCATTTGGCAGCGAGCATAGTCGCACTACGCTCCTGAACCCGTATGGATGACTCCCCTCTGCCGGTCCTGACATTGAAAAAAAGGGGGAGAAAAAAAAAAACGATGAGAGGGAAAAACAGAACGACGCCGCCTTGCGTGCGTCCCCCCAGCGCAGTTCCTCAAAAAGTGCGCCGCCACGCGGGGCCACGCGAACGGCGGAACGCGCCTCGAGACAGAAACCGTCGTATGGGGTGGGTACCTGATAAGAAAGCGCGTGACGTAAGCGCTTCATAGCCGCGTGAAAACTGGGACAGCGGGTAAGACGGCAGAAGAGCGCGAGGCCATTAAAAGGGGGAGGAGATATTGGTACTGCGTCATCATGGCTGCGCTGAACCTTCAGTGAGAATCAGCTTGCAAGGGAAATAAAAGGAGAGGAAAAAAAAAAACAATGCTGATGCATTAGTGATTCCAAAACAGCATCCTGTTAAAGTACTATTCTCTGGAGCAGAAATTTAATGGAGATGACCGCAATAATATATTATTTATTGAATGAGGTAGTATTGTTGAATGAAGGGGTACCAACATTAACAATCAACATAATCAGGCAGGGCCGGACTGGTAGGCAGGACAGGGCGGGCAACTAGCCCAGGGTCGCGCCAGCCACGTAGAGCCCCCCGACTGCGAATCTCACATATATAGGAAACATTTGTGAGGATTCAGGCACTGATGTCATGCATATTATATATACTAGTGACATGCTACTTTTACTTCTCATTTTTATCTATACAATCTCATTATGGTTGGAGTCATAGCACAGAAAAAAAATATTTATTATTATTTAAAACAAATCCAGGGTGGGATTTCAGGAATTATTATGGGATGGGTGTCAGGATGACTGACACACCGACAGGCTACATGGACGACAGATGGACTCAATGAGCATCATCCCTTTAAACAGGTGATGGGAGGAAACCTATTCAGTATTTGATAATCTGTGTAACACCGTCTTCAGTCCATTTTTAATAAGCTGACTGGGCCATCCACCGTGGGGTACTGATATGGTAACTCAGCAAGTGATTTAAAGAGACCTCCTGAAGGAAACAGGATGTCTCTGTTCTGTGGTGAGAAATGAGGAGAGCCTTGAAGAAAGCCACACAAACTGAAGTAGAAGATATGGAGCTGGGGCTCAATCCAACCCCGCTCTCCTGCAGAGATGACAGCGCTTCTGAGGAACCTCCAGGAACCATCATGGCATCTATTAATAATCATAATGTAGGAGGTCCTTCTTATATAGACAAGTAACCTATAAGAAATACTCCATCAAAATTGCTGCCCGAAGTGATCCAGAGGGAGCACTAGAGCCAATACCCTGTTGGCGTAGCACACAGCTCACGACGCCTGGCACCGCCCGTTGGCAAGCTCCCACGTTCGGCTGTCCTCTCCTTGCTGGAGTGGCCCATCCGACTCGCCGATCGCCGTTTTGGCGCTGACACAAGCCAGAAGACCTTGAGCGGATGTGGACCTCACAGGGTCAAGGCGGAGAGAGCTCTCTGCAGGAAAGACCACCAGCTGCTCCAACAGGGGGCGCTGAGGCGTTTGGCCTTATGGTGAGACTCTGACAGATGACTAAGTGGGACAGCAGGAAATAGGCAGACTTTGTCCGCACGGTTAGCCTCACTGCAATGTGTCACATTTGCACCAGTTAAGACCATAAAATCTCCAACCGTTCTACTCAGAACGCCTGCCATCACCCCACACACCATCCTGCTACCAGTTCCAGGCTCTGGCAGTCCTTACTGTCAGCTTTAGTGTTCCCTAGTACAAACCCTTCCCTCAGTCCTCAAGAAGCAACAGGTATCCTAGGAGATAAGGAATTGCGTTCAGAAAAGGCCCGGTTATGGTCCGAGAAAAAAAAGAGTGCATGAGGCTGCATTGTTCACTAAGATGGGGGATCAAGTCTAGATATGCAGTTAGGTAAGCTGCTTTCTCAGCACACAGGCTTTTCACATCAGCTTTACAGAAAAAGGCGCATGACTGCCCCTCGAGACGATGCCAGGATTGGCCGGGATGAGAGACCCAGAGCCCCGACAGGCTTCAGTACCAGGCCTGCAGGTGTGGCACCATTGAGCCAAGCTGCTCACAGTGCTACCCAAGAATTTGTAAGATGAGCGTGCATGGAGTCCGTATGGGTTCGTGGTGGGTCTCACAAGGACACTGAAACTGGGCCGTCCACGCGGACTCGTAACAGCCAGGCCTCTGCCGTCTGGGTCAAACTGCAGATTACGGACCTTCTGCGAGAAAGAGTGAGAGACTAAACGTCCCTCCAATGTTGTGCAAACCAACAGCCACCCCGATGAACTGTAAAAAAAAAAAAAAAAAAAAAACGCAGCAGTACAGCTGGAAAGTTGTAGTGAGACCCTTCCTGATAGGTCTACAGTTTACTGTACAAGGACAGTTGGCAGTGGTGGTTTAACGGTTAGGGAAACGCACAATTGAAAGATAGCTGGTTAGAATCCCCCACCAGCAAGGAATTAGCTACCCCCTGCTATGTCATGATGTCACATTTTCAATGCAGGCTTAAATGCAGAGGACACATTTTGTCGTTGTGCACTGTGGTGTGTCAACAATGACCATTGATCACCAAATTCTGTTTCAGCAAATCTGAATTACTGCAATCTTGCAGTACTTGAATAATAATGATGTTTTGTGCGAGAACGCAGACAAGAACATCATCCGCTGTGGCCAACCCGTCCTATTTACATGGACTAGGATTCCTGAATCTCAAATGCGACAGTACACGAAACGTAGCCCGTATTAACTATTTATGAGTGTCCGGGTTAACGTAGCGCTCAAACTGCAGCCGGACCCCGAAACGCAGCCCCCAGACAGCCCGGCGTCCCGGAAGCTCCAGGCTACATCTGAATCCGGAGACCAAAACTGAGGTGACGGAGAGGATTAGAGGGGATTATGGATGAAGATTATGGACCGGACCTTGAGGACCGGCTTACGGGGTTTTGATTGGCAAAACAAATCCAGATTTGTAGCAGTATGAGAAAATGCATATTTCTGGAAGTAGGGAGACGTATTACTCCCAGAGCTCATACCCTTGAAATAGCTTCAAGTTAAATTCTGACTACCATTCCCTATAGTTTTATGGGAAACCGATACTGAAATATGCATTTGTAATACATATATAATGCTTAATGAATAAAATAACGGGAGGAATGAAGGTTTTTGCAGAAATGCGTCCTTGCTGAGACCTAACTGGGGGATGTTTGTGGAAATGCACCGGGTTTAAAGTGACCAGCACCATTCTGCATCCGTTACTCACACCCCTTCCCAATAATTAAGAAATGCCATAATCATTTCGATGAAAACACTCAAATGCGACGAAAAGAATAGCGACTGGATTATTAATGATTAGTGGGTGAAGGAGTGAATGAATGAATGAATGACCTGTTAAATATTAAAGAAGGCAGGCAGAAATCATTCAGTCTATCCAAACCCGCATAAAATTAGCAGAAGGGAATAAAGCACGGTATCGGTACCGATGTCTGAAAACACCTCCCAGTACCTTTAGCTTCACAGTCAGCGCAGTACTTGTTATCCTCCTCCCGCAGCATTTTGGACAAGATTGCCTGGTGCTGCTCGTTCAGCTTCTGGGCCTTTTCCCTTTCCGATCGGGTCGCCATCTCTATATCCCTCTGTCCCCCCTGCGTCGCTTCTCTCCGACGAAACGCCGACACCTACTTCCCTGAAGCAGCAGTCAGTAAACCGGGCCGGCTGATGAACAGGACCATCCCCCGGAGCGCAGGCACCGAGGGCAAGGCGGCGCCAAATATGGCAAGGGGTTGGCAAGCGCCCGGACCTGGACCTGGACCTGGACCTGGACCCGGAACCGGAACCGCTACGTAGCTGGTGCCGGAGAGATGGCCGGTTGATCCAGCGGCAGTCAATGATAATAAAGACACCTGACTGGAGCCGGCGCCGTGTTTGCAGTGCGGTTTCAGTTACGTGCGTGACGTCTGTGTGACGAGGACCGGCAGGCTGCCCACTTACTGCGGATGAATGGCAGAACGGATGAGGAAAAGCGGCGCGTCTGCAGTACCGGCTACTGATGCTTACAGTCCGGGGGATTAAAAACTATCCGCACGCACTGATAATATATAACAGCAAATACAGAGTTACCAACTATAGCGCATATAGCGTGACACTCCCGCTTTCAGACTCACGCGTGAAATCTTACGGCAAATTTATTTTAGCCCATTAAATAATTAAAATGAGCTATATCGAAAGCGTTGGGCAATTTGCAAACCCTACAGACTATTTACAAGGTAATAAAACTGTTACGTACGTGTAAACGCGTCTGGAGACTCAAATTGAAAATCTCGCTCCAGCCAACTAACCAAAGTTGGCAACCCTGAAAAACGTGAGAGAAGCTGAAATTCACAAGTGGCAGGCAATAAAAACGTCTAATCTAAACGTACATTCATTCAATGGGAAGCTCGTATTCCAGTAATTGTAATTTGATGATTGAATACTTAAGCATGAGATCAGGGAAATCATTCAGATAAATCAATGAGGTGAATAAAGACCCGTCTTCATTTACTAAATGTTTTAAATCTATGCCAGTTAAATACTGACTTTGTTGATTTATACAATATATATATATAATTAAACATAATCTCTTTGTAAAAAGCATCTGGTGTGAAAGCACATCTATAGTTGGGAGAGGAAAAAAATGGAATTAACCGGATTTCTGAATGAATGAGTCCTAAAATGTAATATGGAGTACTTCTGAATAACAGTAACAAACAGGGTTATGACACACACTTTGCAGAATCCTTATTATTAATGTTATAGACTGAGATAGTATGTGAACGCTTGAATTTGGTAACTAGTGGGACGTCCTTCATTGGCAGTAACCACACCTACATGGTCTCTAGCTGCTGATCAGGCCAGCACTATAGATTGGAGGCGTTTGGCACGTGCCTCTATATTCTGCTCTGTGTGACTTCTACTCTTGTTCTGGATCACTGTCGTGTTCCGTGCCCCAGCTCCTTCTGAGTATTAGGTCAGACGTCCTGATATTCTGCTGATACATCTTGGAAATCATTTGCTCCCCGATGACGGCTAGCTACCCGGCCACCAAGACAGCAAGTTGGACACCATGGGAACCCCCCCCCCCTCTACGGTGCATCACATTCAAGATGAGGATTTGCTGCTGGTTTGCAAAGGTTTCTTTCCTCCAAACATTTATAACAACGTTTGACTCCTGTCACATCTGTCCACAGAATGTCACTCCGACAGTGCAGTTCCAACAGTGCAGCTGGTTTTCAGAAAATTGAGTAGTTTCCTTCACAGTGGCAGTTCTAGATGATTTCAACTGGGGGGGGCACACTAGGGGCAGTTGTTCTGATGGGGGGCAGATGCATTTGACCTGAATTTCCTCCAAGTATTGCTTACACAATAGATTACCAGCATTAAGAAGCAAAAGACAGTTATGAAAACTGATAAGCTGTTTATGCAATGTTATGCAGTCATGCTTTACAGATTTCATCAATATGTAACTCACTGATCTCTTGTTGACTGTCTTGCTTCCACAAGCTTGATTATTTTGTCGTTAACTTTGCTTTTCGCCAACTTTAGCGACTCGACCAGTACACCTGCACTGGCTCCATCGAGACAATGTGCTTACATTTGTGATTCACCTGTTCCCAGCACACATCGTAGCCCAAATAAATGTAAATGCTTTATATTTAGTCATACGAAAAAAATTAGAACTCATCATTTCTTTCTTCGTTAATATCAACATATCAATATGAAATCTTCATTCAAATTATGTCTGTAGATAAAGGTGATGCCATTGCACCACCTGTGTAAGAACAAGAAACACACTTAATGAACTAAATTAAGATGTCAATTTCCAGTGAGGAAACAGTTACAGTTAGGACAGTTACAGTTAGGACACCCCCACATTCATATTTAAAATGCCTAGAATTAGATTCAAGTGCACGATATCAGGTGAAAATGGTTAGAATATTGTTACAGAACATTTTGGTAGAAGCTGTCTTATTTAAACAGGCATTTAGTTTGGTTTGCTCTTGATTGTTCCAGTGAGTGATGTCACCATGGTGAGATCCAAAGAGTCATCTGCCACCTTAGATAAGCTGTCCCTGCTATGAAGTGTGGATGACCTTCTATCCCAATGAAGTCATCCTGCATGTTTAGCTTGAGACTTCCCCCCCCCCAAAGACAAGCCGAATGTCCCATTAGTTTTAATTATTGAAACACATCAATTGCGTGTTAAAACTAGTATTGTCTTTAGTAGAAAAACATAGCAATGACATTATGTACATCTCATACAGGAAATGTATTACTTATAAAGCACTTACATTCTGCAGTACAGCTAAAGGAATTACACTGCAAAATCCTAAATAACTGTTCCACTGTTTTCCTCTCAACGCTTTTTATTTATTCTAAGCTAAGAAAAGATCAGCATTGACAATGGGTGACATTAAAATCAAATAAACATGTTTATCATGATACATACACAGGAAGCTTATATACAGTTTAAAAAACAGAATATCGATTTCCAGGTGCAATAATTGTGTGTAAATGTCTGAGCCCAATTATAAAGCACAGCACAGACTCCACACCATATCGAGATATATTGTTTCTCATGTAAAATATAATATCTAGAGCATGAATTTGTCACCGTCGCTAATAAAAAGCCTCCAAGCGAATTTTGACGGAATTATCTGGATGTCTGGACGCGATTCCATATCGGAGCAGCATCTCAATGTACGGTGGCCAGAAGCTCTCGTCCATCACTACGTAAGGTTCATGAGGGGTTTCCACCGTCTTGTTCATGAGGAGCTGTGAGGGTCGTAGGAAGCAGAAACCCGGTGAGCACACGGACTGTGACGACTAAACAGACAACTCCAAACCGGATAATACATGCAAAGCGTGGACATACCTCCAGGATATCGTGGAGAGAAATAAGTTCTGCTCTTGGCTCCGGAAGAAATTTCTGCATCAAAATCGATTTCGTTAACTGCGGGCCCTTTTCATCAGACAGAACGGTAAGGAAACATAGGAGAAGCAGCATTGAGATGAGGATCTCACCTTCTTCCTTTTGCTGTTGTTCCCTCCCTCCTGAGGAAGCGGGAAATGTTCCTCCAGTATGTCACTAAGTGTGCTCAGCAAGTTATCCTGGAAATCTTTCATTTTCTTAAGTTTTTTCTTCATGTCCAGCAAAACACTAGAAGTGTATTGCTGTGTCAGTCAATCAAAAGACAACATACTAAACAGACATACTATGTGCCATCTTAGCAGTTAGCCAAACACCCTACTCACACAAGGAAAAACACACAGAAAGTTAGCACCCACTCCAGGGGCCCGTAATACGATGAAAGATTCGTGGGTTAGCCAGATAACTTGTTGGATTTAAGGTAGCTTGCACTAAATGTGAGTGAATGAAGGAAAGTTCTTTTAAATCGGGGAACCATAAATCTAGTTAACCAGCAAATCTTGCTTTGTATTACCGGCCCCAGATGTGTGGTTTTGTGTTTACATCAAGCCATCAGATGTACACATACCTTGTTTCTGACAGTCTCTCATTTTCTTCTTGCAATGCCTTTACTTGTTCGGTGACTGCCTTCAACACCTCCTCCTTTTCTTCTAACCATTTCCGCTCACTGTAAAACAAAACGCTCACTGGACTTCCGTCTAGAGTCTTACAGTTATTTCACTGTCCAGCTTTGGCACGTTGAAATGTGAAAATACAAAGATGCGACGAGACCTTTTTAAAATCTCTCTGAGTTTATCCCTCTTTGCTCGAGAACAAGACAGAACCATTTCAAGTTGTGCATTCAGCTGAGACAACTATAAAACATGAGCAGAGAGAAAGAAAATATATCAGTGTCGATGTTTTAAAGAAAACCGTTTCAAAAGTTTCCAACACCAAGACATTTAATGCTATGTTCAAGGTCTCCCCTTAATGTACTGATGGTAAGATACAAATAAGATAACATTTATTTGCAAGTAAATTTAACTACTTTACATTTATACAGATTTAGGATGATGAACATGAGAATATTAACAAATTTATCCAACAAGCTTAATCGAGAGATTTATCATTTCTCTTTCTTTCCAATGTGGCAACTGTGAAACTGACATCAGAAATGGCCAGAAATTTATATGTCAATAATTAAAAACCTCAAACTAGGCAAGAAGTGCATGTAGAAAAGTCACTGGTCTGACACACTTACCTCCTCTCTTCCCACAGAGAGTAACACTTCAGGATTTACGGACAGCACTGGAGACCGAAAATGACAGGCTGGTTTAAGAGACACTTCTCCCCTTAAATCATTTGCTCAACATAAAAGTAACAAAACAGTGTTTCTGTTGTTTAATCATCACGTACATCTTGGCTCACTCTCTTCCCACTGCTTCAGCTCTGCTGTCAAAGTATTTATCCGGTTCTCTGTCTAAGAGGCAACACAGAATTAAGGACTGTTTTCAGATAGACGCAGCTGTGTTCTGAATCTTAATGTAGTTCTTATTTGGGATTTGCCGGTTGCAGACTGAGAAAGTTTTTCTTGTACAATACCACGGTACTTTTTAAAGGCATGCAAGCCATAAAACAACAGCTTACAGCATACAACATACCTCGCTTAACTGGTTTTCAGAAGAGTCCGCTTCTGTCACAGCGATGTCATTCTGAAGCTGGGGGACGTATGACAAGATGGACAAAGGTGTCAATCTCATCCACCCTAACACACATGACGTCGTATGTAGATTAATACAACCGCAAATCCACACCTGCTGCATCTGGTTAAACTGCGCGTCACATTCATCCAGCAGCTCTTCCCACGCAGCCTCCGAGCACTGCTTGCTGACCGGGGGGTGTGGCGGCAGGATGCCCTGGTACTCTGACATTTGCTTGGAAAGAGCCTTTGCCTGACAGAAGGACCGTTAGAAAATGTATATAGTGCCGGTGTAACGGTGTAATGGAAAGAGTGAGCCAAACAAAAGGCAGAAAACTTACATTTTTGAGCAATTCATCTGGATCCTGCGCAAAAGTGAAATAGATAATCGTTACGTGGGGACTCGAATACAATACGATGCTAACGAGCTAGTTAGCTTTGCAGTTCCTCCGTCGAAAGTGATATTACAGTGAATTCTGTCGATAAATCAAAACCAGGTTAAATAATTAACGACTGGAAACGATTAAAAAAAAGTCACTCACCATATATCAAGGCAGCAATACTTTCAAAGGACAACAATGTAAGCTTTAGTTAGCCGGAGCAGCCGCTCGCATTCAAAATATGAAAAAGCCGCCAGTGCTTGGGGTCGTGACGTCATAGCGGAAGCGGAAATGCGTGTCGCCTATAGGGGTGTCACTTTTCATTCGCGGTAGTGTAGAAGCATTCACAGTCTATGTGATCAGCGCCGGCTGCTACTATTCCAATGTCCTTAGATTATTTAATAAATCCGAGACGAATAAATTACAGTTATCTGAAGATGGACGATGCTGTCATTTAGTGGACTTGTTCCGTATTCCTTGCAATACTTTTTACTCAGTGTTATTAATGGTAGAGTAACAGTTGTTTTAAAGCCGCCAATATCAAGCAGCGTTCTATTTTATAGGCTCAGCGTCCACCTCAGAATGAACTTCTGCTTAGCACAATTAACCAATTTTATTTTTATTTTATGATCCAGTTATATCACCCCATGTTTTACTGAGCATAATAATAATGCATTGGTAAAGATTAAAATATATTTTTTAATCATATGAAAATAATTGTGCATTTATTCTTTTCAAGAATTATGTAGTTTTTCGGCGACTTGTAAAATACCTCAGCACAGATAAAAATGTGGTATGCAGGCAAAGCTTAATGTAGTTTACTAATATCGCCGTTTACACATTGCTGTGAATTCTTAAATAATAATAATTGTATCCATCCATCCATTTCCCAAACCGCTTATCCTACTGGGTCGCGGGGGGTCCGGAGCCTATCCCGGAAGCAATGGGC
>JAODJX010000043.1:5971482-5981482 GCA_026776945.1 Isichthys henryi
GTGACCCAGGCGGAGACTTGAACCTGGGTCCCAGAGGTGTGAGGCAACAGTGCTAACCACTGCACCACCATGCCGCCCCTTATTAAATTTCACCACCATTAAATACATTAATTTATTTAATTCGTTAAGAAAAGTCAATGAGATATTGATTAGCTGTGCCAGGTGTGTTAGTGATAGAGTCAAGAAAGAGTACGCTGGTGTATGAGATACTGTGGTGATTTTAGGAGAGGTGTTGAAATAGCTAAACTGACATCCTGACAGACATACTGTCACAGATTCATACCAACATGAAGATCATTTAAACATCATTTTCTTTGACTGGCTCAGATTTTTGCACAGTACTGGATATCTATATCTATATATTTATTTTATTGTTAATAAACCGTTGATGTTTCGTGCAAAAACTACTACAAGTTACAGTAATGTTATGCAATGTACCCAGAGGTATATCTTCAGATTTTTTCCACCGTGTTGGAAGCTGAAGGCTTTGTCTTTCAGGCGTCTGTTTGATGTGTCAGAGGACGTCAACTCCTGTGCTAGAGGAAGCTCGCTAAGATATGAGGCCTAGCTTGTGAGGGCCACAGTTGCTCCCGGTCATGATGGCTTGGTTCTGGGTAGAATCTCACAGAGCATGCATGCGGGTGCCTTGGGGTTCGGCCTGCTGATAAATGCTGACAGCCGGGGCCGTGCGGCCCCCCCCGTCTCTGGATGGGAAGCCACCACCCTCTGAACCTGCACCCGCAAACGAAAAGCAGGCCTGCCTTAAGAGCGGATGACATCGCCACCAAACAAGAGCAGGTCAAGTCAAACTGATAGCTTCTATCTAGGTTATGGCTGGACATTATCAGCCGGGTGACTCACCCCACATACATGTGGGGGAGCTTTTAAGGTAAAGTGCCTCTTCCTAGCCCAGACTCCTTTTCTCGGGATTGTTCCTGACACAATGGTCTCAAAGTCTTGGCACAGGATTACCTCCGCATCTGCTTCATAACAGAAAACCATAATCAGTTTGATATGTATTAGGTTCTGGATATGAGCGAGGCAACTGTTTAAGAATCTCACACATTATTCTGTGCATATCCATCCATCCATCCATCCATCCATACACCATAACAACTTATCCAGTAAATTGTGATTATGAGCATCAGTCCTTTCTCAAGCAACTTTGGCCAGGAGGCAAGGGAACAGCTTGAAGATAACTCCAAGTCTGTTGCAGGGCAAACGTGCACAATTACACATTAAGGCTAACTTACTGTAGATACACCCATTCAGCTATCATCTATCAGCTTTTGACCCATACAAATGTGTACCTTTGCTTGTCACTGGGGCTGTACCCTCATGGATCTGCAAATTGTACCCTTAGCTGTAGGATATTGTACCTTTTAAAGCACAGAAATTGAATTCTGATTGGTTAGTTGGATTATATAAAACATTCCCTGGTGGAACTATAGGCAGTGCAGCCAGTGCAACTGCACAGGGCCCCACAGAAACAGGGGGGGCCCACAGAAGATCAATGGGCCCCTTCACGGGGAGGATAAGGAGGCTATTAATCTATTCGTTTAACCCTTAAGGGTCAGAGGCTTCGTTTGCATGTATGCAGCCTGCGCTATCGGTGACATCGGTGATCGTCTAGGGTGGGCTTTCTCAATCCAGTCATCTAGGACCCCTAGACAGCCCATGTTTTTGCCAGGAGGGAGCAAAAATGTGGACCGTCTGGGGAGTCCATGAGAATTGGGCAAAGAAACACTGATCTAGCGTGACACTTGACTAGGGGGAGCAAAAGCCAATGAACAATATCAGAAGAAATACCTCTGGTTACATTCCATGACATTACAGTTACGCTTTTGAAATATTGATATCTATCGATGGGATAATCACACACAGCGCCATGAAATGTCAGGAAAATGTGTCACTCCTCAGTCAATGAACTGGCCAGACTGGCAAGAAAATGAAAGAGTTGAAAGAATCTGCGGCCCAGGGAAGAAAATGTGAAAAAGACGGAAAAAAGAAAATGCAAAGCTTTTTTGTTATTGCAGCTAGTTATTTGGATTTAAAAAGTATTACTAACTACTTCTAATATTTCACTACTTTTCTTGAGAAGAGAGGCTAGGCAGTTAGCACTAAGAAAACCTGCGCTAACAAAATGTTTTTAACATAACTGAATTGACGAGATTTGTTTTCTGCTGTTCTGCACGGTTATGTTTGTCGTTTCAGTATAAAGTGCATAAATATAGAAGTAGATGTATATGAAAAATGTATGCTGATGCTTGGACATAAAGACAAGAAAAGATTGTAAGTGCTGTCAAGCAATTCTTGTTGTCAGATCCGATTTTTCTTAAAAAGAACAATTTGATGTTAATTTAAAATTACATTGTCGAGCTGAGTCTTGGGTGTTTCACTGCTTTGATGTTTAAAAATTCAACCCCCCCCCCCCCCGCAAAAAAAATAAAAATAAATCTTGCATTGGAGCCCAGTATAATCATCTTACACCACTGAAAACATTATATTAGTATAATAGCAATAATATACTACTGTATTACTAATACAAATTGCTACAGCTTTTCTCATGAGTGAAAATGCATCAATTAAGTATTGCGCAACCGCTTGTACTTGAATTTCGACAATCGACAATCCAGTTGTGCATTTTTAAACCTCTCCTGCAACAAAATAGATCGAATTCTACTATTCTCTTGTTCTCTTGGATTAAACTCCCTTGCACATATGAACAACCTCCCTGCCCACCTGTTTTAACTTGTATTGCACATTATTTTTATTATCCTAGATTTTAAATCATTTACAATATTATTGTACATAGTTCAAGTGCAATATGAAGTTTCAATATGAATTACACAGCATTTTACATAAATAGCATATACTGAACCCCCCCCCCCCCCACAACGATCACAAATATTTATGCAGCGAAACGTATGTTCATACAATACACGTAATGTAGTAGTTTTTGCAGAAAAATGCCCCCCTGTTCGAGCATCTGACTGAAAAGTCTGTGCCTGTCACTATTATTTATAATTAATGCCACATCTGAGATGTCGCCTACAGAATAAAGTATCTAATAGTCATTTTGTGCACCATGCTGAAAAAGCTCTTCATACAGTCATACAGGTAACCCTGTCACAGCCACATCCATTCGACAAGCTACACGGACACTCACAGGAAAAGCTACAGAAGACTCCCCACAAAGGGTAACACGCATAAACAGCTAAATATGCCACATAAGTAAATAAAACAATATATGCACATGGGAAAAAACAATATAAAAAATATGGATTGTTAGAATAGGCTAAAATAGACATTTTTTTTATCTTACAATCATGCAGATATAAAGTTCACTTCATTCTGTATTACATATTAAAAGGTCAATATATACCATTGTGAAAGTAAATTTAGATTAAATGACATTCCTGGTTTGAGTGGATTAAATTGCCTTGAACTGAATTAAAAAAAATCTTCTTCCTGTCATTCGAATTCAACATTTTCCAGGGTGTGGGCGATTTAATTCATTAACCCAATTGATGAATAGAAAGGCCACTATTCATAAATTCTGAACGACCCTGGTAGGCTATATAATGAACTAACCAATCAAACCTGCTATGTGTTCAGTCACATCTTTTGAAGTGGGAAGCTGAATCACCCCTCATGACCAGCAATGACAGAGAACTGTGCAAGTCAACAGAAGACAGCGTTTGAAATAGAGCCATCCAGGAAGCTAATCTGCTTAACTAAATATTAGTGTGCAGGTGGACATGAACCCTTTGGACCATCTCAGTAATGAACAATTCAATAGAGAAATACAGGCTGGCCTGGGGTGAAATAATGAGCTTCCTTGGTCTGGTGCAGGATGTGTATATATATATATATATAATTCGCCCCCGCGACCCAGTAGGATAAGCGGTTTGAAAAATGGATGGATGGATGGATGGATGGATATATAATTCAGGTATATATATACCTGAATTAGCAGTTTGAAGATAAGTGGATGCAGGGGCGTTTGCAGTTATTAAAAAAAATCAGAGACTAAGTAAAGTTTACCAGGGCTTGACATTTTTCTTTTGAAGGCAGACTGGCATCGGGGCTAAAATACTCGGGGCTCGACTTAAAACATTCGGGGCTATAGCCCCAAGTGATCGTAGTTGCTAACAATGCCCAGGGCCTGACGATTAATTACTGACAGATGACAGCTACAAACCAATTTATATATAAATTATTGAGTATGATTACTATAATAATAATAACCGTCGTCATATTTATAATTATAATAATTTTCAAAACTGCCTTGTCGTTTCAATGTTTTACCACAGGGTGGCAATAACACTACATCAATCGGGGGCTGCATTTCCCGATGACGAACAATCTTAACGAATAACGAAGAAGATAGCGAACTATGTATGTATAGATCGAGTGAGATTTGTGTTTCCCAAAGCCCTTCGTTATCCGATATTTAACTAACGAAATTAAAGTAGTTCTTGGTTGGTTCCATCGTCCAGTTGAAAAAAGCACAGAATGACAGATAAGAGGAACATCGATCCCACGTATTTCAGTTGTCAAATACAGGGTGGCCCACATGCAACCAGCCCCACACCTCAGTTCAGTTTCTTAAGATGCCGGGCTACTGTTATGCAGGTCACGCGGTATTTTTATACCATTTTAATATCAGTCGTGCCCATGTAAAAAAAAATCTTATGAAAAAAAATCGATCAATATAACAGCATTAGATACCTGGGTTGTGCAAAACAGAATTCATGAATTGTGCCCTATTCCACTCATTAATTTGAATATGAACTGAACTGACCGCAACTCACAGAATGTTATGAATTACAGTGACAGGAAAAAGAATTTAATGTATTTCAATTCAAAAGGATTCAATGCAGTCACAAAACACGGATATGTTATTAAATCTAGCAAAACATAGGGCCACATTATTATATGATAAATTTAATAGAGGGTTGATGTATATACCGACCTTGTATGTGTATATGAGTGTTCATATTTACATGATTGTAATAGAATATATATATAACTTTTAGCCTGTTATAAATATATACATTTGGTTTATCCTGGTCCTCTTAATCATTTTCCATGGCCACATACTTACTGTTATGTGTGTGTTAGCATTTTAGGAGTCTGCAGTAGCTTTTTGTGAGTGTCTGTAGGTTGTCAGATAGATGGGGTTGTGATGATCGGTTACTTTATTGACTGTATGAAGACCACAAAAGGACAGTCAAATTATTCATTCCATGGGTGACACTTCAAATGTTACATTCTTTCATTCTGAATAACATGACATTTTTCTAACAATGATGCAGCATATGCTGTGTGTGACAATTTTAATTGTACTTCCTTACATCCAAATACGAATTGCAGTTATGCATCCTGTGTGCGACTGCAGTTCAAATTTAATTCAAGGGGCATTTTAAATTCAATTCTGATTTGTGCACAAGCCTATTACGTATTGAAATTGTGTACAGGTGTTAAAGCTACAAAGGGCCCACTTTGCGCTAATTTACAGCCTAAATGGCAACATTGACCTATTGTTGTTGTTGTTGTTGTTACGTTGTCCAAAAATAGCGTCAGTTTTTTTGTTTTATATTTAGGGCGACCTCTGTGTCTCTGTGACAGAACAGCAGGCAAAAGTTCAAATAACGAACGACGTAGAAAATAACGAATGGGTGCACTCACTTGTTAATTTACGAAGGAGATTATGAACTGCTTTAGTTACGAAGGATTTCGGGTAACGAACGATAATTGGTACGAAATAATTTCGTCCAAACCGTTACAAAGCTTTCGGGAAAACAACCACCTTTAGCTGCGGCGCAAATCATTGCTAGTGTCGTTAGAAATGTTTGCCACTAGATGACAGTGGAGTACACATTTTAATGAGCTTGGCATTGACTAGACATGCTTCGTACTTGTATTCTTTACACAGCTGTTACACTCCTAGTGACTAATTATCTCTCATTTTCATCCATTTCACAGAATATTGAAAGAGGCTACTTTTCTTTAGCAATGGGAGCGGGAGGAATATCCAACACAGGTCCTACGTCTAATTCACCAATCACCTCAATCTCACACTCTTGGTGTGTTATCTTCCTTCATTTTCTTAATAGTAATTTTGTTTCGTTAGTTTTAATTAGGAAAATGAGCAGAATCTCTGATGTGCATTTTACAGTGTGAAAATCCCTAGTTTTGTATAACCTTTAATTCATTCGTAAGTCCTGAGATGCGCTGCTTTGAATTCATTTCTGTGAAATCCGTTTTCCATAATTTACATTGTCATTTTATACTGTGAAGGCTGAACTTCAAAACATTTGATCATCTGTTGTGCTACTTACATAAATCAATTCAGACTGCAAGGTTGTGTTACTTGGGAATTTGCTCGGCGAGAAGAGGGTATTCCCAAAATAGCTGCTATCCAGGTGAAAACGTTCCCGGAAGCTTGCAGAATTGTTGTTCTTGAGTTACCAGAGCGTGCAAAATTTTCACTGAGCCTTAAGACGAACCATTAAACATTGTGATTAAACATGTCATACGTTTATTTAAATGACAAAATGCATTGAAATAACCAGTTAACCTGACACTGTATTTTAATGCCTTTGTATTTTAAATCTAACAAATATCATCAAATTTGAACCACAATAATAGGTCTACAATATTGTTTGGGGTATATTCAAAAACGATTACAGAGCTATTTGGTTATACTGTACAACTGTTAATCTCGTAGATATAAAAAAAGTCACATGGGGTCTTCGTACCATAACTCAGTCGTGTATTGTATGAACTTTCCAGTACGTCTAAAAATTATGCTTATGAAAAGCCAGTTTACCCGTGTACTCCATTGTCATATTTTCAGATCCCTTCGTTTTCAATGCCCCGAATAGGGATAGATCCAAGGGGACGTGGGCTTGACTGTCCGTCCATATGCGAGTCAAATATCGGCCACAGCGTTTGTTCTGCCATCCAATCAACTAATTATGCCTCCAGGACAGTCACCCCCATCAGTTCCCAATTTAAATCTCTGTCAGTGGTGCAGTTACACGCTGGGGTTTGTCAGGGGCAACATCCAAGCAAACTCTCTACAGCACTTAGCAAACAAAAGCGATTCCTCTTTGTTTATTGTGCCTGAAGACTTTTTCTTCTGTGTCACGGCTCACACCTGCTTGTATGTAAGGTTTAAAAATAATTAGCCTTATTTACGCACACCTAAAATAACCTGATTTGCGCTTTCCTATATATTACTTCATCAAATGATGTATTTCTGAAAGCGTACGGGCGACCCCGCATTTCTGACCAGTGTACCATGTATTGACAATCCCATGCGATGAGGCTACCGTCAATCTGAAACGGTAAACATGTTTTCAGCTTGCTAAACTAACGATTTAAAGCCATTATCTGCACATAACTAACCTTTATTAACAAAGATATTCCTTCATTATTCCATTCATGATGTAGTGCTCCCAAACGGAAATATTTGAGAGCAAAGAAAATTCCAATGAACTGTCCGTTATACTGCTTTGACATGAAACAATTTACCTTGTTTGATGTCGAAAAATAGTGAAAATAATATAAAACGTGCTTAGAGCATATAACAGTTTTCTTTTCATTATTTTTTCGATGAGTGTGAATCTCTTCTGTTAATACTTAATTTCTCTGTGTTAAAATTACTATAACTTCGGGATCAACCATTAATATATTAAAAGAAAACGATTACAGCTAACAGCAGTCACTTCAGACAACACGTAAAGGTCCAGCAGAAACGGACCCAACTTTTAAGTTTTGCTGGAAGTTTATGAGCCGCTAAACTTGTGACATGTATGTGTGTCTGTATGTCTGTGTGTATGTATGTACTCTATGTATGTATGTATATGTGTGTATGTATGTATGTCTATCTATCTATCTATCTATCTATCTATCTATCTATCTATCTATCTATCTATCTATCTATCTATCTATGTACTTGTTCGTTGGCAAAAACTATGTAAATACTTTTATTATCATCTAGTCTATCCCGGTTTTCCTTTTAATTCCCACCGGGTTTGGCAGCTTTTTCGGGGTTCCATCTTGATTCCCATTTCCAGCTTTGGGGGTTTAAAATTTCAAGTGCGTGAAAACTTTGAACGCGCGGTCATTCCGCGTTACTCGCAGAAGCATTGACTTACGGGGAATGACCCTGTCTCAACCCGGGACTCTGCCTGTTTTTATCATTTAAAACGCCCGCCTGTACACCTGTAAGCCCATTTCATATATTTTGATTCATTTGCTTTTAGCCAGGTATGTATTATACGTAAAAAAAACTGCGTTTTTGCTTTGTACTCAGTGCCACAGAAGATTTTGTTTAAAATTATTTATGGTTCCCTAAATTCGACCCTTGAGGAATACATTTACCCTGTAGTTCTACAGTATACACAGCTTTGCAGTCTAGTGAAATTTCTAATAATTCAGCGATTTTAGGCCCCATTCTAGGGCCTGTTTCTTTAGTCTCCGCCCACTTAGAAAAAGTCTTCTTCCAAATCAGTTTAGTGGACTTGTCTCCTATTTTCGCACACATATCATAGAACCGCCCCTGATTCCGCTTGGCTTTTTAAAAGCCACTATGCCATTTTCAACGTGACTACACTGAGGAAATTACATTACAAGAAGATTTAAAACAAACAGCGTAACTATTGAGACTGTTTTGACAGCTACAAGTTCAACCTGACGTAATTTTTCGTAAACTTTTCGTTAAATGGGCGTGTCGGTGGTCAAGGTAACTCAATGGCTTTGACTGCTCTAGCGGGTTTTCTGATGGCCTAACTTTGCAGGGTACACTAAAACGTCCCAAAAATATCTGTAGCTAAAATACGCTTTTCAGAAGTATAGCAGTAGATACATACACTCGATAGCTTGAAACTTTATTGGCAGAATTAACACTATTAGTAATGTAATATGTGTTGTTGAACAGTGACCACAGCTGTACTCGCAAAAGTATACTACTAAAGTGTACTCGCAAGATTGGCGTCATATACCATGTTGCAGCTATCCATCAATCTTGTAATTACTGAACAGCGTCGCGGGATGTTGCATTACTAACCACCAACTAATATTAAACATAACATACTTAAATACCTACCAGAAAGAAGTGGCGGTATCGTTACTTTTCCACAGAGTAACTGGATTTTTTTTGCTTACAAAAGGGAACTGTTACCAATGTAGTTGGGTCGGCATAAATCCCACGTGATGATGTTAAAATCAGGAGAGCATTACCGGCTATAGAGCCTTTACTTATAACCATGGTGTAGCTTCAGTACACGTGTGAGGGTCTAACGGCTAAGGTTTTCTCAGTGTTTTTAAAGGTTTTGTGCAATTGTTATTTGAATTTGGGTTACTTCCAATATGAATTGGACATGTTAATAGAATGACTTAGTTGTCACACCCCGGTTCAGGTATAAAGATTCGTGTTTGGAATTTGAAAATATATACATATATATTATAATTTTTATAGCTATAGAGTTTATATTTCTGTTTTTCTGCCCTATTTATAAAGGGTGGATATTGGTAAGCCGGGATAAATTTTGAAATTTGACTTTCTCTCTAACTTTCAAAATATGATGGCCTATTTTTTCGCAGCAAAGTTCATTATACAAATCAATGAAGTCATACTGTTCTTTTGAATCTGCGGTTATCGATATCAATGAAATTCCGTTCTGTTGTTGCTACCAATTTTATGTAATTTAGTCGCCTTTCCTTTCAACATTTGGTTTAATTTCTAGGATTTTTTTTGCACATGTAATGACTTCTTTGCAATTTGTTTTGCAAAACATTTACATTTATTTTTCAAACGTAACTTTATGATTTTGATTTTCCAAGCTTGAAATTACCGTTCACTTGCCAAGTATGTGCATATTTACTTACTTATTTGGACACTGACAGCTCTCAGAACGTTACAACTAGGATAACAGTCGACGTACAAACGCACGCGCACATAAATTAGCGGCGCGTTGAGGAGAGC
>JAODJX010000043.1:5983982-5998868 GCA_026776945.1 Isichthys henryi
GTTTTCAGCTTCATTAAACTCTCTAAAGACAAAGGGTATAAAGAGAAAAAAAGAAATAGAGTGGAAAAGAAAACAAACAAAAGACTCCCATTTACCAGACACTCGCATAAATGTCACTGTTTAAACATTTTATGACTCCCCTACTTAACATGAAAAACACTTTCGCCACAAGATGTGGGACCTAAAAAAAATCTCTGGATAAAAGTCACCCGTATTATTTCAAGTCTCTAAAAAGGGAAAGAGACAAGTGCTTTATAAAAAAGAGCGAGTTTCATTGTAATTCATAGACTTGTTTAAAATGCCAAGCTAAACAGGCAAAGAAAGGACTCGGCATTAATGGACACAGATGCCCTCGTGAAGAGAGGGCCTATGTATGCATTATAGCTTTTGTAAAATGGAGTTAAACAGTTTAAAAAGAGGGTTAACTCAATCCATCAAATTGTCTAAAATTTGTGAAGAAAATACAAAAACCATATGGCCTCCAAACGTTTGTGTCCTTTTTGTGCAGTGGGACACACTTGTCTCAGTATTGAGAGCTGCGGGAAACTGTGCATGGCCCATTGTCCCTTGTCACATCAGGGAAGACTTCTCATTTGTCCCCAGTTTTCATGCTTTACGCTAAAAATTACAGCCTCACCCCTTTTCAAAGAGGAATTATATAGCCTTAGAGAAACTGGCCCAAAACTTTGTGTTTTTTTGTGGCATCCACTCTTTTTTTCTCCCAGGACCAGATTTGTGTTTCTCACATAAATTTCGTTAAGAATAGGAAAACACACGTTGCCGGGTCAAGAAGGCAGGTTACGCTTTTCGAATGTGAAAAGGGAAGGATGCCGCGCGAGAGAAATGGTCCGGATATTTTCAGAAGCAAAAAAAAAAAAAAACACACAGTAACGAAGACGAGATGTCGACAACTTAAAACTAAAATGAACTCTCTGTATTTAAATATTACTGAAAACATTTATACTTAAAATAGGCATTGTTTTTGCTGTTTACTCCTTTTGGGAATATATACAAAATAAGTTACCTAAGCACTTTTCGGTTTTGACGTTACGGTGCTATGTAAAAATCAACGAAATTACGAAAAGGCAAGTGTAAGCTTATATATTTATAAAATAAAATTTTACAATATAAATAAACAAAAGTAATTTATTTGGATCTAATGCTGCTTTAACGACACTATTTAATAATGCCTTATTTCACAAAGCCCAGAAATATTACTACTGCTCCTAAATTAAACAACACGTCAATTGTTATAATACAACAAACTGAAATATTCTGAGAAAAGGGATTTTTTATTTTCATTTTATATACATTACGCATTTTACATTGGTTTAAATAGTGTCCTGGGTTAAAAAGGCACTTACAGGCATACAAAACATAGTAAATCTATTAAAATGTAAATTACTTTATTGTATTCAAACAAAGGAATTTAGAACTACTGAAAAGTAAATTAATCGACAGCTTGTTAAAATCACCGCGATAGATTTTCTTCTGAATAATTTTACCCCCATGTTCTTGTCTGAAACTTTATTGTACGTTCGTCGGTCAAACGCTTCACTTCAATCACCCTTTCGATTCATGCAATACCGTATAAATAAGTGTTATGCTGCGTGGCTGAATATGCAAATAGCCTAAATGCACACACACGCACAGACGCACTTACACACACACACGCATACGCACGTGGGGAAATGGAATTTTGGATAAATTAAAAAGGAAAAAAATAATAACGAACACGCCGTAAAGTTTAAAACAAAAGAGAATACATTTATGAAAACTAAACATGCATTTATATATCATGCAAAAGCTGAAAAAGGTTCGATAATGAAGCGATAAAAATACTTTATGAGATTACCAACATATGAGGGAACAAGTGAATGTAGCGACGTGCGTGTCAGTTTAAAAACGCACATAATTCAGTCAAAGTCCTTGCTTTGTCCTTCATTTGAGTCGTCTCTTTAAATACACTGCTTATTGCTTTTACTGAAGACTGTCGTCTTGATTAAATACAGAGGAAGGATCGGAATAATATCGCTGTCACTGTGTATAGTGCTACGAATCGTTCATGCTTTGCTTTCAATATTTTCGTCAACAAAATATCAGTTTAAGTTCATAGTTCTTGTGGTACAATGATAATAATAACAACAATGGTTATGAATAATGGTTGTTGCTGTTATTATCATTACATTGGCTCGGAAATAATCTATCAGTCGTCCACGTCAATTTCCACGTCTTCGTCTTCTGAACACTCTTTGCTTGTTGTGTGGTCTGTGAACGGGGACAGCGGGGACATTCGCAATTTGTTTGAGATCTCCTGCTCCTGTGCGGACAGCGCTGGCGACTCGGACCGCGAGTGTCCCAGTGTTCCGTTGGCACATTTCTCGAGGTCTGCGAGTTTGGCGATTTTTTCCAAAGGTACCGAACCAATCGCTTTGGCCGATTCTACGTCCGCTTTCATTTCTTCCAAATCCCTCTTCAGCTTCGCTCTGCGGTTCTGAAACCAGGTTATGACTTGGGCGTTTGTTAGCCCGAGCTGCTGAGCGATTTGGTCTCGGTCAGCAGGGGACAAGTATTTCTGATACAAGAATCTTTTCTCCAGTTCATATATCTGATGGTTCGTGAAGGCTGTTCTGGACTTTCTTCGCTTTTTGGGCGTGTTCCTTTGCCCAAATAGGGTCATTCCGTCGCGACCTGTGAAGATAAATTAAACTGACATTACCTGTCTGATATTGCATATATGTACATCCCGAGAAAATACTATTTCTAAAAAATAATGCAGGCCGAATTAAAAGTCGTTAGCACGCAAAGTTTTCCAAATACTTTATAATTAAAATAACCACGTACCGAAAAACATGAAGAAGTCGTGTATAAATAGTGTAATTTGTAATTTCTGGTGATTACATTTAAAAAGCTTGTTTGTGTTCTGCGCGTAGTGTATTATTTTTCCCCTAAATTTCTCCCTTCATAATATATGCTACCTTCAACAGTTATAATTCAGAATCAGATTCAACTATCAGTTTACACCGCCTCAGTCAACTTCAATGCAATTATAAAAATCAAAAAAGGTAAATAATTAGTCTGTGCGGACGGAGTTTTTTTAAGTGTGCCAGTGTATGCTCTATAAACACAAAGAGCGGAGTATTACATTATGATAACCTGGCAGGCCTTAAATAATTAATTGACTTTCTTTGCGTTAATGTTTTTACATAGGCCTATTCGCTGTTAAGCGGTTTGCTGATCAAAATAAATGAATCAAATAAGCATAAAGCTGTACAAACATGTCAACTTGCAGTAGTAAGACTTAAACATTTTTTTTCGTATTTTCTAAGGGCTTCAGTTCGCTGTTTTAGTTTTGACGTTGCTATTTCAATATCAAACATGTCTCAGAATTATTTGCAGACTGCAATAATTTCGAAAACAATCGAAACATACCTTCTGCCGCCTGAAGAACGCTTACTTCAAGTCCTTTGAAGGTTTTGCTGGCTAGTTCCTCGAGGGCGCAAAGCGGAGACGTCTGGGTGAGCAGTGCCCGATTGGATAAGGGAAGACCCGACTGAGGGTGTTTTTCTGCAGAAGAAATCAGGTGTGCTGTGCCGCAGAGTGTGTAACTTCGCTTAACCGAGGGTTTGCTAAGAATGTCCTCAATGCTGAATGGGGTAAGGGGTTTGTTGGAGTTGGCAGGCGGCGGAAGATGGTCCAACGGACTTCGTCGTCTTTCTTCAACCGCAGAAGCTTTTGCCTCTTCTTTGGATGTCATTCTTCCGCTACAGCTATGCAGACTTAGTTGAAAAATTACAAATATAGTCCTACTAATCAAACAAACATAAACTCTGAAAAACAACAGGATAAAGAACGAAAAAAAAAAAACCGTCAGATTATAGTCGCCGAATCAAGCAGCATGCTGTGTGGTTTGTCATCAGGGTGAATTATTTTATTTTCTGTATTTTAAATTCCGTATTTCCTCGTTTTCGATCCAAGCTTTCTTTGGCAGTAATGCTTCCCCCACGACGTGTGGCAGTCCGTAGGAAAATGGTACTTCCCTGAAATGGCGAGGCTCGAAGAGTCGCCAGAATTGACTATCACTAACAAGTTATTGTTGATTGGGAGGTAATCAATTATCTCCAGTGGCACTTTCACCCTCTCTCTTTCACTCTTTGACAATGTTGCAGTCCAATGCAGGGTTTTGCAAGTAGGGAGCCCCATTAATTAGAAGGCATGGCCGGGAGGAGGAGCCCAGCTGAATTATAACGCGTTATGCTCTTGTCATTTTTTTTTCTAAATTGGTCGTTTGGCCATATACCACTAGATCTAAATACGAACAAGAACAAACTAACGAGGTCTCCAAATACATTTAAAATACGAGCATTTTCGGACCATTTAAGCGATTCGGCCGGATCCGTCGGCAGGTGATGCATGCGTGTCGGTATGACGAAAGGATAAGCGTAGGAGCTTTTCTCTTTTTTGGATTTTAAAGCGCGGTTTAAAAAGGCGCCTGGTAACGAAATAACGTTAGGAAACGTCGAAATGTATAGATGAAATAGTTTATTGGACTGTGTAGTCTGTCTAGCTTATTTTGGACCGTTTTCTTCAGTAGACCACTGTTCTCCTGGCTTGGTTGATATGCGCTTATGTTTTATAAAGGTAATGTAGAGCCAGACAATATATCAAGACTGCTAATACTTCTGACAGGGAGAGAGAGAGAAGGCAGCGTCCCCTTCAGCTCAGCTAAATCTTCTGTGCCATAATTCAAGTGCAAAGGGCCACCTTACATCACCAGTAAGATATTTCATCTCCTATAAAATCTCCTGCTGTTCTTGTCCTTGATTTTTCGTTTGTTCTGCTGTTTGTGTGCACACCGGTCGATAGGCCTACTGTATTCGGCTGTATGTTCGTGCTTTCGCGAATAAACAGCTAATCGGATGGGCGACGCCGGAATTAATTTTTGTTTTTATTACGCTTATTCTTCGTTTGGTTTGGTTTGTGGGTGCTCCACTGCATTGTTACGTATCGTACGTATTACGTACAAGCATGCTTTTAGACCTGATATTTGTAACGGTTGTAAATGAAATTGTTAAAAAGAGGACAGAGTATGTGTGCTTTGGGGTAAATTATAATAAATCGTTTACATTTTTAGCTACATCAGATGTCAGAAATAAGCCTTATATTGACTGAACTATATAAATAGTTTTGGGAGCTAATATCACTTCAGCTTACAGATCTGGTGCCTGATATTCAAGTGTTGGTTCTTTGAACAGAGAACAAGAGTTTCCCGATTATTTTTAATTACAGTTTGCCGTGAATGTAAACGTGGCTATTGTAAAATTTGGGCAATTTTATATCACCTTTATAAGGTCCGACATAGCAATAAAACCACAAAAATATTTAAACCCCGATTTCAAAATTTATCTTGCATAAGTTTTGCAAAAATATTTTGTATAAATATCATTCCTTTAATAGCCTTCAGACACCTCAAGAAATTATCGAAATATTGTTGCATTGATTAATCCTGTACTGTGTTCTTTAAATGTATTTTGTCTTTATTAATTATGAATACCGTATCTGAATTGATGAGGACAGTGGTATTTATAATATTGTATCGAATGAAATAATAAATCAATTAATCATTCGTGTTTTGTTGTTTAATTTTTTTTCCTTATATGTTCTAAATCGTGGCTGTAATATATAATTGATCGTCTTTAATACTATGCATATAAGAAACTTTTATAGAACCGCAGATTTTTATTTCTCGTCTTTGCTTTTCGCCCGAGAAGTATGCTGCCTAAAATTCTGAGTAAATAATGCAATAAAAAAAAACCTGAATTATTATGTCCTCAAAACGGCATAAATAACGGAATCGTGTCTAATGGAATTGGGGAGTGAAACGAAAGAAGACCGAGCACTAGAGGCGCCACTGATGCCATTAACACGGACATTGCGAAGTCTTTCAAATAAATAAGTAGCCTACTGCAAGTTCAAGACTCACTTCACGTGGGTAACGCTTCATGTCCTATTTCAAGAATTTAGGAAGGTGTAACGTTATTGGTTATGACATCAAGGGGAGTAAGTCTTTCAATTACTTGTCTGTGCCCCAAGATAGTAATTAAAGGCGGCAGACAAAATAATATAAAACTTGGAGGCGGGAAAATCAATCTGTCCAAGATTAAAAATTACTGAGCCTTTGAAAAAGTGATTACATAATGCTATTTTTGCCACGTATTTAGGAATAATATACGTGTTTATTCGTTAATTTGGTCATCCACTGCTTCCCTAAATTTTCAATTACACTTTTGCAGAAGGAGCACAGCAAACAAACAAACAAACGAACGAACGAACAAACAAACGCACGAACAAACAAACAAGCAAACAAACAAACAAACAAATTAAATTAGTATTATAGCTGGAAATGGACACAGTTAAGTCGGCGTTAATGTACTGTTTTCGTTCTATATACATGCTGGAATCTAATCAGAGGATTCGATAGGGAAACGTTATGTTTTTGCTTTTAAGTAACGTCCTTGACATGACTGTGCTCGCCTTATTTTCAGTTGTCTGACTAGACAGTTTTGCTCTGGATTGTATGCCACTTTCATGCGCGTGCTATTTCTGATTTCACAGACGATATATCTTTTAGAAAAAAAAATTCTGAGGAAGCTTTTTTGCATTTTTTTATTGCTGATTTTTCATTACATATTTTTTTTGAAAACGGACGTATATCTGTATGTTTGCATCTATTAATACAATTCGACTGTTTTTTAACAGTAAATAAATCGCAAAACCTAAATTACGATTATTGCTTAATATAGAATTGTACTTTATATGACCGAGTGTTCCGATTTACGGTAGAATGAAAGCTATACATTAAAGACGCGCAAGTACTTTCTTTATGGCCTGCGATATTACGTCATATAAACGAAACCAATTACAATTTCCACACGTGCAAGTTAGATTATTTCATTTCGATATCCGTTTATCAGATGCAGTGACACTGTTTAAATGAAATGACTCTTTTTCTTATCACCTGAATATTGTGCTACTTTGTGTTTTTCAACTTAATCTGTTACTTAAATAGCTGAAAGTGCGATTGGTGATTTGGCAAGAATTACCGTTTATAGTCTTACCTGTAGATAAGATATGGATAACCGAATATGTTTTTCTTAAAAATGTATTTCTAAAAAACAAATAATAGTATCAAATTGAATTTTAGCAGCAATTCGTAAGAAGACCGTAAATTACTAATCAGCACCAATGATCAGGTTACATATAAACCTATTTAGACGCCTACCAACGACTAGTGGCATTGTTAATCTTTTTTTTGTATGAGGAACATCGTGCACGTCTGCCTTGGCTTTGTTAGTGTGGTCGCTGAAAACGCCGCACTTTCTGGCACACCGCTCTGAGGTGTTTCCTTGGGTGGGGCTTTGAGACTGAGTGTGGCGTGATGCTTGCTCTAATTACAGGCTACCTTTATTTACTAACACTGCCGCCGCGCGTCTGACTGGCCGGACGTGAACTTGGGCGTCTGGGTCTCTCGACTGAAACCTTGCGTATATTCAGGGCAGTACTGGTCCTGGCTGTTCTGTCGCCATAGGCAAGATTTTGCTGGACGCCCCACCCCACCCCCCTCCCAGAGTAGCAGAGAATACAATTTGTCAGCTCATTATACTTGAAATATCTCAATAGCACAGGGTTTATGGCTAACTAGCTAGTTCGCATCTGTTTCACTGGAAAAGTTGTGAAATATTAAAGTTAGTCGAACTGTAATGTCACGGAATGCAACCAGAGGTATTTCTTATGATTTTTTCCACTAGCTCTTTTGCGCCCCCAATCAAATGGCGCCCTTGGTAATCGCCCAGGTCGTCCATAGGGTGGGCTGGCCCTGATTCAATCATACGTGAATGAATACTTCTAACGCGCAGGCAGGTTGTCGTGATTTAATATTCAAAACGTTTTGCTGTTGTTGTTATTGCTGTTATTGTTGTTGTCTTTGTTGTCTGGTTGTTATCGTAATATTCGTAAGAAAGAAGTGCGGTGTAAGTATATTGTTACAAGTGATTTTTATGAAACGTTAGATCGAATAACAATGAGCAATTCCAGGTAAAAGTAGGCCTACATATAATTTACCAAATGTATTTATTCTAGAGCAAAATCACGTGCTCACTAAGTATTTATTGTGATCTAAGAAAAAAATGTCTAGCATCAAATGACTATAGACTAATAAGAGAACAACATTAAATGATACCCTAATAGTAATGTGTTATTATATATTTATTTAATTTCTCTTTTATCTTGGAATTAGCTCCCAATATCCGTTTTATTTATTTGTTTGTTTATTAACTGTTAATCTGCTTTATGTGTCTGACGTTCTGCATAAGTATGTGGTGATATGGGAATTTATCCAGCTCACTGCATGTTCTAATCTGCAGTAAACATGCATAAGCCAGTAGTGTTTGACCTTTATGTGATGTTTATCATTTGTGTTTCCTCAAAGGAGTTTTAAATAAGTTTAATCAGTCTGCTCTTGCCTTGAAATGATTTTTGTATTATTTACTTTAAGGTGTACTTGTTTTATACTTGCATTTTCACCCTTTTACTGTACAAGCTCAACAGACTTTTGGGAATTCAAATCATAACATTAAAATCTCCCTAAACTGTCTTTTCAGTTACTGAATTGCGCAAACTAATTAATTCTGTATGAACCTTCTTGTCACTTACAAGCAGATTATCAAGTTTTTAACAAGTTAACATCAGATTTAGATTTAGTAATATTTTTGTTTCGGCTTTTCTTGTACTCATGTGGTAAACAATTTTTTAATCCTTTTATATTTCTTTGTTTTTTTCTTATTGAGACAGCGTTAGTTTTTATTATAATTTATTGTAGTACAAACGTTAGCTATTTGCAGTTTTTCACACTCAGCTGACCAAATTCACGAAGTTCTTGCTTCTTTTACAGTCCTGATGATGGACCCAATATTTAACATTTTGGTAGCCCCATATAAGATTTGTTTTTAGACACAGTTTTCAAACACTTTCACTCATTGTTGATTTTCACATAGGTTTGTTATTCATCATTAGCTCCTTATACAGACCTTAAAAGGGATTCATGAATAATTATCATAGTAGAGGTCTTGAAATACTCCATTTCTGTTTATCGCCAATCGTAAAGCTGAGGTTCTTGTATCCGCGATATATAGAAAATGCTCACAGGCAGAAAGGAGTTGAGAAGCTGACAGGCCACTTGCAATTCTTGGTCACTGCCTTGAGGGTAACGAACGCGTGCGAAGGTGTAAATTGTCTTGTCAAAGATGAGCACCTTCTGACTGAACCTTCTCAGAATACTACACAGCTAGTTCTTACACAGGCTTTGACAAAGTATTGTGCAGAGACACAAAGGAGTGATACATTGTTGCAGTCAATTTCTGTTGCAATGTTACTATTACAATCAGTTCTACTTTTGGTAGAACCAGAACTTGAACTTCCCCAAAGACATGTTCAGTGGCTGAAGTGCATTTATAGATTTTTTTTAAAATCAATATATTAAGCAACAATCTACTGCAACAGCTGGGAGTAGAAGGTGACCTCAGCATACTCCTTTCTCAGCATGCCTGCCCTTTAATTACCCTTCTGTTTATTTTGAATGTTTTTTTTTTGTAACAGAATAGCTAGATAAAATTGATGTAACACTGGGCAAGAAAGAACTCTGTAATAATTCAAATTTACTGATGAATCGCTTTTAATAAATAATCCTTCTATTACCTCAGTTATCGGTGTAATTTTTGTACTCCTTTAAAATCAGTATAAGGACCATCCATGGGTGTCCGTTTCACGTGCTCTGACATGCACAGCGAATAATCTTCACAGTGTTTACCAGTGAATTAGTGCCTCCATGTTGGTGATTACAGTGATGCACCAGAGTGCAAAACCAGCACTGCAAGGGACACTGTGGCTGAGTTACTGAATGAGAGCAGAAAGAAAGAAGTTACATTCAAACCACACTGGAGTTACAGTGCGGAAAATAAGCTTGAATCACACGGTCACTGGATGATTTCGCTGCTCTGCCTCTTCAAATTAAACCAAACATGTTTTCATTTTCCTTACACTGCCTGGTGTTACGGAAGACGGATGTTATTATCCTAGAGAGCTGATAACATCCCAACAAATGTTCCACTGGAAGGATTTTATTGTAAGTTGAGCGCATTACATTATAGGTAGAACTGGTCGAATTATAGTCTATATTCAGTTAGCTTTTTCGCATATACTGTAGAAATCATCCAAGACTTCATTTAAGAAAAAAAGAATTTCCTCAAAAACGTATAAACAATAAAGACGCTCAAAAAGGTTATTGGTATTGATTTTTCTTTTGAATTTGACCTTAAATCTACTGATTTACTTGAATTGAATTCACTGATGGCACCTGTAAAAATATTATTCTTAAATATTTGAGGCCAGTGGTTGTATATTACATTTGACCCATATATGCCGAATCATTTTTAAAGATCATAAGATTATAACGTAATTCAGACTTCCCTCTTCGTAGCAAATCAGCATTTGTTCCTTGCATGCTTCATGATGAAGAGCTTAGGTTGAATCATCCTTATAAGTTACTGGAGTTTGTTTACATGTTCATCTTTTAAATATTCAGTTGGGTAGTGTGATTTCTAAGAGATGCAGCTAAAATGAGATCATCAGCATGCCTGTTTCCGCTGCTTCATCTTTGAAAGAGGATTTAAAAAACTATACATTGCACTAAAATGACTGATTTCGCTGCTTAATAATATTACATTTATTTACTGGGCACAGCTATTCTCCTTGACCTTCTCTTAGATGGAATAGGGCTAAGATGTTTCTACACAACACAGACAAATACGGTAAAAACGTGTCCCTTATATGCATTGAATAAGTATAGTTTATCAGCTGGTACATTTGAAATCTTCCCAAGTTATTGATATTGCTGTCTAGCTCACCAGTCCCAGTCAACGCCAAAATAACATTCTCACACGCTAAATGAGCTGAGAAAAACAGAAACGTTTTGTTATTTTGTGTACATATGTGAATACGTTTTCAAAACAGCTTTTTCAGATTAGGATCCCAGGGTCTCCAAGCTGTATGCAATTTAATTGCTTCTTTGAAAGATTAGTTAATATAGCGTGAAAGGAAAACGTAAAGACTTCACCCATATAATCTAGGTGTATGTATATCATTTTAATGTATTAAATGCAGACAAGAGGATGGGTGATGGTAAAACGAAATCTGTATGTTGAAGAATCCGATCTAACAGAAGAACTCGGGAGAGCCAGATTACGCACTATTATCATAATATAAGGGTATGACAGAATGAGGTATGCTTTAGTTCAGCTCCCTTTATCTTGACAGATGACTTGTATGAGTCGCAGAGAGTCATACATCAATTACTAAGTAATGGAGGTGGATGTTGGCATTGGGTGGAGTGTAAAACAGGGACTGATCTTTGCGTGAAAGCTGAACCAGGTCTCAGTATTTCTGAGTGAAATCTGAGAACTGCTGACGAATAATTAAGAAAGGGTTTCTCTTCACGGTGAGATATACACTGCTGATAAATCGACGGGATTAGGAGGTCAGATATCTTGTCATTCAAATAAATGTTTGATGCTCAGTACACGGCGATCGTGACGTTGGATATGAGACGTCCTTCATTCCACCTGCGAAGTACGTGACAGATTATCGGAAGACTCCTTCATGAATCGGTCTTGCCGTCCATTAAAACACATAAGATCATAAAACGTATCTGTGAAAAGCACGACATGACGTGTGCATGTTTTAGCAAGGGCGAAAAGAAAAAAATCCAAATGCCATCTGACGTGCTTCCATGCGTATGGATATTTTCAAGGTATGCCGCTTGGAAGAGGTTACTTACTTAAATGCATGATTTGGTGTCGGTGCCAAAAAAAAATCATCAGATGCCATGCAAACGACACACACTAAAATAAAGATCTTAATCGGAAACCTTAATCTTGCAGTCATGACCAGTATCATTTTCAGCTTTAAAAAACTCCAATAATTAATTTCTTAATATGTTACACTGTAACAAAGTTACTTTCACTTTTCAGGGTCATGAATAAGTATAACACAACCAACAGGTAAATGGGCACGTTAGAAAACATTTAAATATTTATTTTCCGCTTCTCGCGTCCCCCAAAGTAACACATTACATTGACGAGATCCTGCATGCGAACTGGAGGCCGACAGATTCAGTGATTTGATTTGAAACTGACAAGAACCGTTACGACAGAATAAAAGAGTGGAAACAGCCGCCAGCGCTGAAGATTAAGCACAGTCAAATATTGTTGGTGTTGCTGCTATAAGGTCTGGTAAAGGTGAATTCTAAGAGGACCGCAATTAACAGAAAGTTTTTTACCATGTGCTTCTGGTAACAGAAACATAATAATAATAATAATAATAATAATAATAATACACCAGTAGTATACAACCATTTTTTCTACATGCTTCTCCGCCACCCAGAATGTGTCTCCCGCTGTCTGGGTGTCTAAGAGGAGACAGAGATAACAAGTAGCTCCCAGTCACATCGTACACTTATCACCAGTCAAAATCCGGCGCCTTTCTACTGTCACAGCTTATAGACTTCCCCAGGCAGCAGTGAAAAATGCATCCTCGCCTCCGAAGAAATATTACGATGGGAAACAGCTAGCGACGCTCCTTGCAAACAGCCCTAACGCGACGATTGCTTGGAAGAAGGAATTAATTCATATATTTCCCGGTTTGTTTTGTTTCTAAGCAGTCACTGAAGGACGCGGTGAAAATCCCTTTCTGCCTTTTTGTACTTTTTACCCAAGTACGTAATCAATCCAGACCATTTTTCTGAATAATGCTTTGACATCACCTCTACGACCTACTTTTCTAAGCCTTTCCTTCAAATGATTATTAGTCCTAGACTCAAACTATGACAATCTAACAGCCGCAATCCATTTGTATATTAGTAAAAGTGAGGGATACGCAAAAATGTACCTTCCTCCGCTACTAGTATTTTAGTACGCATTGTTTAGGCTATGCAACACACACACACACACACACACACACACACAGACACCCCTCTCCTCACTTAGCCAATTAGAATTAATAAATGGCGCCTGCATTAACCAATCAAATTGTTTATTCTTACTGTTTCCGAAGTACTGTCGGTCTATCTCCATGCTTGCTACAATTTTCCATGTTACATCAGATCAGAGAAATGGGCAGAACTTGGCGTTGCTTTCCACAGTTGCTAAAGAAAGATTTTAAATGTTTTTGTGTATTTAAAATATTCATTGATATTCTATTTTGTTCTAGGTCAATGGCAGATGTATGATTCAAGGGATCTTTCTATTCAAGATTGATTATTGATTATTCTGGACTTTTGACTATTTACTTAATAACTCGATGAAATCAAAGGAAAGGCTGTATTTAAAAGGTAGTTTTCAGTCGTGGAACCTGCAAGTCGTTAGTCGTTATTTGACAATACTGGATTTTTCTCACTTATAAACCGATGGAGTGTGAACTCTTGTGAATCTGGTGATAATGCAATGGATTCCTGCTGATACTTTATCCAAGACAGTCATAGCAAACTGTGAGAGCAGTATGGGAGGTTCTGTTTTTGTACGTTTCACCAGGATTTTAACAATTTCACCTAAACAGTTCCTGCTCAGTATAATCCTGTCTTTCTCAGCATTTAAGCAAAGTGCAGCATCACGCTGATCGATTCTCCTACTAGAGGAAGTAAATTATTCAATAAGCAAACTTAGAAACAATTATTTGATGAGGATTTAAGACCACAATAAACAACAGCAGATAAGGAGGGCTAATCAAGGCACTGGCTGAAATAGCGTGACTGAGGTGGGAATCGACTTCTTTTGTCTTGGCAGGTGGTAACACTGGCTTGGGTTTCGCATCTGGTCGTGTTCAGGTTCTGTAAGTGCCCTGTGAGTATCATGTTAGTCGCT
This sequence comes from Isichthys henryi, assembly GCA_026776945.1. Taxonomy (NCBI): domain Eukaryota; kingdom Metazoa; phylum Chordata; class Actinopteri; order Osteoglossiformes; family Mormyridae; genus Isichthys; species Isichthys henryi. The sequence goes on from JAODJX010000043.1 coordinate 5,997,953, forward strand.
CTGTACACGTGTATGTTTATCTAGCTGTGCAGGGGCTCTCGGGGACAGGCTGCAGTAGCAACCTGAGGATCAACGTGAAACCAGTAAAACAAAGAGTAATAACGGTGGGTTTCCAGGATTTTTTCGATGAGACGGACAGAGAAGTTTGGGTAAGATTCTGTGGCAAAGGTCCTGTATGTTGTGTTCGGGGTTACAGAGCTTATAGCTGGTGCTTGTACAGCTGTCAGTCAGATTTCACTCTAATGACAGCTCGGTCCCTTCTGCCAGGCAACCAGTATCTTGACATTGCATCCTTTTTTTTTCTCCCTGCCTACGTACTCAGCCCTGAGGGGTTAGGAGCGGAGAGTAGTGTCGATGCTGAAGGTATGGTGTCATAGGTTGCACGCTGCTGGCTCAGGTCCCGGATGGAGGTCTATCGAGGTGGTCTGTACTTACCCTGGAGACCTCGGGAGAAATATCCAGCCTCGCATGTGGGTGAAAAGTCACTGCGCTCTGGGAGAACGTCTCGACCGCGCAAAGCCAAGCAGAGAAAATGAGCCCGTTCTTTGTTTTACCATCATGCATGCACCTGTGCAAGTATGACTGTATGTCTGTGTCTTTCAGCTCACATTTCTGTTTGTGTGCCTGCACATGTATGTGTGAGTGCATGCGTGTGTGTGTGTGTGTGTGTGTCATTCGATGGCCTCTGTTTCGGCATTACTGCAGGGTTGCACCAGTTGTACTCCTATCAATCACAGGTGAATAGGTGAGTACAGAGTGACTGATGTGCAGTGTCTCAGGGGCGGGGTGCATCCTTCAAACACTACAATTAGCCCGACGCCTTCAGCAGAATTCATTAATGATCCTTTCCCCCGGGGGGGGGGGGGGGGGGGGGGGGGGGGGGGGGGGGGGGGGGGGGGGGGGGGGGGGGGGGGGG
>JAODJX010000043.1:6009193-6028968 GCA_026776945.1 Isichthys henryi
CCCCCCCCCCCCCCCCCCCCCCCCCCCCCCCCCCCCCCCCCCCCCCCCCCCCGCCCCCCCCCCCCCCCCCCCCCCAGGAGCAGCGACACGACCAAAAGAGGCAACCGTAGGTCCGGTGCCACTATACGGGTAATTTGACATGATGTGTTCACGCTTTCAGTTCGCCATCCCACTGCCAAACAATCCCCATGCCAGGCCCGCCTTCCAAAATCAATAATTGTTCTGGGCATCATGTTGCCCCACGTTGTTGGCATCTAATAAAATGTAATTAGAAGCAACCTTTTTGGTTAGGAGGCAGCTTATCAGCCTGCCGGATTCCAGTTCAGATGATCTAAAACTCCCACAATCCCGTGTGTGACCCAGCAGAAAACCCCTCCCGTCCCATTAGCTCATCTGAGCTTCGTTAAGTGTGTTCGGCTATCGGTGTGACTGGCCGCTCCAGTGGCACTTCTGTAGAGCGTCGTTCGAAATTGCTTGTGATTTTACGCAATAGGCTGCAATAGTTAAACTCTTGACCCGTCCGAGCTGGGCTATGCAGCTGATGTCGGGTTTGCATAGAGACCTTTCAGAGGGTCGAAGTCATGTGCGACGCGGCCCGTCGGTTAAAAATAGCCCGCCTCGCATTCTTCTGCTGCTTCAGCTTCACTAAGTGTCGGTTCGACACTGGAAGACACGTGGAGGGAAAGGTCAGAGACACACGAGACGAAGAGTCGCCTTATCGTGTCCCCGATACTGCGAGTGATAACCATGGGAATTACACGCCTTGGGGACACAGACAGATCTCCCAGGTGTCGATATTTATAAGTCCCTTACAGGGGGCAGAGCCAGGGAGGGGCTCAGTCATCTAGCAGTCCAGAAACTTGCAGCACTGACAACCGAAGCTGAGAACATTTTCAGCCTTCATAAATATATAACCGAATGATTAAATACTCAGGGTGATGTGGTAGCCCAGTGCTTAGCACTGTTGCCTCACACTTCTGGGACCAGGGTTTGAGTCTCGTCCATGGCTCCTTGTATGGAGTTTGCACATCGTGGGGTTTCTTTTAGGTGCTCTGGTTTTCCGTCGCAGTCCAGAAAACATGCTAAGGTGAATTGGTGTTACCAAATTGCCTGTAGGTGTGTGTGTGTGTGTGTGTGCCCTTGCAATGGGTCAGTGCCCAATCCTGGGTTATTCCCTGCATTGTACCTGTAGATTCCGAGAATAGGGCAAACAGTTACAGAAAATGGATGGATGGAATACTCTAACTACAAAGAGCTACACTTGATTTGGCAATTGTTCTTCTTAAAAAAAACATTTTTCAGAATTAAAAAAAAAAACAATTAGGCAAAGGAACACGCTTGAAAGTATGCCAATCTGTTGCAGAGCACACACATGCTCAGGAAATTCCACATTAGGGGCAATTCAGAGAAGCTACATCATGTAACTGGATGTCTCTGGACTGGAGGAAAGCGGAGAAGATGCATGAAACACCCACGAGAACATGCAAAGTCCACATTTTCACAGGCCAGCAGTGAGATTCGAGTCCCCCAAAGAAGTGTAAGGACATATTGGTTTTTATATATACTGTATATACTGTATTGTTCATTTCTATCATTATTATAGCTGGATCTTTTTGAACAACCAAAGGGTAACATGCATGCACACGAACAAATTTCACATCACAGAGATCCTGGCACTCGTGTTCGTGGTCACGCTCCCCCTAAGGCCAACGGATTTGTGAGGGTCAAAGGTCACCAGCACTAGGCCCAATGATAACAAAGCGGTCAGACTACATGTTAGGATCGATGTCTTGAGATGTGTGGAAAAAAAGGCATTGCCTTCTAAGAAATAACATGTAACTGAGATCTCTGGTCAGGACGCAGTATCGGTGGTGAATTTGGAATTCCAGTGATTCTCGATAATCCCCTCTCAAGCAAGAAATGTTACTGGTCCAGACAAACATTGTTTCACTTCTCGTCATTTAATTGTCTTATTATGCTCACGCTTTGTTTGAAGATGTTCCATATCTTTCTCTTGTACAATTCATTGGAAGCTTAGCCTAGATACACTTACGCCTAGTCAACGCAAAGGTAGTTGAGTTTGAATTGCTGAGAGTACAGAAGTACATCCATTTGTAGTATAAAATGACTTGTCAATAGATTCAGTTTCAAGCCGTTTTTAGGTATTTAGCTAATATGTGGCTTCAGTGTTAGGATATATGCCAATATTTTGTTGCGCCCGAAGTGATTTTCAAACACAGAGCCTTAGAATCTTACAGGGTGTCTTTGGCTCTTTCGCCACCAGAAATGTCCCAGACATTTGCATAACGTGAGAGCTTTATTTCCACATTAAATCAGGGCCTGGCTTAAAAAACTGCATAATTACCTAGTTTAACAAGAGCCCTTTACACATACTGTAAAGTTTGTACAATAAATTTATAGATGGGATCTGCTTGTGAGGCCAATTAGTATGGAATACACATACCTTCATATGGTACCATTGCTTTCTTGCTAAAGACATTTTGTTTATGAAAATTTGTTAGAATAATTGGTTAATTTGGCAATTAATTATTAACATCTTTGTACAGCTATGTGCACTTTTTTTAATAGTCTTGCATACACTGGTAATACGTTACAAAGTGCTTTCTCCAAATGCTACACATTTATTTAAAAGTCAATAAACTCGAACTAACTATTTGGATAACACCTCAACAAAGTGGCAGTTCTGCATATAAATAATGTCTGTCTTATAGATCCCAATTCTATTCCATAAGGAAACGATATTACTGTTTGTACCTCTTTCTGGGACATTGGACCAAAAACATGTTAAATCTGAGCCTTTTTTCTTTTCAAATCAATTCAGCTCCATTTTCGCTAAATTAGTTAAGGTTCCATATCTCAGTGTTAAGGAACCAGACAGGCATGTGGAAAAATACTTAAAGTTACTTTGGCTGCATGCTTTGAAAACCTAGCCTGCCCTCCTGGAGTGTAGCCAGAATGTCTATTAAATCCACCAAACCACAACGGTTATTAAAGCAGCGTTCAGTAAATGCAGAACGGATACGTGAACAGCACTGTATGTAAGTGCAGTGTAAAACACTACTTTGAGTACTTTTGAGTACATTAATCTGTGTGGTACTTTGGTCTGAGTGGTCATCTCCCAGAAGGGGGCGCTATGGATACTATTGGATGACAACGGTCCAGCCTGAATAGTTATTCAAAGTACCCAGCTGTCAGTACGAGGAAAGAATACAACTGTCAGCTGTGGAAAAGTTCTCTGGTATAATGGCACTGGGACACATTGTAATGACACAATAGGTTGTTTAATACTTTCATGAGCATTTGGAAGTGTATAGCTGAAATGATAGGGTGCCCGTTCCCATAATACACTGTGGCATGCAGAAAGACATCAGCCGCAAATTAAGTAATGCATTACAGTACCGTTCAAGGATACAGCACCTCGGGCTCCCTCATATTCATAAAAGTGTGATTTATGTCCTTATCTCCCCCTCCTTAACATATTTATGAGAGAACCTGATGGGTGTCTTTACGCCGCGACCGAGAAACAACGCGTAGCGCGTAGCCTCCAACCCAACGGCGGGGCCGCTTTTATGACGCCACCGGTAATGGCGTTTTCCATTCATTACACAAGATTTAGCGGCGATACAGTGTTGCCAAGCCGCGGGACGGGCCGCAGCGGCGCACGCCAGTATTAAGAACCCGCGCTGACGTCTTCATTTCCATCCCCGGCGGAAGCTGTGTGTTATTGCCGCCTTTCGACGCCGTACAAAGCTGCACAAAGCCCTCGCAGTAATGGCCGCTCTGAATTATTCAGGCCTAGTTAAGCCCAGATCCCTCCTGACACACTGAGAGGGGATTTGATCTCCATCCATCTCCGGCGTGAAATATGGTGACGTCGACCCACATCGCTTCAGCACTCCTTAATCAAAGACCCAGTTCTGTCACAGACGAGGACATTCTTTTCTGATGCCATAATTGGGTTCAGACGGGAACGGGGACGAAGAAAGGTTCACCTGCGTGAGATACAAAACGTGAATTTTACGCACTTGGAGGGTGGGGGGTGGGTATATTAATTTAGCACGCCGTGACCCAACTGCCAGAGCGTGCTGCTGGAAACGCTGATCAGATTTAACGTGCAGCTGCATGCAGCGTCCTTGTGCTATCATTCTCCTTGTCGACTTCACTGTATACTGTGTCATACGTACACATTCACCCAAAAATGAAAGGCCAGTGGGAGGTAGATACAAACAGAATAACTCAAACTCCGGCAAATCAAACATTCAGAAGTACTGAAGTATCTATCTCCTTCCTTTTGTTTGATGTCGGAAAACATTATATTTACATAGAAATGAGAGGGAACCTTCTCAGAAATAGATAGAATGTATAAAAATAGCATTGTGATTTTAATACAATGATAAGTAGTACGATTGGAATAGTATGTTCAGGATCTGCTTGTCAGGTTTGTGGTAAGACCTAGTAGTTTTTTTTATATATAAGAAAAGATCTGAACGAGGTTATGGAGCTATGAGAGAAATCTCTGAATGTATATAGTCATCTAATGTACTGTATAGTTTCTAAAATGTGATCTACGCAAGACAGAGCTTGACATTGAGATGGAAACAGCTTTAAAATTTTAATACTAAAGTCTATTTATTAAGGGGATAAATGAATCCAAATTAAATACTGGGATTACAGGGTTCCCCCGCCCCCCCTAATTCCTACGCCCCTACATGTAACCAGATCTACAATATTCTTCCTGTGACAGTATTTTGTTTCATCATGGAAACACCAGCTGCAAAAATTTGAAACTGGGTGGCCCTGACTGCGTGCTCATCACACGCATGTGTGTCTGCGTTCTTGCACACGCGTGAGGGCCCTGCATTTCGGCATGCGTGCATTTGCATGCGCGCGGCAAAGAACAAAGATTAATTTCACGTCCCCCGGACCTGGGCCGGCTTTGATTAATGGTGGCTAATGTCAGGCCCATAAAAACATGATATAGCAAAGGATATACCACTGGGTGAGAGAGGGGCATAAACAAGACAGATGCTTTTCGTCTTTGAAATAGTATGAACGGCGTGCAGGAGAAGGAAAAAAAAAACACACTTAATTGTAATGAAATACTCAGATTTAACGGCGGTCTGTGCCGAATTGCACAGGAGTGAGCGGATGTCAGAAGGCCTCTCATGGTGAGCAAGACGGCTGAATTAAAAAGGTGCCATTTAATCCGTCTTGTGCTGAAACGGCAATAAGGACATCAAAGACGGTTCGAGGGCAGGAGCCACGAGGAGTCGCAAGGAGACCCGGGTGCGGCGCTTGCGATGGAAAAATGCATTTCTGTTTAGCTTTGGGCTCTGTAATAATTATACTCTAATTCTATCTAATTAACAGGCTCAATTGCTCCTGAAGAAAGCTCATCAAAAAGAAGATGGTAGGCACGCAGAGATTAGAAAGCACTTTTTTTTTCCTTAATTAATGAACTGAGTTGAATAACAGCCATAAAATTAAGCATTCCCCCCAATGTGTATGAATTGCAAATTGGAGGCTTTTATAAATAGGAGCCCAAGGGCTAAAATTGTCACACAGCTTCCTGAGAAGTCAAAGTATTTATGCTGTGACGCACTAACAAGTCATATATAATATACATGAGTATAAATATTAAACCTCTGTAATGTACAACGCATTAAGTTATGGTGTGACAGCTTACGGGCTATTTCAAAGACAAAATCAGCATTAAAGTTAAAATTCATTATTCCGTATGCAGTGCAAATTTGTCTGGCATACTTAGGCATACACTGTTATTACTGTAGCACAGTTTGAATTATGAGCGCAGGGAGTTCGTCATTAAAGTGGAGGGAAAACTTCGGGAGGTAATAATTTTATTGCATTCCTGCTTTTATACATCTAGTGGCCATACAGCACCCCATCCTTTTTGCAAATTCGAGTTGCCCAAAGGCACATTCATCGCCGTGATATTTTGGATAATCTTCGAAATCATATTTACTTGTAACTGCAGTGGGAAGTTTTTATTAGAGGTCGACATGTTGTTTTATTTTTTTTCCGTACAAATGTGGTTAAGAGCGGTGTTCAGCAATCCTTCATTGGGGGTCCTCTGGAGTTAAACGTCGTTAAGATGCACGTCAGAGATAGAGCAGCGTTATGGGGAAATTAAAAGCTCATCTGCTGTTATGCCACAAGGTGTGCTGTGCTCAGCATCCTTCTACTTCGGTCTTCCGGGGGGCATTCGGCCTGCAGAAGAGTCCGCCCCCCTCAGCTGAGGGGTGTGTTGAAAGAATGTCTTGTCTTTATTACCAACGCTATTCTTGGCTGCTTGGTAAACTGTCTTTGGAAGCACCCAGAGCGCCTTCTTGTTTGCTGACTAAGGGCTGACCTATGTGACCCACGCTGACCACAAAAGCCCAAACACCGATGCGAAAATCTGTCATTAAAAATATAAACTCCGCGGCCTCTGCTTCACACGTATCTTAGCTAAACAGCGAAATGCTAGCTAAGTGCTAAATAGCGAAATGCTAGCTAAGTTTTAAATAGCTAAATGCTAGCTAAGTGCTAAATAGCTAAATGCTAGCTAAGTGCTAAATTGCTCCATGCTAGGTAAGCACTAAAGGATTCGTGAGGGAAAAGCCTCAAGTGTTTTTCTGCTGCCTTGATTATCGAAATAAAGAAAAAAACCCTCGTGTCATAAATCATGTTTCTACAAACTGGCTGAAGCGTTTCTAAGGAGGCCTACAAGAACGATTAATACGGTTCCAGAAAGTGTTCCATATAACATTGCAACGTAATCAATGTTATAAACAGATGACTATCCCTGCTTAGCACTCTTCTCCTGCCAAATGTTGTTAGTAGTGCTAGGAAGGATGGTTTTTATGAAGTGCTAGAGTGAAATTTGGAAGAGGCTCCCGGCCTAGTCAAGCTTGCTGATGAGCTAGATTATCCAGTTTGTAATGTGGCCGGCACATTAACTCCTTGACTGACTTTAATTGCATTCTTGTGTCATGCGTCAAAACTTTATTTCAAAAGATAGAAGAGAACAGTGTGAGGAAAACTGCATATTCAGGGTTGGGCTTTAAAAAAAGCGTAGGAATGCCTTTGGTAAATGAGCCCTAATTGCTGGTTGATTCGGTGCGTCGTAAGATTCATGGACTCCAGGTGGAGCGGTTCTGTTTTAACAGTTGAGTCTGTGCTCGGCGAGCTCATGACCGTTTTGAATTTGTCAGCAACCATATATCACTTGGTGTGCGGATCCTTCCGCAATGATGAGTTTGCATTTCCCTTTGAAGTAGTAAATAAAAATGAAAATAAGATTATGATCTTTCGCATTTCGTCAAAATTAGAGAATGGAAGCTAAAACGACAGACGTGAGGTCGACATAGTCGCCAAAGTACCTGCGAAATTATCGAAACATCCAAGATATGAAAAAGAAGGTAAAGACGGTCAAACGGCCTTGTTATCGGCATAACGACCCGTTTCAGATGATAATTTTGCTTCTCCCTGCTTCTCTCCGAGCCGCACTCATTATGTTGCTCTCTCTCCTTCGCCATCTACAGGGTAAGAGCTTGTTTACCATGTAATTCAATCTGTTTTCCCTCCCTGAGATGGAAACGCGCGGAATGTGTCTTAGGGGTGGCGGCACACCGTTTCTTCCCGGCACGGCGATCACGGGCGCAGTGTAGGATGTGCTGTAAAAGACGCCATGCTCTGTTTAGCCACGATGCAATCAGCACGCCCCGACATCGACATTTGCTCAGACGCCAAGGTTAGCTGATCTGCGAGGGGGCTTGTCGGGCGGTTTATATACACGCCACACACTCACTTCCCCACCCTTGCGCACCAACATGTGTACACAAGGAAGGAGAATAGCATTATTGCCTCAACACTATATAACGTATTTGTAGCCATAAATTAAAGAGATAACTGCACTGTTAGCTTTTGACTGAAGTCTAATTAACATAGGTTAGGAACACTGTTCCTTTAAGGCAATTAATCAAGACACATAACACATACCAGCAAAATAATAAACCATTCTGAGATGAAGGGTTTTTTTTTCTTTTCGTTGTTGCGTATGGGTATAATGTATGTACTAATGTAACTTTATAAAGATTTATATCGTGAATAATAATGCCAAAGATGCTCTGTTACATTTTATTACCCTCATTTTATTCCACTTTATATGTTAAAAAATTATAGTTCCCGCAACTTGGCATCCCACCAATAAAAGATTTGCTGCAGCAGCACAGTCATTTGTCAGTGACAGTTTGGTTTTTAACCAAATTGATGTCTCGTACTTGCTAAAAATGAGAGCTGTCTGTCTAATCGCACCGGGTAAGTAGCTGGAGACGAGACAGGATCGATTGGGCCGAAAATCACGTCTCTTCTGTCGAAAACGATCTCGGGAGGGAGACTCATCCCTGAACTAGGAGTGAACTTTGCTTTCCATATATAAATACAGATTTCAAGCCAATCAGTGAGCTGGCTCCAGGGCATCATCTCACAGCGCTAGCTTTCACATTACGATAATGTGAATCTCTCGCTCTCAGCACCATAATGCTGGCAAGCGTAAATAAAATACTGTCTTTCTCCCACTCTGTCCCTCTGCTGGAAGAGTGATCCCTTGCATACAAATGAGCGTGGAAGAGCGATGGGCGCTACAGTAAAGGAAGGAGGAGCCGGAGGAGGAAGAGGAGAAAGAGGAGGAGGAGGGAGCAGCTGTGGTTGAAGCCTCCTTCGGTTCGGAGGTGGGCCCGCATATGAGAGTCTACCTGGACAGGCCTCCTCTGAAAAGGGAGGCCACGTAGGACGATGGGCATCAGCGTCGGAGGAGACTCAAATAAGGAATTACGTTTTCAGAACATGGTCATTTTCGCGGAGGATTAAAGGCCTGATAGACGACTAAGATAACGATGCTGAAACTGGGGGGGCTCACGTCTCAGACTCCATGCTGGCACATACACACATGCATAATGGGCTTTGTAATAAATGAGGGCAGATAGTGAGTCAGGGGTTTTTATGAACAATGTCTTACACGAGTTGGAATCTGAATATGGATTGTCCCTCTTTTAATCATCAAAACTCAAGTGTGTGATGGACATAATTAATGCAACTAGGTTAGTTAGTTTGTCATAGGTTTGTCTTTTTCATGTGACACACTGATAAATTGATAAACTGATTGATTCAAAATTCGTAATTTCTTCTTTTAATTAGCTGGTTTGATCTCACTTCGCAGTGTCGGAATCTGTCTGATATACAGGCCATTATCCTATATAACTATTGTACCCTGTCTCCCAATCTACCTCTATCCCCAAGGATAGTGTACATTTTATATTTCATATTTATTTATTTTGTTGCACTGAAAAAACTGGAGCCACGTCATCTCGTCTCTCTATGTACCTGAACAGTATATAGCGGAGATGACAATAAAGTTTACTTTGACTTTGATTATAGACATCAATGAAATTCATTTCATCTTCAGTGAATATACCATAGACATAATGACATAACAAGAAAAAGTGTAAAACAACAATATGACCCATTTTAAAGAACATTTCTTACATGTTTTACGGTAAAAATAGATATTAGCGGATAAGTGGTAGCCTTCATCTCTGCAATGGCTTGGCTTGTTTACTTTTCCAGTGGAGAGAATAACCTCTGTTTGGCCCATTACGGCTCTGCCAAGATTGACAATTAAGGCCCTTGCCACCCCCTAATGTGCATTTCACACTGCTGGCCACAACGATACATTTATCTGCAATAATGTCGCAAGACTCCACTTCTTTTCGTTCATTAAACCGCCGTTTGAAAACAGAGGAAATATAGCAAGCTGGAGGACACTATATTTGCCATTAGTAATTTCTGGCCAGACGGGCCAATTTTGTACATTCACAGCATGATTCATATAAAAAAATCAATTGTCCTTCAAATTCCCCTCTTGTCCCGAAGTTTCCGCAGATGCGAAAGCAATGACTGTTAATGGAATGTCACCTAAGCAATAACACTACAGGAATTGACTCTGGCCGCAGAAGCGAATGGTCCGTTAATGGCGGCCACACGAAGTGAGCATTTACAGCGACGGTCCGGCATTTTCCGAGAGGTCCGGCAGCTCTCACTGTGAAATGCCATGCCAGTGTCCACTTATTGTACCTGGGTGTGGGAGCCTCAGACAATTATCTGTATAACCTGCTCTTTAATTTCTCGCCTGTCTGCTTATGCCGCCATCGACTGTCTAACAGAAGGACAGCAATGAAGGGAGAGGCAGCAACACTGAACAGGCCCCCACAGAGGATTACAGATTAACTTTAAACTTGCGATGGGACCGGACACCTCTTTTCCATTTCAGTATGAAAACAAAACATCCTTAAGTGCCCTTTGCAGCCTTTATCATTGTTTAATGGAATTGTTATCAGAAAATAAAGATACGCAACTAAAGAAATGTGTACTGGGGCACATTGACTATGTAATTCTGTATGGAAATATTCACTGCATGGTTAAACATTCCTAGGCATTCAACCCCAGTTGTAAACTGGCCTTCTATATGGTCATACTTTAATTATGCTTGTTTGGCAGCCTGAAAAAACGAATTAGCACATCAAGCATATTGAACACATCAGGCAAGTGAACATTTATAAGTATAACAACTACTAATCGATCTATAATTAGCACTTTTTCCCAAAACAGCACAAAAATGTATGATAATCAGATGCAGTGTTCGCTTTACACTTTGCCTGAGTGTGGCAGCCAGGACTTCTGTGGCTTTGGCTATGGGGAAATATTCTAAACAAGGCTGTTGAAGTTACAGTTTTATGAAAAGGCAAAGATTGATGCGGCAATATTTATGACTATACCTTCGCATACGGGATCTTTGTTACTTACAGTATATCATTTAAAATTATGGCTCTTAAAAAGTAGTGTTGGTTTAGAGAGATTCTTTTTCAAAAACTGCTTTTTCCAGCTTGGTTTCAATGATATAGTACATAATTCCCTTTTTTTTTTACTGTATGTATTAAAGTCCTGAGTGGGATAAGAGGATGGATGAATGGATAGATGGATGGATGGATGAGTATTGTGCAGTGCAGCTGAATTTGGTGTCAAAAGTACATTTTTGTCAATTGTGACATATAACGATTTTATAGATACAAGTACTGATTCATCATAACACTGCTGCACGGACTCGAAATCGGAACCTGTTAGTTATGATGGTCAGCTGTTTCAAATGCCATTTGACAGAGAACTGTCAGAGGGAACAGTCAGCTCATTTCTTAGCTGAGAAATGTGATTAAATATTAAACTCCTGCAGCCTGAAATTATGTCCGATGAAACACTCTGGATTGCGCTACAGTCAGTGTTTTAAAAGAGGAATAACAGCCAGTGGCAGATTACCACCCTATCTTTGCCATAGTAATCCACAGGACTATATTCCATGGATTTAGATTATTTCTTTCTTCCCTTGTTTGCATAAAACAGCAAAATAATGAAATGGATTTCCTTACAATGACCACAGACTTTAAAGTCTTTTGTTTTATGGACATTTTCATCTGATATTAAACAGAAGATCCTTCTAAACGGATAAGGTTGTTTCCTTTGTGTCTCCACTTAAATTGCTAATTTTTGGCCAAGATCTTCACAGGAAAATTAAAGAAAAACTCAGTCACACGTAAATCCAAATCTTAGAACAAGCACTATATCAGAACATAGACACATCCACTCGGTATCAACTTATAATTACAATGGCTCATTTGAACACATTTGAGGCAGGCGCCTATCCACCCACAACACACCCTCGGCCCACCCCCTCCACACACACACACACACACACACACACCCTCCCTTTCTCAGCATATCCATCTCCATGACAGATGACTGGAGGCCTGAGGCTGCAGTTTAGATGATGTGATGCAGAGAATCTTTATTAACATTTCAGTCCCATTCCGCGCACAATATAAATTAGGTGGCATGTTAAATCTGGACGATTGTGGCGATACGTCACGGCGGTGGCAGTGGGTTTGATGGCTCGGAGTGTCCCTGCGGTGAATTCCATTGCCGTTATTGTACTGTCCCGGGTGCTGAATGGACAGGCGCACTGATTGCCTTTTTCTGCTTTGTTTGGGGATTGTAACCGAGAAAGCTTCTCATTAACGCCGGGACAGAGGATACGCAGGGAGAAGCGAACCTCCATCTAATGCCGATAAGAGGGAAAAGCGAGGGGAAGAAAAATAGTTTTACAAAAAGACACCCAGGCTTCCTGCCTTATTTATTAATCTTTTTAACATCTAAATGGGTTGTAACCCAAAGTGCAACCGCTGATGGAAAACAGGGTCTGAGGTGGTACAGCTATTCAATATAATTAATTTCAGTAAATAAACTAAATAGAGACGTTACGTCAAAACATTACACACCGTAGGCTATTGTGCACTTAAAAGTTGCAAATGGATTTCATGAACGATGTCTCAAAACGCCGAGAAGTTCCAAACGGCCAAGCTACCTTTAATTTGTGCTGCTAAGCACATGGCTGTGTGTGCGAAAATGACGACTTTATCCTTTCTGCTGGGTTAAGCAAAACTAAAATTGGTACTTCATTTCTCTGGGAAAAGTAATGGACAATCACGAGCCTATCACTTAGGCTGGTAATTTCAAATTAAGTGAATTAGCGATCCAATTTTCATTGGAAGATTAGGAAAAGTAGAAGAAATTGCACTTTTTATCTGATTAATGAGGGTACGCAGAGAGCAGAAAACATTTAACTATTTAACGCAGTCAAAAAAAAAAAAAAGTAGAGGATTTTTTAATTCGCCGCCTGGCGCGGTTAGCCTGGAAATGCACATCGTTTTATCATCAGCCTTATGAGCATACTTTCTGCTTGGTTTGAATGGGTTATGCGACTAATTTGATCGTAATATACCATCGTCCACTGCTGGCTAAGTAATGCAGAGACAAATAGCAGCAGCGCAGATCAGTCTTTGAGTGATAAAGTACAACTGTACACTTTCAACGTTGCGTTTTTCTTTATAAACTTGAATACACAGACAGGCAGGCCTGACATGCTTGGGTCTTTTCTTATAGAAATGGACGGTTTGTTACTCCCACTGTATCCGGCACTCTATTAAACATACGATGAGTCGTAAATATATGGCGAAGCGGTTTTTTTTTTCTTCACTTCCTTTTCTTTTCTTTACTCGACAGAGCGGAGCTTATGTCGTTCTGTCCCGTGGACTCCCTAGTAAAAATGTCAGATTGAGGAGTGAAATGACAGCCCCGGGCTTCTGGTAAAGGTTCCTGCTCTCTGAGATGAGAACAAAAATTGGATCTGAGTTTCAAGCACCCTGCTCCATTTTCACACTGCAGTGGCCAGAGAAAAATAAATAAATAAATAAACGAGAAATAAAAAGATACATATAAATAAATAAGTACATAAAATAAAGGGGCGACCATCGTGTCCAATATGGCCGTAAATGATAATACGAAGGGGAGTCGTGTTTTTCTGTGCGTTTATCTGGACAGAAATGACCTCTAGTGCTTGTAGCTTTTCCCCAGAGCTCTGAAATCCCGCTCTGCCATTTCATGGAAGATGGACTGGGGCAGATTGGCTTTCTGTCTTTCGGCCTTACAAGAGGGAACAATACCTTCAAGACATACCGGTTTCAATAACAATAAAAGGCGCGACTCGATAAATCATTTGTTATTAAATATCACGACATGGAATTTATAAAGTCAAAAGCGCACAATGGCGGCGGAAGTGACGAGAGACGTTTGTGTGTGTGTGTGTGTGTGTGTCGGAGGGGGATTTGAATGCACTTTTATTTTCAGTTTTGGAAGACGTTCTTAATCCTAAAAATGAACACAAGAAAGGCTGGAAATGAGAATTACTGGATGTAGATGGCGCCAACACGCAGCTCACGTTAAGATGTCGTGGGGCTTGCCTGTCCTTTTTCATTCCCGCTCTTACAGGAGGAGGCAGCGGCTTCTGTCGTCTTGAAACGGTGCCAGGCTTCCAGTTTGGGTTGATCCCTGAAGCGTGAGCCTCACACATTCAAGCTGTTTCAACAGCCTGTCAACTAATGGGATTTTGGGAAGGGTACATTAGGCTTGTATGTTTGCAAGAGAACCTGCAGATTGACACCAGTCTGCCATATTTAAGACCCTGTGCTTGGTGTTATAAATACACTCAATCCAAAATTAAACAAACTAAACTCTTTCTTTGTACCTGCCACATAAATGTTGAAAGGTCATGGCCTTCCTGAAAAGTAGGGTGGGAAGTAAGACTTAATAATCAATAACCGAAAATGATTTTAATAATAGCCATTCCCATCATGACCCCGCTCAGGATAAGTGGATGGATGCACTGTCTTAATGCAGTATCTATGTATAAAATGATAATCAAATAACTGATTATCTCATTCTGACATCTTGTCAACATGAATATTTGGGACTAACGCTGGAAGCTGGGTGGGTCTTTTCTGCGCAACATTTCACAGTGCATGTTATTCCAAAGTTTACAAATTACATATTAGTTAAAATTAAGAGTCAACTTTGTCATACATACACCCAACCACTTAAAATGTACACTGGAATATAAATACTTAATCCAGATAACAGATGACCAAAACTTTCATAGTTTTGCCATGTTTAAGTGAAATTTTATATTGCATTTTGCATTGCATTTCTTGTCTCTGACTGGCCCAGATCCTGCATGTCAGGTGTAATTAAACAAACATTACAAAGAATGCATCTGTGGAATAATTGCTAATCGCAGTTTCTGCTTTGTAGATACTAAATGTGTTTTGCATTGATTCATGAGAATGTAAGGTACGCTGGTTATTTCAATGAAAATAGGAACGATGACACTGAACAATTATAAAAATCTGATCAGAGTGTCATTAATTAGCTAAATTAGACAATAAAATATAAAATTCCTGGTAATATGAAATCTCTGAGATGGTGTCCCTATAGACTTCGAATTATAACTGCAGTCATTCACGTTTGTTTATAAATGGTCACTGCATAAACTTGTGCAGGATTTGTACGTTTATGGACTTTATGTGCAGCCCTGCATTCACCGTGCTTGAGATTAGAGCGTGATACTGTGCAAGGAGCATTATTATCTCCCGGTAACGTATCCATCTAATTAACTGGCAAATGGAGAACAATGTCACCGCACGCATTCTTCAAGGCGTGACCTGTTTTTGTATTCCAGGCAAGATGGTTAGTCAGATCAGCTGGAGACAAGTTCAGCCGAGTAGCCCGGGGCGATTAGCCAACCTGCATGTCTGTCACTTCCCAGCAGAAGGCAGTGCCCGCACCTCTCCACCTCCCGTAATGCCCCATGCAGAAAAAGCCTGGCAGAGACTGTTTTGCCTGTAATGCTTATTTCCGACTCATCTAATTATTTGTGTGTTGATTGAACCTCCCTGTTCCTGCCATGCCTCTTGTACAGTGCCAGGGCTGTGCTGTAGTGTGCTAAGGCTACAGTGCCATGTGCCGCTGAGTTTTCTCTATTATGCACTGCTACCTAGTGGCCTCAGTCTCTACTGCACAGTCTAGGGGACACAGTGCTCGCAGATAACGTGTCTGTGCTGGCAGTGCCTTTTAGTCCCTGTCTTTAAAGTCTACAGCATATTTTTATGCTTTGTTTTTAAACTTTACATGCAGGAACATTCTGAGCGATGGAAATTAACCGTTAATACTGACCGATTTATTTTTAAGAGAGCTAGAAGAGGTAGAGATTTTACAAGAACAAATACCCGAGCAATATCAAATACCTCAAATATCAATATGAAAATGCAGTTTGCTGTATATATGCAATTTTTACATAGGCGTAATGCAATGCTTAAGTAACAATAATAAAATTAGCAGATTTATTCAGTAAATGCATAGTTTTTATTTATTTTTGACTTAATGTATTACAAATTATTTATTATCTTACATCATTTTAATATAGCATACACATTTTAATTCACAAATATTTTGCAATTAGTCTAATAATTCAAGGTTATTTACCTCAAAGAAACGCTTATGTCCTTTATTGATATTTAGCCACTAAA
The DNA here is from genome assembly GCA_026776945.1 of Isichthys henryi. Lineage (NCBI taxonomy): Eukaryota > Metazoa > Chordata > Actinopteri > Osteoglossiformes > Mormyridae > Isichthys > Isichthys henryi. Next base: position 6,025,243 of record JAODJX010000043.1, read on the forward strand.
ACATTTGTTGAAATGTTTTCACGATTCTGTCCCACAGGTTTTGGATGGCTGCCAAAATGCGCGCACACGCAGCACCTGTGATTAGCCTCCCATGATGCTTTGCTCCGAGTCCCTACCCTGCGCACACAGTCCTCTGTCGCGGTTAGCATTAGCGGTATATGATGCACTCTGGTAACCATGCTTGATTTGTGTCAGTCACTAAAAATGCGACTCATTGTGAGCCGTCTTGCCGCCTGACGTGGCTCAGATCGTAGCGTTCTCTCGCTACTACTGCTTTTTTTCTTTTGATGTTTTTCTGACACATTTTGCATTTTTCACTGAAAATGTATTAATACAACACATGTTTTTGCAATAAAAAAAAAAATCGTTTGTAGTTGCAACATACTGGTAACTAAATCTAAAGTTTGTTCCACCTGCAAATATTCAGTACGGACCACGGGGCGCAGTGTCCATGAAACGTTAAAATCCCTTAAAATCTGGGGATGCTCTCATTTTCCAGCCATTTGCATGAAATTAAACGATTCTGGTAGCTTCTTGAAATTAAACATGTTCATGACCTTTAAATGCCACATACAGAGCTGGCTTTAGTTTTTGCATTGCGGTATATTAAACTTCTGATTAACGGCCAATATGCTGAAATCGCTTCATCACTTGTACCCTTAACTTTTTAATGAGTGTGGATAGAGCACACACTGCGATGTGTTAATGTACAAAATTTCATTATAACTCACGCACGTCCGGATCCATACACATCAATTCATTTTTACATGACTGGAAATATCCATCTGTCTTCTAACCGCTTATTCCAGTCAGGGTTCCAAAGGACCAGTAGCCAATGCTAGGCAACATAAGCAATAAGTCTAGGGTATACCCACGATGGGATGCCAGTCCATTACTGGTCGGGCACGTACACAATCACAGACATGACGCAATTTACAGAATTTAGAAATTTAGAGATTGTATGAGCTTGGTGAAACAGTGTTTTATCCTACTGGAAGTAGCCATTAGAAGCTGGGTAGACTGTGCTTATAGAGGGATGCACATGGTCGGCAACTATACTCAGGTAGGTTGTGGCATTTAGACCAGGGGTGAGGAACCTGATCTGTAGAGGGATGACCTCTCAGTCAGCCAATAACAGGGAGTCCCCAGGACTGGAGTAAAGCCCCCTGCTTCAATATTGGCTGATTGAGCAGAAATCAAGTCTCATCTGACCAGGCAACATTTTTCTAATGTTCCATTGTCCAGTTTTGGTGAGCCTGTTCCCACTGTGGCCTTACTTTCCTGTTCTTAGCTGGCAGAAGTGGCACCTAGTGTGGTCTTCTGCTGCTGAGAAGTTTCAACATGTTGTGTGTTCAGAGATGCTATTTTGCATACCTAGATTGTAACGAGTGGTTATTTGAGTCACTGTTGCCTTTCTATCTGTTTGAAACAGCCTGGCCATTCTTCTCTGACCTCTACCATCAACAAGGCATATTTTCGCCCAGAAGACCACTGTTTGCTGGATGCTTTATTTCATTTTTGGACCATTCTCTGTAAATCCGGGAGATGGTCATGCATGAAAATCTCAATAGATCAGCAATTTCAGAAATCCTCATACCAGCCCGTCTGGCATCAATAATCATGCCACATTCAAAGTCACTTATGTCTCCTTTCTTCCCCGTTCTAGTGTTTGATGTGAACATTAACTGAAGCTGCTGACCTGTATCTGTATGATATTATACACTGTGCTACTCACAAACTGTATGATTAGCTGATTAGATATTTGCTTCAATACACAGTTGAACAGGTGCATTTAATAAAGTGGTCAGCTGAGGTGGAAACTTCATGCCGAAAAAGTACAAATCCAGACCACGATTTTGTTCCAACCAACCAGTAGAGTACTATGTGAATGTGACACAAGTTTGTACTCAGCTGCTTGGTTGAAACAAAATGTTGGTCTGGATTTGAACTCTCTGGACCTGAACTTTCCAACTCTGGTGGCCAGTGAATGTGTATTTCTTTATTAGTTTTAAGACTCCTATATACTAAATAGTAGGCTACTATAACGTGATGTAAGGGCATAAATTCATTTTATAAAGGTGAAACACAAGTGAGTGAGTCCCCCAAACACTGATGGAAGCTATCAGAGATCTGGTTAATGTTCTTAAGGTGCAGCCTCAGGACCGGTCCAGAAAATAAGGCCAGTTTGTGGACACTCGGTTCCAGATCTTGAACACTCTATCCCAGTGGAAAGAGGTCAGGTTGGCGTGGTCCTTTTCATTTGATTAAGGACTGTGAGTGAGGGAGAGGAGGCCAACGCAGGGAGGCTACAGAGCGGCTGGCACGGAGGATGAGTATAAGTGACAAGTGACAAGGACAGAAGAGGCCTCAAGATGACTTGTGGTGTCTGTGAGCTTGGCTTTGGACCATGCTAAAGAAATTGCACTTGTCAAGTTGGGGAACCATTAGAATGGTTGCTGAAGTATAAATAATGGAAAAAAAGATGCCTAGGATTAAAAACACTTCATAATGTTTTATATATCATTTTCGGCTTTAAATAAGCAATCCGAGCTTGTTAGGTTGATTAAATTGATTTTTACTTAAACACATATTTATTAAATTTTCAGACATATGGCATCAGTCAGTCAAGGAATGACTACTTAATTCCAGTACTGGAGTTTATTGCTTTATCTTAACCGTAAGCAGCAATTGAATTTCTCAAAGGATTTTTTTCCCCCTCCACCCTCCCTGCACTGTAAGTGTGAAGAGAGTAATAAATTTGAGTTATGCCCTGGGCCATGAGTAATCTCTGCTTGTATTCCTGGGAATAATTGATAAACCAGATAAGATTTAGACCGCGTTCAGTCACAGGAGACCTAGAACCTCTAGCATCCTGACATGTGCATGGTCTTTCCCCCAGATGAAGTGCGGCTTGAATGATGTATTTTTGTTTTGGTTAATGACAGGAGGGGTGTTAAACCGGAGTGTTTAATTAACCCTACCGCGGGCTGCCTGTCAAGACACCCATTCGCCGTTGATTGAGACCTTGGCGTTTCCTCAAGGAGGCGGGGGAAAGTGATAATGTGGAGCCACAACGCAAGATTGCTTTTTTAAATTCCACTTTATGGGTCACTGCTTTGAATTCATTACTGACTGCAAAGACATTCGGGGAGGGGAGGGGTAAGAATAATGCTCTCTTCTTCCACTGCGGAGAATCGAGTGCACTGTCGCGAAAGGGAATTAATATGTGACATCTTTATCTGGTTTTAATTTCACTCATAAATATAGCGCGCTTTATTTGCAGATCTGTGGAGGACGGATGATATTTAGATCCACGGCACCCTCCATCTTTCACACCTTGCAGCAGTCGGAATAGGAATGAATTTTTTTTTCCAATGGAACTCACTATTCGGAATGATTTATCAATTTTCACGTAAAAAAAAAACAACGTAATAGTACGAAAATTCTTCGTAGTACAGAGCACGTAATCGTGCTTTGCTGTAGTGTCCGGTGTGTAAGGGTGCGACAGAAAATCCTAAAAAATAAACTTTAGTCTGGACTTTGAAGAGTGAACACAAAATGTCCAGGAAGAATGGCCTCTTTTTCAGTCTACAGTTTAAACCGCCATCAATCTTGCATATTGATGGCTGAGGACTCCCGATGAGCCTAGTAAATTCAATCTGAATCATCTGGGTTGTCTGTTTAATCAATAGGCACCATATGATGGGGGTGGGGAGAAGGGGGGGG
>JAODJX010000043.1:6039179-6054112 GCA_026776945.1 Isichthys henryi
CCCACCAACACCCCCACCCCCCCCGCCCCCCCCCCGCCCCCCGCCGGGCGGCGGGGGGCCCCCCCCGCCGCGGCGAGCTATTAAAATGTCCAGTGATCAGAGAGATGAAATAACTCAGTTCACGTCATCACGCATTGTGACAATCGACAAGGTTCCTCTTTACACCGTATCTAAACGTTAGTAGGTCGATAATCAAGGTTATTATTCAGTAACATCTATGTTACTCATTCTGGGCAAGGTTCACTGGCAGTGTGTGGCCTCACCAAGTCTGCTGCTTATGTTTTTCTGCTCTGTTTCGTATTGATAAAAGGCCACAAGGGGTCCTCAAAGTTCCAGCTGGGTCTGTTAGGTCTCAGTGCAGGAACTAAATCTATATAACCACAAGCTGAGGCCAGTGCATATATACATGTGAATGCAATGTATTTAGTAGCAGCTGGATGGTTTCGATCATGTTTTTGTGTCATTGCTGTCCGTTTATATATTTTATATTTAAAAAAAACCTGCCTGACACATTACAAGTGTATCACCTCTGGTGTAACATCTGCACAACATACCACCCTAATTAAGACACTGCAATTATGTCCTGATGTTGTAGTCTTGCACCCACAGTTCTCAGCATTTATCAAAAGCACCTTAATATGTACTACAATGTACAAACATGTTTCTATGTGCGGGTCTGTGTCAGTGTGGCCATGGATGTGTTACGTTGTGATAAAAACCTATTATTTTTTCCTTTTGGGGACATATTTTCAGTCACAACAAAAGGAAAGGGGAATCTGTGAATGCAATTAAAAAACTAAACATGGCAAAAGCCTGGTATTTTATTTGGTTACTTATGGTTAAGGTTGGGGTGGGTAGGGGTTAAGGTTGTCATAGTTAGCGTTAGCATTTTTCCCATAGAAGTGAATGAGCGGTCCCCATAAGGATAGGTATACCCTACATGTGCGTCTGTGCGAGTGTCTGTGTGTATGTGTGTATGCATGTGTGAGTGTGTGTGTGTGGGTGTGCATGCAGGACAGTTTAATATTGTTCATCATACTTACCCATAAGATGATAAAGGTTCCTGCTGCACACTGTCCAAATGGATGGGACACTAATTAGTATTAATAACCCTAATAAGGAGTGATGCGCTGTACAAAAAAATAGCTGCTCCTCTTCCTGATCCATTCTGTATTATTTTTATATTCACTTGTTTTCTAGTCATAATAGTTGCAATTCATCAGATAAGATTACGCCTAATTCAAAAATGGCAAGAGCAATTATGACACAGAATTACTTTCCCGCTCAATAGCTGTACAGATGCACTTGTCACTATCATTATTCTTCTAGAAAGGTAAGAGTTCAATATATTCATATGAGAAAGTACTTTTGAGGAAACTGTCATTATTAAAAGCTACCATTATTTTCAATTAAGCAATTGTAATTGATGATTGGCGACTACACAACAGTCTACACTATTTATATAGTTGATCCAGGGGATCACCGCTTGACAGGCAATTTGCTGTACATATTCTGGTATAATTTACCCAGATCAGGGACCTGCAAATTATGGGAGGCAATATTTCAGTCAGAGAGAAGCAATATTTCAAACAGGCATTTGGCTTATAGTGAGACGGCTGAGTGGCCCCGTCAATTCACTGCTTTTAAATCCCAGATCTTAAACTGATTTCTCTTTTAACTTGGACACTAGGTATGATGTGCAGTTCTGGAGTCAGACAAATAGAAATGAATATATAAAACAAACAAGTCTTTGCCTTTTATACTGTAATCGTGAATTTAAACAAGGATATTTAGAGATGAAATGCTTAACTGCCTTCAGACCATTTGTTATGCTTTTATAATAATGTATATTAATATGTTCTGTGATGGACTGACATCCTGTCCCCTGCATTGTGCCTTGTGATTGGCTGGCATCCTATCCCCTGCCTTGTGTATGGACTACTGCCCTGTTTTGCCTGGGATAGAGTCTTGGACCCCCAGAACTCTGACCGGGGTAACCGGTCAGAAGATGGATGGATGGATGGATGATGTACACTTTGTAATCTTTAGAACAGGACTGTAATATTCCTTTTTTGGTTAGCTTAGTGACCTGGCCATCTAATTGCTGCTTTTATTTGAAGTAAAGGCTCTGTCACATGAGTTATTTCCCGTATAACCTCTTGCTTCGTCGTAGGAGCCAGGAGGAGCCACTGGGGGGCCCTGTTAGGTCTCCCAACGCCACACCCTCTCATTTTCCTGGAGGACCCATGGAAAAGCATGTCGCTAGATCGGAGAAGGGATCTGAACGGGCACGGAGGACATGGGGGAGGGACTGCAGTGGGAATGCCAGAGGGGGTTAGGGAGCTCATTGTGCAGAGAACATTCAGTGTCACCCCCCGCAGCCAAGATTACACTCTGATTGCCGTGTGAGGGCTCTGGGTGATTCACAGACGGGCCTAATCTGCTCCACCACGGCTGCAGAAATAACTGACTTCATCCTAGTTTGAGGACACGAGACTGTGTTTGCCTGACAGGTTCATTACAAATAAAATTCATCCTTTTTTTTCTCTTGTGGAGACTGTGTTTAATACACCAAAAAACAGGAAACCAGATGCACCGTTTCAGTGCTAAAGCATCACTCTTCCTAGGGACATTTTAACAAGCCTTAAAGAAGCAGCATTAAATAAAAAGTTTATGATTGAGTAGAAGACCCTAAACTTTTTTTCAATTATTACCTTTTACAACAGCGGTTACCTAACATTATGCTTTTCTCGGTTTAGTGGTTTAAATGCTAAATGTGTTGGGTGACAAAAATATTGTGGCTGTCCCTGTTTTTTAGGGGTAATACTCATTAAATTCAGTGGCCCTTTGTGAGCAGGGTGGTGGGGGGTGATGGGTAGATATCCAATCTGTGTCTTGGGAGGTTTTTCATGAGATCCAGGAATTATTTAGATGAACTTAGTGAGTGTTAATGAACTTCCAGGTCTTTGACCGAGCCTTTTGAGTGTCCTCACTTTAGTGACTGATAGCACCAGAGATTATTGTCTTATCTAGTTTTTTTTTTACCCATGCTGTAAATGACATGGACATGGACACAAAACCAGTATCTATGTACCTCTAGCTGAAGCCATGTAATGTTTTCACATCACTAAGTAGTTAGTACGTTCATTATGATGAACCGTTGTGTTTAACTCAAATTTTTATGTTTTAGGCTTTATGGCAGTCTGTCCTTACGAGTTGTCCGTAAATCACACATTCTTAATCCTGTAGCCTGTAGCTCAAGTAATCATAGAAATTCCTCAAATATTGTTAATGATCGACCAATACGTAAATGTGTCAAGAATCTATTAACAACCTGTCATAACTTTAGCGAAACTAATGAAAGGATCACACCCTTAACCTCCTCCAGTGCTTAAAACCTTGCATGGCGACTAAGTAGAACTGCAAATCATTTCTGTTACTCTCCAGATAAAATAATATTTGATGATGAAGAAGATCAATGAATATACAGCCAGTGTCTATCGCATCCAGCCTTGTGGCTTGTGTCGACTGGTATAGGTTGCAGCTCCGCCCATGACCCTGACTAGGATAATCAATTAGAAGAAGGATGTATGGATGGATGGATGGATGGATGGATCCTTCTGAAACTATGGGGGATGAAAACATTCAGACAAATCCTTTATCTACCTATTCTACCTACCATTCCATACTCCCATACTCCACCTACTGTTCCGCATGTAGTGCAGTGTCAAACGTTTGATTTATATGCCTTCCCTCAATACCAGGGCAGAGAGATCTGCAAGCTTCCAGGTCCAATGCATCTCTGTGGGAGAGAGTGTTACCGCTTCACCACTAAAAATACCCAACCCAATGGTGTTCTTTTGTGTTGAATTAACTGTAAATACCTCCCTCTGTGCCCCATTGCAGGGTACTCATGTGTGCTTCAGCTCAGCCAGAAATTTTTTCATGGTACCCTTGAGATTCAGTTGTAATGTATCAATGATGGTTCAAGGGAGGTGGGTCCAAGCAACCAGAGGAGGCGGGACCAACCAATCAGATGTCTTGGTTTCGCCTCCTCTAGTTGCTTGGACCCACCTCCTCTACAATCTGATTGGTTAACTCTCTGAACCAATTATTTTTCCTTCTACCCTCAGAACATTTTCGTGTAAGTAAAACTCCCACGAGCAAGTGAGACGGGTGGTGAAAGAATTGCGCAAATATCTTAAGCAGTCAAGGAAAATTATATTTAAATGATCTTCACCTTCGTGTTAAACTATGATATTATGTCTGTCAAATTGTGTCAACCATTACAAAGTCTCTGTTAAAGTCACTCTGGTACTTGCAGTAGCCATCAATACACCCATGTATTTGTTGACATGAGCACTCTCCCACCATGTTAGGCTAATCAATACCCCATTGAGTCATTTAACTTATGGTAATTAATTGAACTGGTGGTGAAATTTAACAAATACATGGAATGACAGAGGTGCCCCTGAGGCGAGGCTTGGTAACAGTGTTCATCTAGCTGTGACACAAGTTATAAGTAAATTTTTAGAGAAAAGAAGAAATGCTTGTTTATATTTTATTGCGTTACTGCTAAGTTACGTACATTTCAATGTTAAATTGTGAGTAACACTTTACTTGAGGTGGTACAAATAATATAGCAGTACACTCTTACTTAACGTATGAATTAACTATAAACTAAGTATTAGTTAAGTACTAAGCCCATGTTCATTACTCAACCATAATGGTACATGTATTTCATGCAGTTAATATATTTGTTCATGATTTGTACTTGAGTAGCAACTCAGCTACTAAGTTTTCTTGTGTAAAGTGTTGCCCAGCTGTGTTCCTTGATTATAGATTTGAAGTCACAAATATCTAAACACAGACACAGACTCTGTTTCATTTTCCATTTTATTTGGAGTTTGTAGAGAGCCAATAGTGTAGCTATAAAACATATTGCACTTGTTTATGAAATTGATAAAAAAGTCAATAAATTATTATCAGCAACATGCTTAATATGTGGGTAAATGTATGTGTTTTCCTTTTGCACTCAATCTGGAGACAGCAAAAGACAACAAATATTAATAGGATCTGAGGGAAGAGTCGTATTCGTGTTGTTTTTCGCTTACTGAGCCCAGTGGTCTGGAGCACAAAACACCGATTGTCTCCACCGGGCATCATGCTTGCCGCTTGTTGAGCTGGAGCACAGGCACGATGAAATTCTCGGAATAGAGGAAGCGTCAGAGGCCATAGAGAGCTACCAGGAGACAGGAGCATAACAACTGTGAAACATATGAGGTAGCCCTGTTGTTGTTGAACGGCAGGCCTTCCACTACGATAATCCTATCACTTCATATTAACATTCAGTTCAGCATGAACATTAATGTAACTGTCTTTGCAGTGGTACTTAGACACACCAATAATCATTTACTATGATATTTCAGAACTATTGCCATAAAATTGCAGAAATGCTATTTAATTACATACAGCTCTATTCATCTGATATACAGCTTTTTTCATTTTATAACCATTTATCCTGCACGGGTTTGAGATGATCCTAGCCTCATGGGACGTTTACTTTCACAAAAATCTTTTGAGGGGAGAAGGAAAAATGATTGGTTCAGAGAGTTAACCAATCAGATTGTACAGGAGGTGGGTCCAAGCAACTAGAGGAAGTGGGACCAACCAATCAGATGTCTTGGGTATATTGATTAAGTTAAGGTTTCCTTTGTGCTGAGTTCCAGACTGTGATTTTTTAATGTATGAGTATAAACTCTGCTGTAAAATATGAGTTCTGCAAACCATCAGAGCAGTGGTAAGGCATCACTTGATGGTCAACAGCCTGTATTAAAATGGGAAACCAACAAGGAAAGTGTGGTTGCTGCTAGAAGAGGTGTTGGTGTGACCGACTCGGCAGCCCGTCCCTGTTGTCTGTGTCCTGACTCTCTGATGACATAAATGAAAGATCCTTGGCCAGGAGTGGGGGGACAGTACCCCGGAACAAAGCTCGACAGAATGTAACAAATTGAATGATAATGATAATAATAACAGAGTGATGCAGCAACATAAAATTATAATGTAGTCTATAAATTTGTAACATTTTATTGAGTTGTTACATTATGCATAGTGTGCAACAATGCATTATGTAATAACATCGCATTATGTGCTGAAAATTTGTTACATTTTGTCGAGTTATTACATAATGCATTGCTACATACCCTGATGTCCTGGCTAAAATTGCCCACTGTTGCCCCATCAAATCTGGCCTCCTAATCATCACTTACATCTAATTGGTGAATTCTCTGCTGCTCCTTCACCACCTTAGCTACTGTGGACCGGTGCAGAATGGCTGCCGTCGTATCATCAAGATGGGTGGTGCGCAGTGGTGGTGGTCAAAGTGGCTCCCCATTGCTTCTGTAAAGCACTATGTAAACGTAGCATTCATTCATTCATAGAAATTATCCGTCCTTTTATCTATGGTGGTGTTTATGATTTTTAATTTTTTTTACTGTCCATATTGGCATGCCATTGATTAACAGAATCCGCACAAGTTCAGAATTAAAAGAGCATTATAGAAAACAAGCATGGAACTGTAAAAATGGCTATTAATGAGTAATGCTCTATAAGAATAAAAAACTAGGGTATTGTAAGAACATGACTAATATATTATTCGCTAATGTATAATATATGTATAATATATTCTATGAGGGGCTCCTATCGAACTCACAAAAATGTTTCAGTCAAACAAAAAGTTTCCAAATGGCACACCTGTGCTTTTAAGCACATTCTTTATTAATTCTCCCTAATCCCTTTACAACCTCAGAACGTAGGAGTCCCATGACTTACTGATCTGGGGTGATTATATACCAGGCAAAGGGCCTGCAGCAGGGCGCCATGTGAGCACTGCAGGCCCAACATGCTGGTGAGGCCCGTGATCATGTGATCCACACTCAGCGGTCACGCACATCTTTATTGATATGCAATCGAGTCCAGTGTTAATACAGTGTCGAAGACAAATATATCTGTAGCTAATATGTATTTCGTAATTATGTATTCCGTATGGGAATGATGAAATACAGCATTTACGCTATATTATGAAATACGTATGACGTTTGATAAATTTTAACTGAGAAATTAAAGTCAAGATGAATTTCTTTAAAGGGCATATTTATAGCTGAACAAGTATTTACGCTATGTGAGTCAGTACATGATTGGAAGAACCTTAAACAGCAATTGCAACAACTGAAGAGCAATTTCCCAAAACTCATTCAGTCGGTTTTTTGTTGTGCTTGAGATGAGACCGCCAATGACCTAAAGTCAGGCTTCCTTATCATATATTACAGTGTTGCGAACCAAAACACGCTCAGTCCTCATGTAGTCCAATGAAGAACTTTTTTGAAATTTCCAAAAACGTATCCTGTGGCCTGAGCGAGAAATTTGCTCTTCAATTGTCATCTGGGCTTCAGGGTACAATTACTGTACTTGTCACTGGGGCTGTACCCTTAAGGTTTTGCCAATTGTAGCCTAGCTGTAGGTAAATGTACATTTTAAGGTACAGAAATGGACTCTGAGGAACATTTTTGTACTACTGGGAAAATGTTAATGTTGAATGTACCATGGGGAACAAAACCATACCAGGGCTATACCCTATTTTCTGGTAGTGTACACCACATCTGCATCATCCAACCTCCCAGTGAAAAGTGTGTCTTTGTCCCAGTCTTTCGCACTCTGCTGTGCTCAGAAGCGCCGCAGATGGGAGACAGCCCCCCAGCAGTGACCTTCCTGTACCAGCACATGCTGCCGCATTGCATCCGCTCTGGCCATAAGGCCCCCTGTCACATGTTTGCACGGTTAATGTTGTTGCAGATTCACAAGTTGAAATGTTCTTTCCTGGTCCAATACTTCTGTTCTGCCACCTTTCTTTGAGTAGACAGGCTGGTCTAATGGTGCTAAATCCAGGTTCTCATTAAATTGATAATTGTTTTGTTATTAAATTATCATTATTTTAATATCTTATGTTGATTTTGATTTTTTGAGCATTTATCTATTCTTTTATAAATTCATGAAACATAACTTACTTTTGCAAATATAGTTGGATCAGTTCCCTAACAAAAAAGTAAACACTGTAAAGCTCACCAGTCATTCATGTTATATATCCTTATAATAAAACGGTGTGGTCTCCATTAGAAACCCCACTGTGGTCTTCTTTTGAGTGTGGGCCCACGATTGTAACAAACACAGTTTTTAATTTCAATATATCTAGTTGTAATGACAGATTTTTACCAGTAAAAGGGGCACTTTCTGTTTTGTTTTCTCTAGAATCTGGGGAGGTATTCCACAGAGTAGAATTTCTCAGTTAGCTGGGTTAACTTAAACTAGAAGTCAGTATTGTCCGATATGAGTTCAGGTAAAGAACATTCATATTGAACAATCCTGACTTCTAGTTTAAGTTAACCCAGCTAACTGAGAAATTCTACTTTGTGGAATACCGCCAGATGTAGTATTCCCAATACACCATGTGCATTCTTCATCTTCAGTGTTTTGGCTTTTTTGTTCTTCTGGTAATGTTTACTAACAGTCATTTTTATAAACCGCTGAAAGGATGCACGAATAAGTACTTAGGATACGCAGTAAATAATTGTAACATCCTCTCACAGCCGCCCAAATATTGCAAGTTTATTTTCGTACACCATAAACCATGGGAACAAGACATCGCAAATTCACCGAAGCTGCCTGATTTCTGGCCTTTCCTTCCAAATCACATTGCCTGCCCTCATGTGATTAAGCTCGTATCACACGATGTTAATTGGAGCAGATGAATATTGTTACCAAGCGCTCGGCGGCGACCGCAGGAGCGGGGAAATGCACTGGAGGTTCTAACGCGTGTCAGTCACGCAGAACCACGCCTGCCACTAGTATGTACCGCAACAGCATAAAAAGACTTTAAAATGCACAGCTTTCTTTTTTTCAACTTCTGTATTGTTTAGGAAGGGCAGCTGCTAGTAAATGGCCGATGAACTGCTACTCCAACCTTATGGGAAATGCTCAGGGGTAAGTCCTAAGAAAGTTGTAAACACAATATTTTTACAAAAACTTTTACAGCATATAAATTCATTTTATTTTGATTAATTTGTATTCATAAAGAATGTGTCATTTGTGATACATGAAGAGTGCGCAGGCAATGTTGTCAAAGACTGCTGTCGCTATACGAGTTGATTTACTGGTTTATATGTTCGACTGATTATATTGATGGTGTGTTGGTGTTATCGTGCAGTACAATTAATGTATGATTGTTCCAGTTGTTCCATTGTAATTGTTTGCGATCCAGAGGAGTTCACATTGCAGATTTTTTTGTAATTAATAAGCGTTGTAAAACCAATTAAAGTAGCAATATACACGTTTCAGATGTTATTGTGTGCTTATTTACTGTATATCACTCCATTGGGGTAATGGAAACACTCAAGGTGTCGAACAACGAGAGTACTTAATAGTCTTTACACTCTTAGAGAAAAGGGTACCAGGTTGTACCTTTGTCACTGTGACTGTACCTTGCAATTCTGTACCTTTTAATGGACTTCCCAAGGTACAAACAACATTAATATAACCCCAATAGTATACAAAAATATTCCTCATAGTCCATTTCTGTACCTAAAAAGATATATATACCTACAGCTATAGGACACAACTGGCAGACCCTTGAGGGTACAGCCGCAGTGACAAGCGAAGGTACAAATTGGTACTAATTTCCCAGAGTGTACTTACAGCACATCGAAGCTGGTAATAGTAAATGAATTTAAATGAAAAATTTGACAGTGTTTTCACTCCTTAAAGCAAGTTAATCTAACTCTTTGTCTAAATGTGTGATCTTGTGCAATGACAATGATAATAATTGTAGTAAAGCAATTAATTTATTACACTGCCTGAAAACTGGATATAACTCAATTTATTTGGAAGTCACATTTTCTAACACTACCTTTCATAAGTATTTCTGTGGAATAATTCATGTTGGACAGGCTTCCCATTCCAAGGACTGATGACGTGTGCTCATAACTCACTATTTTGTATTACACATATATTACTATGTGCCCAAATGCCTCCTGGGATAGACTCCAGTCCCCAGTCACCCTGTACTGTTAAAGCAGACAGAATATAGAGGAGTGGGCATATATAACAGTTAAATTGTCAGGGTCAGCTCCTGTTTGTTCCCAATCTTTCGTGTCCTTTCCCCGTTTGGCCAGCAGGGGTCGCTGGCCATCCTGTCCCTCCTGTCAGTCTTTGTGTTGCCCCCTGTGCCCTGTCAGCCGCTTGGCTCAACGTGTTGAGCATGTAGCTACCTGCAAATCCCTTTGTCCTGTGTTCGATTCCCACCTGTTTTTTTAGATTTTGTTCCCTTGTGTTTCAGTTGTATCGGTTTTCTAGTCCCTGTGTTTTGATTTGTATTCGGTTTTGTTTTTTTGCCCTTGTGCCCTTGATTGTGTTTTTACGGGTCTGTTACCCCCATTGTTAATTTCTGTTTCCTAGTTTGAGTTTCATGTTTTAGTTTATTAGTTTCACCTGTGGCCTGTTTTCCCAGCCGTCGTTATTAGTCTCACCCGCCCTGTGTTAGTCTCGTTACCCCTTTGTATTTAAGTCCCTGCCTCAGTTCAGTTCCCTGGTGTGGTTCATTGTTTGATGTTTGTTGTATGTCACCTGCCCCATTTGTAGCGAGTCTTTGTTTTTCCCCCCCTTTTACTTTTGACCCCTCGTGGTCTGTTTTTGTTTTATAAGTGTTTCTAGTGTTTCTGTTTGTTAATAAATCCCCGTTTGTCCTCTGAGCCGCCAGTGGGTCGTCCGCTTTGTGTTACCCGCCTGCATGATGCCATGCCCTCGTGCCGGAAACCACTCGAGTCCCTGACATTATATATTTTGTCTGAATGCAAACAGCTTGCCTGCTGCATGTTACCTAAAATCATATTCTTATAACATTTAAGATCCCTGTTCAAGTCCAGGAAGCCACTGTGATTTTTTTTTTGTATCAGTTTTTAGCCAAGCAAGATGTGCACACCTACAAATGGGTCAAATTAAAGTTATCTGTGATAATGCTGACGAAACAAACTATGTTCTGATTGTTATGTCCGTTTTAAAGGTTTCATCTCAAATTTCAACAAAAAAGATAAGCAGTCATATTTATAACATTTCTATTCTGCATGATGATTTATAAATTCTCTGTAAAGAGTGAATCAGGCCAGGCTATAACACTACGATTGATGCCAGACTCACTTATAACTAGCAGTTTTATGCAGCAATTTTAAGCTGAACCATGACAACCTTAAAGGATCCCCCCCAACCACTGCTACACAGTTATGAATTTGTACATGTTCTTACTGTACTGTACCCTCCAGGTTCTAAACTTTGCCTTTAATCTTTAGGCATATAAATCTAATCTAGATGCATCTGATCCTCTCCACGGTGAAGTGAGGTATGATGAATCAGCTGGAATTATCTGGAAATGAACTGGAAATGCAACCAGGCTGGGGCATTAGTGACATAGCCTGTTGCAGGCAGTATTGCTCAAAGGATTATGGAGATTAAGGAATTTATTCAGGAAAGTATTTAAGCGGCAATAAAACCTTTTGACTTTCTACGCAAACAGATTAATCTTTGTTACAGTTATTTAAGATGCAGGTATGGTACCAGGTCACCCGGTCGCTGATTGGATTCTGTGACTGATTTCCAAGCATAAGGGCACTTTTTATTTCCACTGTTTGAAACATCTTTCTGTGGAAGGTCTCCTTACTATCCAGCAATGCTAATTAACACCTAGTTGGCAACATTTCAACTGAAGATAGACTAGAAGATGCAGTGAAGACCCACACACCTGGCAGGATGTCTGTCACATGGTTTCTCTACAGTGGTTTGGAAAAACACTGGCTGAACGTCATTAAAAATACATAGAATGAAATTCCATATTCCTACATAACTGAATAATCGGCTGATGCTGGGAGGGTGTTGTAAGAGTGGGGTCTCGGTGGGCTGAATGGTGACCTCTCACGTCCGGATTTCTGGGGTTGGTTTCTGCTAGCATAACAGGAGCGTGTTCCTTGAATGTCGATGTGGGTTTCCTTCCACTGTCCAAAATCGCGAGTCACCATCAAAGACTAATTTGCCTGATTTGGCTCTGAGCGGGGTCGCAAGTTTAGTCAGAAAATGGATGCAGACCGGGAGGGCGTTTCCCGACAGCTCCTGTCATATTTAGAGCCAGTCAGTTGCATGGTTCCAACTTTGTAAGTTGCTAACTTAGTTAGCAACTCTGCTTTTGGGAAACGCAGCTCGATATGAAAAGAAGCAACAGTGTCATTCTTGCTTGCTAAATTATATCACTGTACTCATATCTTTGTCAGGACAATCTGCCATCTGACTCCCCGCTTTTCTCTGCTTTAAGCTGTAGTATTTCATATGCTAATCCTTCAGCTGTGCACCTGAATGACAGGGGGCCTAAAAAATTTGGAACATTATTTGATTGAGTCTAGGTTGGGAGCCCAGTATGACATGCTTTCATGGGGCCAAACATCTCTAGTGGCACCCCTTGCTGGTGAATCTAAACTGCACCATGGATAGGGCATATGTGACCGCTCGTGATCAGCTTATCCAAAGCTTGTACCTTACCCTATTCCCTGTACTGCCCAGCATCTCTGATTGGGCTGTCCCTGTTCATGGATATTACTGTAATTCCCATTATGACCAGTGATAAATGTCCTTTCCCCCTATGGACAGCATGCTGTCACAGCCATTGATGGAAAGGCTACATCTCATTTTATGCATCATACGTTACAGGCTGCAACTAAAGGATTAAATGACAAATGATACAGACGGTCGGCTATTGCTCATACAAAAACGGTCACATTCTCAGTTTCTGATGAAGGTCATTTAATAGCCAAGACCGTCAAAATTCCATACTGCGTTTCTTCAAGAGAAAATTCAACAGATATCCCATGGCTCACACTGAAAGTGTTTGGTCTGCTTAATTAAAGATTAAAATATCTTTGTAGTCCATAAGTGATTGGAGCTGATGGATGGAGGCATGTGTGTATGGATGGATGGATAATGGAGGTAAATATCTTTCTGTCAAACTTGAAAAATAATCGCACGTAGAATTGTACCTAAAACACTTTAGGCAATAACTGCAGGATGTAAATATGTCACAAAAGTAGTAACTAATTTCAAAAACAGGCTATTATTTTTCTCTGTCTCTTACAGAATATCGCAGGCTTCCGAACACCACACTCAGGACCATCCCCGCAGATTTTCATAGGCTATAATCCAGACATTGTTTAATGTCTAATCGCATGTGTTTCCAATGGATGCTATATTGATTAAGTTAAGCTTTCATTTGTGCCAGTTCCAAAGAGTGTAATCTTTTCTATTGTAAGTCGGTCACCTTGCTTACTTTGATAAAACAGTGAATGCTAACCCGCTGTAATGTGCCGTGCGTTGCCTGTGCCAATGCTGTGCTATTATACCGGTCTTGTTTCCTGCTTAGCACGGAGGTGAGGCATTATAGTTTTTACGTCATTAATCAAGCTCTCGGTTTTATGGTTCAGAACCATCAGTCAGGTCCTCCTCTGTATCTCCATCGGCTTTTATGAGAACATTCACTTCTCATGATATCAGCCAAATCCAGTGCGGTAGGCTACCATTAGACCATATACATATTTAGCCTTAATTTATAGCATGAAGTGTGTGGATTAGTATGCCTTAATGTATGTAGATCGTATCACAAGTTTTGTAAGTAATGGCACATGGCTGTGATGTATCTAGCGGCACAAAAGATCTGGACCTTTGACCTTTTGCAGCAAAGATGAATAGCAGCTTAGAGATGTAGCCGAGTATAACAGGAGGTATTCATCATAATGTGCCCTGCCCTTAAAATGTCTGGGAAGCCTTCTAATGCTTGATAACCTCTCATCCTGATTACTGTACTTATAATCTTACATATAATGTAGTGCTGTGTAAAGAAATCCAAGCAAAACTAGCTTTACAGATGTTTTTGTAAAGAAAGCGCCATCTCATGGTAACACCCTGCAAGTGAATAAATGGGCGGGTTTTGACAAGAATTCAGGCACACCCCCAGAAGGAGGGGGGTTAATCCCTTTGGCTGGCTTTTGGCAGGCAGTCGGCTGGCAGTTGGCTGGCAACCGGCAGGCAGCCGACAGGCAGCCGACAGGCAGCCGGCTGGGAGGGGAAAATTGAGGTGGCTGCATCTGTATGTTATTTAGGTTGGTGTAGTTGGTGTGAAATTGTGACTTTTATTTATGATGTATGTCAGTCAAGCTATTTGAAAACCTCTCGTCAAGTCGCCCCAGGATTTACAGCAACCTCCCTGTTATCATCGGTGCACCTTGTTTGACTAATCAATAGCTAATAAAGGTAAAGAACCACTTAAGTTGTTTAAGTAACTGAGCCGTTGGCACAGTTTAAGAAATGTGATGTGAAATACACGCAAAAATCATAAAATAAGTCATTAAGGTGCCGGTCCATATTTGTGAATTTGTGAATCAGAGTCTGCATTCCAGTAAAAATAGCATATATACGTTTAGAGCAGTGAATTCTTTTTAGGTGTTAATACAATTTTACCAGCTAAACATATTCGACATCATACATTATCACTGAGACTTGCAGCGTAACTTCAATTTAATATATACAGGACGTCTACATAAATGTCCAGATGTCACAGTACAGCATACAGATTCATTTGATGTTCATATCATACTTCTGCATAGATACAGACAGCTGGAAAATTGGAAGTTAAACTGATTGTTAAATTCTGATGATAGGTAAGCAAATACCAGCCTAAATAACAGAGAATACAGCAGTTTCCTCATATTGAGGATAACGGGGGGGGGGGGGGGGGTCAGGTTTAGCTAAACGATAACAACAGCACCAGTCATCTGGTTCTGAAAAAACCCCCA
>JAODJX010000043.1:6080654-6091521 GCA_026776945.1 Isichthys henryi
ACACTCACACACCATTCACTCACACAGGCACACCTACGGGCAATTTAGTAACTCCAATTAGCCTCAGCATGTTTTTTGGATTGTGGGGGGGAAACCGGCGTACCCAGAGGAAACCCCACGACGACATGGGGAGAACATGCAAACTCCGCACACATATGACCGAGGTGGAGACTCGAACCCGGGTCCCAGAGGTGTGAGGCAACAGTGCTAACCACTGCACCACCATGCCGCCCAACCAGTAACAATTTAGGGTAATTTGCGCTAACTTTGCTGTAGTTCCTCGGATGTCCACTGGGTGTAGCAGCTCTGCTGCGCGATGCCTCTCGGTTTGTGATGGTCGTGAGACGTGCTGGCTAAGGAGTTAAAACACCTGATAGACCTCGGTTAAATTTAAGATTGAAGTTAATCATTCAAAATGACTTCTAGTGCCAAAATCAACCTACGCGTAGCTTTTAGGAATTTAGTTTTGTTCTTTTGCCGGCCGCTAAGCTGGTTTTAAATCTGCCGTCTAATAACAATGTATTTATAGTAATAATTTATTATTACTATAATAATCTATGTAATAATCTATGTTTTAGATTAGGGGCGGCACAGTGATTTACATGTAGGGTACGTGTCTGGAGTTTGCATGATTCTCCGGATTCCGCACACAGTCCAGAAACATACTAAGGTGAGTTTGAGTTGCTAAATTGCCTGTAGGTGTGAATGGAAGTGCGTGCCCTGCTCTGGGTTGGCGCCCCATCCCGGGTTATTCCTCCCTGCCTTTTGCCGGTAGCTTCCGGGATAGCCCCCCCACCCATGATCGCCCTCAACCCTGCATAAAACAAGCGGATAGATAGGCTCATGAGTCCTGTTTTCTCTTTATAAAAGTATAATTTGCCCGCTGGGAGTACCGTATCTAAACAGGCTTTCATTTTACGAGAATCAAAGAAATCTCAGAACAATTTGTCAGGATGCGCTCCGTGCAACAGCGTCACTTTAAAGCCGCAAAACCCATTTTATGACACCAGCAGCATCAGCTAGAATCGAGCCGAAATAACAGCCGTCCCGAAGCTGGAACCAAAAAGAGCTGCTCAGACCCATTAAGAAATCCCACAGAATTGTCAGCTTGTCCTTTTGCCTCTTTCAGAATTACTGTTATTTTGCGCTTAGAACCCAAAATTGCCGCCTCTTCAAAAATAGATTTTAACTCAGCTGAGAGAGTTTGGTGTATTTTATAAGACTGGTTTCCCTCTGTAGGCATACAACACTGTACCACATCAGTATTTATGCTCTATGCCATGTATCTTTCTCTGACTCTCTCTCTGACTCTCTCTCTCTCTCTCTCTCTCTCTCTCTCAGCTGAATTTGTATCATGTTGTGTGTTTGCAGATTCACTGAGAACAACAAATGGATGGTGTGTCAGGACAGCTGCCCGCTGATTCCTGCTTGTACTCGTCCTCCTCACTGAAGGGGGGCGAAGGTGATGGAGGCAGCTTCCACCACTGAGGTAGGGCACTGCAGGGACTCAGAAGCGAACACCATAGATATTTTGCAAACATTTTTAATACCATGCCTCCTTTCCTGACAGTTTTGTTGTGTATTTTTTGTGGACTATTTTTTGTTCCATCAATTGTTTCTGTTATTTTTCCCTTCAAAAAGTTTAATAATAATGATTATAACTGTCTTAATTTTTACTGTTTTATACAGTGCTCTGTGATGGGTTGTTACCCCATCCATGCCGTGCGCCCGTGGTTTCTGGGATAGGCTCCGGACCCCGCCCCCGGCAACCCTGAATATAGGACAAGCGGTACTGAAGATGAATGAATTAATTGATGCTTTTTGAAATCCCTTTTTGCTAATACTGCTGTTGTATTATTATATTGGTGGATGGATTTGTATGAATTAGTATAATACATGCCATTTACATTTTCTTATACTTTTCCATTGTTTTGTCATTTTTCCCGTTTTCTATTTTGTGGCTATACTCAGTTTAATTTTATTAGATTTTATTTTTCTTTCCCTTCCTTTCCAAACTGATCGCTTTATTGATAGGTTCCATGGATTCACAAATTTTCATAGCTTCAAGAAAATATTGCAATACAGATGCTCCTCTACTTACGAACTTTCAACTTACGAACTTTCAGACGTACGAACGAAGAGGACCGTAAGTCCAAATTGTGTTCCTTGATCTCCTGTCTCCTGTCCGCAGCATCAATTTTTTTTTTCCCGTGCGCCAATTCCTCCTAGTACGACTTCTGGCCGCTACTCCCGCCGCGCAGCAGCGTAGCGTGCGTACTCCCAGCATACTAGTTCTTTGTACTTGAGTGACATCATTCATTGGCTGTAAAGGTTGGGCAGAGATGCCTCAGATCCGCCTTCTTCAGAAGTGCATCATTGTACATGGCAGTGGGAATCAGATCTGCTCGGAAGAATGGGGTTTCTTCTCCAATGCTATAGTGACAAACGCTCTAAGCTGTCTCTCCTCACCGCTGCCATTAAAAGGATAGGCCGGGGCCCCGAGTCCGGTGTGAAGTACGGGGCAGTGAAAGAAGGGGCTTGTCTGCTCTTTAATGTTGCATAAACATCTGGCACAGTGGGGGTGGGGAGGGGGGTCTCAACCCAAACGTGGCATCTTGTGTATTGTGAGACGACACGTGGTGGGGGGCCTTGATAAGTGTCCCCTGCTGTTTCACCGACAGCTCTTGTCGAGAATCCAGCAGGTCCCATATTGGTTGTATCAGCCATTCTGCAAAGCTTGTCTCTCTACAGCGGGGGATGGGGGCTCCCCCTCTTATCAGAGCGACATGGGAGGTCAGCTGACAACACAAAAATGACAGAGATGGTTAAGATCTTTTAGCATATTATCTGCGCACAGAAAAAGCAATAATTCTGCTGAAGGCGCCATTTTTTTTCCTCCTGTAGTACGCGGGTTTAAGAACGGACGCAGTCATTTACTTTGCTCCCATTGAACACTGTGGTTAAAATACAAAAATATATCACTCCCATTGCAGTGAGTATTTTGGGAATGGTGGCATCTGCATCAACATTACTGGAGAATCAAATTAGGCTGAGCTAAGCATAGCGATACCTTATTCATTAGCTTGTGCTGCTATCGGGTAGTGTGATAAAGTCAGTGCAGAGATATCGAAGGAGCTGTCTCACACTGAATCGCTACTGAGAAAAGCAGGACTGTAATATTCCTGTGTATTTATCAGGGGATTAAAACATCTTGGCTACTCTGTCGGCACTCAGGAGTGATTAGCATGTGACAGACCCAAACTAGAAGGTGGGGCTCTGGGGTCAGAGAGATAACATGACTGATTGACAGCTGAAGAGCGTGGAGATGTCCATGGGGTACGTCAATCCCCCAGCCTCGTGTTCTCATGTGTCCAGCTGAAAATTCTTAAAAGCATTCCAGGCAGTCCTGGCCCGAAAAGCACTCAGTGTTTGTTTAGGGTGAACATAACCAAAATATTCAGCATTTCTATGAGTGTATCATAAAGCCGCAATGCACGAGTGCACTTATCCTTTGCACTTTAAGTGTGCCAAAATACTTTCCGTAGCCAGGTGATATTTTAAAACATTGCACTGGTATATTGTGAATGCTAGCATAATTCAAAAGTTTAAAAAATATATATATTACATTATAGTTCGAGATAGCTATGTATAAAGTACATTCTGAGATAGTAAATCATTTATTTAAGGTCTATGTCGAAGATCAAAATGTATGTAAGACAATGTCTTGGGTCATATATCTTCTGTAAGAGGGTGTAGGAAGGAAGAGGTAAAAGACCCTGTAATTATTACCAAGAGGAACAAACTAGTGATTGTGAACTGTTTATATGTTTTTTCCTCCATGAGAGACTCCCTGAGGACATTTATGGGGTGAGACCCTAATCTCTTCTGGGTGAGTAGAGGTAGCCCCTCATTTCCAGCTTAATTGGCTGGAGTGGAAACATCTAGATAAGGCTGGAGATTTGCTATGTACCTATTTGAACGGTCAACAAGAAGGAGGTCACCTGACTTAAAGAGTGGAGCCCCTCTGCCGTCATTTAAAAAACCCCAACGAACAGGAACTTTCATTTCGTGACGTAATCGATTTAACAAACTCATTTAATGTTTGAGTTGAACGAAAACCAGAGCCGTCTCCCACACTTCAGGACCACGGTTACCAGTTGCGTTATCAGCTAGAGCAGCAGATACTGTCACTGTTGGGTGCTAAATAATACAGCTTGTCTGGCAGGGCTCTCGTTTCACTGGCTTCGAGGTCAATGAATCGCTGCAGCAGACGATTTTACAGACAATTAAAAAAAAACAGCACTCATAATTGATGTGTTGAATGCAGAAGAAACAGACAGGGGTGAAGACCTGAATGACATTGATAAGGGGCAAAGTATCTAAAGCAGCAAGGCTTTTCGGGTGCTGATGGTCAGCTGTAGTGAACTGCTGCCATTTTTACAAATCAACATTGCATCTAGATATTGAAAGGCTTATATGCACTAATGTTTTAGAATAATTATAAAGATATCAAAACTATAAAATAACATATATGGATCAAGTACTGACCAAAACAAGTATGAACCAAAAAAATTAGAATTTGCCGGGGGGGGGCAGCTCTGTGGGTTGGGACTCAGAAGGTTGCTGGTTCAAATCCCATGGTCAGCAGAGTGATCCCATCATTGGGCCCCTGAGCAAGGCCCTTAACCCCAATTGGTCCAGGAACTGGCCGACCCTGCTGTCTCCTCTACGCCAGTTCCATGAGGTGGCCTCCTGTGATGCTTTTCCAGCTGCCCTGAAGAAGGTCCCACATATATGCTGAGCTCTCATTGGCTTCTTTTCCTTCACTCTCTGGTCAAACTCCTCCAAAACCATCTCTACTGTGTTTAGGTCAAGTAGCCAGGTCATGTGATGCAACACTATCTCTCTCCTCTATAGGCAACTTGACGTGTCCAAACATTAGACTGGTACTTTGTATATGTTTTGTATATAATTTCATGAATAATTTACCTACTCCTATAATAAAACATGCATCAAACATATAATTTCTCAAATGCATTTCTTTTCTGAAATTTTTTTTCAGAGATGAACGCACAACAGCCCTACGAGAAAACAGATGTATTCCGACATAGACGGATGCTGCTGGTACCAGATGATGAAGGGAGTGAATTGGTAACAACAGATAAAGGAGACGGATGTTAAAGGTCATTCCACAACTGAGGGGCCGATAGTGAGAGGCGGCCGCACCGATCCGAGGCGGGCAAGGTGCGCGTGAGGAAGCGTCAAGCTACAGAAAGAAAAGCAACCATGGTTTGAAGGCCCGCAGATGAAGGGTGAAGTATCTCCAAGGCGGGAGTACCGCAGGACCAAGTGCAGATTTCACCTAAGGCTCAAGAAGATCATGAAGTCCTCTGTCATCAGCAGGTCTGGTGGCAACTGGGGAGATCGGTGGAGCCCTAAAAGATAAAGTCTGGTGGGAAAGGCCCCAGGACTGACCTGGAGTAGGTGATGAGGGTTAGCAGGCTCTTCTGGAAGCTTCTCTAAAGCAGTCAGTGAAGGAGGACTGTGTGTACACTGACCACCGAGATTATTAATACCATGGTTATAGAACGGTCCTGCAGGATTGACCGTCAGACAGGCGTGCATGGGGGGTAAGATGGCATAGGATAGAACTTCATCAATGAGGAGAGGCTTATCTAGACTCTCATCTGAAAGATGATCCAAGAGATGAATGGGATTTGGGATTTAGATCCTGGCATTCCTAATTTTATTCATATTTAGAATCAACGTGAAGACCACATAAAAGATAGATTGACTATAGTGATGCAAAAAGACCAGGACCAGAGAGCAACCAAGACTACAATAATTTTTTTTAGTAGTCACCTTTATCCAAAGTGATGCACAATTGAAACCAGCGTCATCCAGTCCTTGAAGCAATTAGGTTTAAGGGTCTTGCTCAAGGGCCCTTTGGTGAAATCATTCTGCCGAACTTGGGATTTGAACCAGTGACATTTGAATCAGCATCACGGCCTCCTGACCTGTTGAGACACACACCTCTCCAAGTTCTAACACAATCGGAGTCCAAAAGTGATTCTCCCATTAAATCGTGCATTCGCACACCTGTAAGGATGCATGTCTGCAAAAATTTCACGAGTTCGGCTGGCCGGTACACAGGATGTGGTCTCTGTGGCTATGCTCTGTTGTCACGGTAAACACCGTTGCACGGTTTCAGAAATCCTGCTGGCAGATTTTCCATAGTCTGATACATATGCAACTAACAGGAAGCCAGGAGAAGGAATGCAGTGCGTTACCGCTGTGCAAACACACAGGGCTGATGATGTCCCCCCCCGGGCCCCAGCGGTCTACTTCTGGGGATTGCCATGGGGAAGCGGACACACAGCGACCTCAGGCACGGCGTGTTAAACACATTACAAATATTCAAATTGTTCCCGTCAGCTGGACGTGGGGGTGGTCTTGATGCCAGGACTGGGGATCCCAGGGGTATCTCTGAAGACCAAGCCACATTTTAATGGCCTTTTTTTTGGAAACTGCTGGTAAATCGAAGCTCCCGCCATTAAAACGTTGTGGGGGGTGGGTGGGTTCAGGCATGTTAGTAATTGTTAGACGTGATGGAGGTGATATTTCTCGAAATATAAAAGGGTATGCATTTAGTTTTTTGAAATTGGATTTTTTTTCCCTCCATTTCTGTGAACATTGTCACAACAGCCACGTCCACGCGGTCCAGCGGAGCCCGCAGCCCTGCTCAGCCGGGGTGCCCGCGAGAAGTACGGGGCCGTAGCATCGGGGAACTATAGGGTTAAGCAGATAGCAAGAGCCTTCAGCAGAACTTGAAACCTACAGTCTACAGCACCGCACTCAGTATGGAAAAATAATTACGCTCCCCTTTGAAGGGGACTGCATAAACACAACAGCTCCTTTTGTGCTGTTTTTCAACTGTCCCTGTCCGCCGAATTCCAGCCCGACGTGCCGCTTATCTGCTTTTCCACTCTATGTCCCCCCATCACTCTCTCGCTAGGTTTATATCTCTCTGCATGTTGGCTCTTTGAGCTTGATCTCAAGCGGTGTGCCTGGGGCAGAAGTCCGTGAAGGGGGGGGGGGGCACGGTGGTGCGGGGGCCAGGTGATCCATGGGTCATTTTTTACAGTTTTTGTAATGGGCGTTTCAAACCAAGGCAGGCCTGCTGGAATTCTTTAATTGCGTTCGATAACTTCGTTGTGTCAACAGAACGTCTTTTCCCCTCGGGACTCCTCAAGTGCCTTTTGTACCGAGAAAGAAAAGCCCCAAATGCAGCCATTGTCGCGGCCTTACAATCAATTTCAGTTGTGCCTTTCTCTCCTTTCTTAAAAGTTATTGCCTGTGAGAAACTGTGGGGAGATCTTTCCTTTTTTTCCCTTTTTTGAGCACCAGGTGAAAATGCCATAAATGTACAGTAACACATGCTATTCCAATTATTATGTTATACTGCCGCAGACCTGGTGAAAAACTGCCATTTTCAAATGCGCAAAGACCCCCGAGCACGAAATGTGCAAACCATGATATCCTGCAACTTTGTTTTGACACTTTGAAGGCTGTAACGGCAAGGAAAAGGAAAATCGCAGCCTTTTATGAATGTGGTGCGCTTCTGCTACAGTCGTAATTGTGTCGATGGTCCTTATAGGTCTCCCAGAAAGTATCCTCATAAGGAGAACTTCCAGAAATCTGTAGTCTTTCAGTGACTAAGAGAATCTTAAAGGTTTGTAAAAAAAAATTAACCCCTGCACTTTCTCAATGCAAATATTCTACAAATACTTTACTTTCCAGCTCAGCGAAGAACCTTCGTAATTTTTGTTGCTTTGTCAAGCGTCGCTTAAATAAAATAATTCATTATATTTTTTCCATTTTTTTCCCTTCCTTATGTCATTATTTATATTTTCATTTTCTGATTGTTTCGTGGTAAAAAAGAATATTTATGATCATGGAGAGCCCCATCTTCATGATTTCTGTCTTCCTATCTTGAAGTTTTTATGAAATTCTATACATCCAGCTACCTTAGAATAACTTGCCCAGTATGGGGGGGTGGGGGGCATTTCACAGGTACCACAAAACAGCAGTACACCCTGCATGGGATGTCAGTCCATCAAAGGAGCCAGCCAACTTGTCATTGGACAAGATCTGTTTTGCTAATTCCATAGATCTAAGCAGGCCTGTGCTGGTGTCTCCTCAGGAGTAACTGACAGAGCATCACGCACACAGGTATCTGGGGGGGGGTTTCGAAGTGAAACACGATCTGAGAGGAGCAGACATGGCACATGGTGCGGCATCATCTTCTGAAGGTAGAGAGAGAGACGAATTTCCCCCAGGACCACTGAAGCTCTGCATCTTTCTTCCCTTCCTTTTCATAGTCCTCTCCCTCCCCAGCTGTTCGGTGTGACCGGGGGCCACTTAGCGGGGCCTCGCGAGGCCGAGATGAAAGAGGAAGGGATGGAGAGAGCCCGTCAGGCAGAGCTGCAAAACGCATCGCGCTGCAGAGCAGGGAGTGCAGCAGAGTGCGGGACGCCCCAGTACCAGGAAGAGCGTCTGCTTTTATGAACTTTGTTAAAACGTTTCCAGGGCCGCATCCGATGTGTTTACAAGACCGTAAATCATGCCATATTCACGAGACGAGCGCAATAAAGTAGGAGGACACACCAAAGTCAGGCGGGAGGGGGTACAGCAGACTGAGACCAGTAAATGCTCCTTTATAGGTACAGATACAGAATATCTCACTGTGGTACTTTGTGTTGGAAATGCTTCCCTAGTGTTTGTATAATTAAAGACCTCAGGACGTCATTTATATTTTACTTACGGCTTATTGATGCATAATAGTCTTGGTTCCTGTGGTTTCATTTGATTTGAATCCCACTCAGCTACTACACTGTCAGTAAAACAATAATAATCAGTGCTGCGATTATTCCATCTGCGTTTAAGTTCAGGCATGTTGTAAGTAAAATTCTCTTCCATAATTGCTTATCGGGTAGAGGGATGCAGCGGGCATCTCAGGGCACAAGGCGGGGGACACCCTGGGCGGGATGCCAGTCAATCACGGGGCACAAGGCAGGGGACACCCTGGGCGGGATCCCATTCAGTTCACTAATTCTATTGATTTACTAATGTGTGTATCAATTTAGCCATTTTTAAGTTTCAGTTTCATCGGTAAAGAATTACCCTTCGATCCAACTTCCAACCACTTATTAAGTACAGATATTTTCTTCCAAAATAATTCTTTCAGAAGAATTGTAATCCATTTACCATAAAAGGGTCAAAACAGCCAGCACCCGGGTTCCATGGGTGTGGAGTTTGCATGTTCTCCCCATGTCGTTGTGGGGTTTCCTCCAGGTACGCCACTCCCCCCCCCACACTCCAAAAACATGCTGAGGCTAATTGGGGTTACCAAATTGCCCATAGGCGTGCGTGTCTGAGTGCATGGTGTGTGAGTGTGCCTTGTGATCGGCTGCCCCCCCCCCCCCCCCCATCCTGGGTTGTTCCCCATCTTGCGCCCGTAGCCTTCGGGATAGTCTCCGCACCCCCACAACCCTGAATAAGACAAGTAGCTACAGTTTTAATGACTGAAAAGACAGATAATAAAAACAGCTTTTATTGCATAATATTTTAAGTTTGTTATATATTGTATTATTGTGTTATCAGCATCTATAGGCAAGAAAGCGTTCCAGTATATCCCACTATATCCCAGTATATCGTGGCTGTGAAATGTGATTGTACGCGTGTGGACTGGTCACCAGCCAGCTAGCCCAGGCATACCTTTGCTTGTTATCGGCGGCCATCCTTCACGATATCATTCACACTTCAGCCAGCTTAAAATAGTGTGTGTGGCCTCATTTCCAGCTATCGCCCTCTGAGATCTCCTAACACAGCTCTATTCAGCTACACACGAGGCATCTGCAGGTTTACTGAGCACCAAAATGTTTTGGATAACAAAGAAACACAAGTAGTGCCCGCATCTCACCTTCATCGACCTACCCCTGCACTCTGGGTTACCTGGGCCCCGGGCCCCACCTTCCCCCTGCCCGTCACACAGCGGCACCCCCTCCTTCCTGCTAGAAAAAGTCCTTCTGCAGAGGCAGTCTGCTCCGCAGCGTCTCAGACATGCAGTCACTGTTCTTGTATGAATACCTGGCAGCAGCCGTGCTGGGCTTTTTACAGCCCCTACCGCCGACGCAGCCCCGTCTGAGCCACGCCGATATCACGCACTGAGTCGCCAAAGCAAGATGCAAAAAGCAGCCGTGAGCTACAGCGAAAGGGAGCAGTGCCGGGCACGGGGAGGGTGGGGCCCCGCTTGGAGGCCGTCCAGCCCGGAGCTCCGCGGCCTCTCCACAGACTCTGCAGCCTTTTCTTTTTTTATTTCTCTCGCCGTGAGAAGCGAGGCAGCAGAGCGGCGTGAGAGCGGGAAGCACAGGGGCTGGGTGCTCCGTTGGGACTGGCTGGCCGCGAAGCTCCGGCGGGGTACAAACCCAGAACACATGAGGATGACGTGGAGCAGAGCCGGGCACTGAGCTGTTCCAGGTGGCCGAGGTGCTGGATAGGGTCCCTGGTACTAATGCAACCTGGGACATTTGCACCTTCTAAATCCCAGCAGTCACTAAAATGACTGATTTACAAGGGGCAATATTTGACTCCATAAATGCCGATGGCAGCCGTTACTATTAGCTGGCACTTAAATCGCACCTGAAAGCAGGGGAGGGGGATGGGTTGTGTTCTTATACTTCCTGTGACAGCTTTTGCTAAATTGCTGGGGGGGGGGGGGGAGGGTTTAATTTCTGCAGAAACGTTAAGAATGAAGTGATGTACGATCACAAAAAAATAAACTCCAAATAATTTCATGCAAGGAAAT
>JAODJX010000043.1:6091621-6106669 GCA_026776945.1 Isichthys henryi
CCCCCCCCCCCCCCCCCCCCCCCCCCCCCCCCCCCCCCCCCCCCCCCCCCGCCCAATTTCTGCAGCATCATTAAGAATGCAGTGATGAACGATCACAAAAAAATTAACTACAAATAATTTCATGCAAGCCAATAAAACTTCAGTAATAAACAAAGGACCAGAACAGCAGTTAGTCAAACGCAAACAGATAAGTGTTCATGACTTTATTCCCTCCTCCCCCAATATTGCTCCTCCTTGTTTGTATGTGTTCCGCAGTTCATGTCTGATAGCCCCCCCTGAGTTGTTGCGGTGAGTTTAAAGGATGCTGCCGTCCTGTTATTCACAACAGACAGCCTTACACGTATCATTAGTTATGCTTGTTGTGTTAACATCTCACACTGCAAATCTGAGCATTTATGGATAATCTGTTCAGATTACTGCTATTGCAATGCTCCCTGATATTACATGTACCATGGTACACTCCTAATGTACTCCCCTTTAGTGGTAATTCATACTAGCCAGGCAAGTATATCTAGGTGTGTTATATGTGATATTTTGATTGTACACAAACTATCTGGGAAAGGGGTTTGTGAAAAACAGGAAAACCGTGAGTAAGTGATCAGGAGAGGACCAGGTTGAACAATGGCAGATGTCTAAAGAGTAGCGTAGATGCTAAAACCATATTGTGTTCCCATGGAATACATATTACTTACACGTGTTCATTGAACAAAGCTAAAATTACACCACGGCCAACCCAGCGGAGCTATGAAACAGCCACCGGCTTAAGGTATGGGAAAGTGATGCTGGATATTTTCATTAATAGATGCATAGGAGCAACATTTTTCCATATGGGTCGTTAATGGTCACTTTGAAAGCTTTTAATGAATACAATAATTCGTGCTTCTTTAAAGCTGAACGAACAACGGTGAAAAAAACAATAAACCGTAATGTAGAGATAACTGTGAACAGTCGTACCCATAGGGGGTCCCTTACCTGCTCTGCCTCACTCAAGTGCAGCTAGTTTAAAACGTTCTCTACACTAAAGAAGGCAAATATGATCGCTACGCGTTAACAAAAATAATATAACTGCTCGTCAAAAGACGAGCGACTCGCTGATGGGAAGGATGTTAGCAGTAGCGCGAAACCTGACGTCAGGTATCGGGGACATTTATTCAATTTGCATATTTTATTTTTTTCATATAATTTTTTTTTGCAGATTGTGTATTGATTACACATGTCACTCAACCCTGTAGGCATCATGGGAATCCGAGTTCTCTGGAGGATTACTTTTCTTGGACTATAACTGCTTATATATATACGGTTATATATAATAACACGAGTTTTATTTTATTATGATTGAAAAAAAAAAACAAAATAGTAATTATTAAGTATACAGCACGCTATTATTCTTACTTGAGATAGAGATTTTCATCTTAAAGATATTTTATTTTTATTAGCAATACAGCTAAATAATATGACATTTAATAATATAACAGGCTAAAGTATGCATTCAGCTTTCAAAATTTCGTTGCTTTTAACTACAGCAGCAGACATCGCATTGTTGCATTATATAATTGTTCTGATATATCCATATTAATATTTTACAATAAACATATTTTAAAAAAACAGTACGTCTTTCTTTCTTTGCGTCTGTTTGGCATGTGTGTTGTATAAAAAAGACCCTAAATCAAAATGACACCATAACATCTCATTCTATATGAAGTAATTTTTAAAAATATTGTACTGTAGGAATATCCAGTTTTATTATAGATTTCACAGTAAATCTAGAGTGTAAGGCAACAGGTACAATCCACAGAATTTAACAATTTAGTGTGGTGCGTTTCATATGACCGTTATTTATTTTACTGTTTTTATAGAATGTTCCAGATGCCGGAGACCATCCAGGTACGGGATCCTGGTAGCGGCGTGCCCTGGAGAAAAGCACTTAACCTGAATTTATTAAGCACAAATCCGGCTGCATGAATGTATATGCCAGCAGACTGAAATACTCCCTGGGTATACGGGCAGTAAGCAAACTAGTAATTAGAGTCTGATGGCCTTTGGTGTCGTTAATAAGGTTGCTGAAATGGGTCAACAAGCATTGTGTAGGCATTCCTGTCCCAGTTTACCTCAGCCTTGAGTCTTTCTTTAGTTTATGTCCAGGAACCTGTGGTGATGGTCATGTGGCTGACATCATGCTGCCTGGCTGTGTCCCCTCTTTAACTTCTGACACACCAGCATCCTTCATGACAACTGTATAATACCCCTGAGCCATTCAGTGCCTGTTTCCATGGTACCCATGCACCACCATAATAGGCTTTTATAACGTATATATCCATGTGTCTACCTGTATATCCCTGAAAGCATGTGTCAGTAAGCAGTTGATGCAACACTTATGGTGTTTATATAGTGTTTGCGTGCGAAAATGAATAACTAATGATCTTACAGTCAATGACACGCAGAGGTGCCATGAAGGACCAAAGTTAGAGTGATTCCAAGAATCTGGAGCATAATTGGATTGTTCTGGGTTGGGGGCCCAATGCAATATGTTCTCACGGGCTCCAAAATCTTTAGCGGGGCCCCTGATGACGTTCAACTGTTACATGTTGAATTATCATGGCTAAGGTAATTTTTTTTGCTATCAAGGTGTTAAGGTCATATTCTCTCAACACAGGCAACATTCCTAGTCTGTTTTACTATTTACAGTCACATTTTAAAAGCTTTGTATGCTACTGGCACAGACTGTACTCTGTGCCGAGTCTGTACCCTGGTACAGAGAATGTGGTAACGTCTGTGGCAGAACTGAAGCTGTTTTCCAGTCAGTACAGAGGTCCCAGAGTATTGTTATTTTTTTCCCCCAACCTAAGACTTATTCCCACGGTAGTGAACCCTTTAGTTGGGGTAGAAACCCACACAGAGTTGGGGGAGGGGGTCATTTTGGTCCCATGCCAATCCACTCACCAACAGAGTAATAGCTCGATTTAATAGGTATTGGTATGGTTCAGTTCAACATAAAACACAGCATTAAAATAATATTAACATCCGCCAAACAATATGAGTAAGGAACTCACAATGAATGTCTTTGCTCTTATTAATGAACTCTTTGTTATATCAATTACAATAAGCTAGGGACCTGGCAGCTGTACTGAATTTGGTCTTTAGCCTTGTAGAAGACGCTGTACAAGCAATATGTTTTAATGTCCTATAGAGGGCGCTGCCAGCGATGGGTTTTTTTTTTCGGAAGACGACAGCGTGCTCAACTCTACTCAAGATTACCAATAGTTCGTCAATGGGTATTATGTTGCGTGATATTAGGTACTTAATGACATCGAAAAATGCCACATAACTTGAATCTGAATTGACCTTTTGTGTTTTGTTATAATTCATGATGATGTCGATGATTTAGAAGATTTACATGCTTTTACACGCTTCATTTACTGTTCCTGGAAAAAACCTCTTACGGTATGTTTGGTATCTGGACCTGTTCTGAAGTTTTTTTTTGTGCAGCCCATAACGTGATTTCGTTTGTCTGGACAGCCGATTATAGAATCCAAATATAAAGACCGTTAAAATGATTCCACGTTAACGTGTGGGCCTATAACCGAGAAAATACCCCAGTAATTTCACATTTTTTACAATGAATAAAGAGGCAGGACTGATCTCATATATTAACTTTAAACGGAGAAGAGTCTCGTAATGTAAAAAGTGCAATTTCTAAAACCAAAAGTTTATCCAAATGAAGTAAAATATGAATAAATATAAATAAAATAAATCAGAATTGGAAAATGTGCAGCAATTTAAAAATACATTTTACACCAGACATAATTATAATGACATATTGAACAGAGTTGTATATAAAAGGTTATTATTATTATTATTATTATTATTATTATTATTATTATTATTACTATTACTATTATTATTATTATTATTGTTATTATTATTGTTGTTGTTGTTGTTGTTTCTGCTGCTGCTGTTACATAACAGAAGAACAGTAACAAACATAATTTACAAAAGCAATAATTGATAAAATAATGTATTATTTCTCTATTTAGACCAATACAGACCTTGATTCTCCTGACTGGATTATGGAAGTATTGTGTGCGTGTGTGTGTGTGTGTGTGTGTGTGTGTGTGTGCGTGTGTGTGTGTGTGTTTGGACGGTAGGGGGGAGCTAATCGCCTGTAATCCCTTTAATGTCGAACACTTTTCATTGTCAAAGTCAACTCAAAACACATGTCGCCATACTTCTGATTAATAAACCCTGGAAGTTTTAGTTCATCGTTAAGTGAAATACTATATAACCACATGACTGCATTGTTTGATCTATATTACAGTTCCTTCAACGGATGAATGTCTTCTTATTTTTTTTTAGAAAACAATATCTTATATACTTTGTTACTCAAACGAGATAATAGACGATAAAATCGTTGTGCAAGCACTGATTTGCGCAAGTGATCGTTTCCATTAGTCAAAATTATGGCCAAACTCCGTGACGATTGGATAGAATCAGGCCCAATGTGTGCATGTAAACTGTGAAAGTAGCTCAGCGTTACACTATCTGCAGTGCGCAATTACACAAAGCTTTTTTCTGTCACTTGGGGTGACTTGCTGCATCTAGCGCGCTGCAGCTTAACTTGTGCGCCGTTGTGTGCTGCTGACTCTCAGATACATTTTCCTCAGATGAAGGTATATTTTAAATGTCGTGGGAGGGGGTCGCCTTTGTTCGGGAGAGGCTCGGTCCTTCAGGATGTTCCTGCCATTTTAAACAGGGGTGCAAGTGTGAACAAGGGGTTGACATTGGAGACTGGCAATGGGACTAGAGGAGGGAAGAGCAACAGGGAATACAGTCAGTCGTATACCACTGCTCTTTGAGGTAACATCGCTAATGGCACTATCACGAGCAGGGATGCATCACTCCAAGAGTCTTTGATTGACTTGAAGACATCCAGCGCAGGATCCCGTCTGCAGCTACTCGGAGGAAACGTCGTCAGGGATAATTACATGCGTTGGGTTTCAAACACATAAAATGCACGGACATACATGTTGCGTCACATGTATGTGTCTACAACAGCCTATGGACATCGGAGGTTATTAGGTTTTCACCGCTTGTATTTTTTCCCATTGAAATTTACATATACCGGAGTTTTTTGTCTGAAATCAAAATGCGCCGCTTGTTACCTAATTGGCTGCGTTTTCAGTGTATGCATTTGCTAAGTAAGCATTCAGAAAACACCAAATGACACTTATCATGAAGAATGACGGTCACCGTTTTCTATCATCGCGTGACAAAACTGATTTTTATAAGGAGCTGTAAAATATCAAGTGACCCGTGGTTACTTTTGAAATAATGCGGACTTTTAAAAACTTCTGCTGCGTCGCATTCGTCTGTTTTTTAAGTTAAATGTCTATTTTTGCCAATATCTGGGTTCTATTTGGGCTTTGATGAGAAGTAAGCGGGACTTAAAATAAATAAAGTGGCCTTAAGTTCTCATCTAAGAAGACGTATATGTGCCGAAGAGTCTCATTCTACAGCGGAATTGATGACGAATATCTTACCAAAAAGGAGACTTCTCGTGATTCCACCACTTCACAATGAGACTTATACCACCGGGATTAGGCTGTCTGTAAGTGCATCTCCTGACAATTTTAACATTTGCTCATTTTCAATGTACGCGTGCTGTGTGCGATAATAAAATAACTTTTATTTTTTCAGGTCCGTTTACTTCTTTACCCTTTGTGTCAACATTCAGGTACGTTTTTGCAAGCTTCACGGTTTCGTTGCCTAAATATAAAAAGCCCACAACAACTAGCTAAGGAGAGCCTAGACAATATGTGAAAACTTCTGCATTCTGTAAAATTAAGGTAGAGATTACAGTAAGATAACTTGATTCGTATTGTTTTTTTTTGCCGAAATGCAACACACACCACATTATATGTATGTCGCTGGCAATTATTCAACGAAACATCTTGAAAACACGTAGACCTCTAGCGAAAAGGACAATTGCGAAAACAGATGGATATTGGGATGGCTGGAGAAACGAAAAGGAATCGCTGAGGAAGTCATCTGAAGGAGCGAGGGTGAAAGATCGTTGCATTTGTGGTATACCAACATGTCAGGCGGATGTCATGCACAGGGAGGACTGCGGTATATCCATGCAGAACCCGTCACTTGTTTGTAGGACATAACCAGGGCTGAAAAGTGAACACTGCGGGAATCTTATAAATGTCTCGACGATCATTAATCGACTTCAAAGCAAACTTCATAACTGTCAAGAGAATTTTGTGTCCTTTGACAACTCAGGAATGTAGAACCTTTTTTAAATAACAAAATATAAAGTAGGGATATGAAGAGACAATACCTAAAGCGTTTATTTTTTGTCTGATTTCTTTTTTGTGTGTATTGACATTTGTTATAGGTAAGCGTTCAGTCCCCACCAAATTTCACACAACATGTGAGCGAGCAGAGCAGAGTGACGGACCGGGCTAGTCGGAGGCTGATTCGCACCTACCAACTCTACAGCCGGACCAGCGGCAAGCACGTCCAGGTCCTCGGAGACAAGAACATCAACGCCATGGCAGAGGACGGAGATGTGCATGGTAAGACCAGAAATATTCTGACTTTTTAAATGGTCTGCACACCTATAACAATAAGTCCGCAAAAGTTCCCGGCAAAGTTCAATAAAAAATCTACATTTAAATGTCTATAACAAAATAGTCAATTACAAAACCCATCTTAAGTAAAACAACAAATTTTATCACGTCTTTACGTCCTTTCATGCTGTGTAAGAATGCATTTTTTATTTCCCCGAAATAGTCGAGTTATTATTGGCACTGATATTTTTGGTGTGATAAACGAAGACTTAAAATAACCGCGAATGCTTTGTTGGAAAAAATTCCCAGTGAAGTGCTTCATGCAGGGGTGTATTTGGAAAGTGGACCAGGCACATAGACCTGCTCTAAACTGGTGTAAATGACATTACATTTGTTCTTCATGCTAGAAAATAATATAAACTGCAGTGTATTGCGACAAAACGTCAATTAACGCGTATTACTGAAAAGAGACAGGAGTGTAAAAACGTGAAAATTATTTTAAGTTGGTCTGAATGTTGATTCTCTCGAGAAACCAATACGTCTGGAATATTCATCAGAACTCATCTTACTTTAACCTCATTTCCTGAATATTATTACTCTAAAACTGTGGCCAGTTGTAGGATATGAGCATGCATAGAAAAATCCCCTTTGGAAACAGAAAATGAAAACTTGTAGAGCAGAAATCCTCCACTGCGCTATAATATGCCGGCTCAGTATAAAATTCTAAAGATTGTCTGTAATTTTTTAAAACCGCGATTTGTATGCCGTTTTACGTTACCGAGAAGTACAAAGAAAACGCAGCGGTTTTATTATGCGCATATAACGTATATATGCGTGAATATATTTTCTTGTAGCGGAAAATTCCCCCGGCGTCCTCATGAATCTATTATATGCACCTGATCGCCTTGTCAGATGCTATTGCGCTTCGGCCTCCAACTCAGGCGAAGGATGAGTAAATTTGCTTATGTGGAGCCGGACTTTTGTCATCGTGCATCAATGACTTGCATTAAAAAAAGTCAAAAATAAAAAGAGACGATTTCGGTAACATCAAAACTGTCATAAATAATTGTCAGATGAGAAGTTCTATCAAGTCGCCTGAACTAGATTTGATTATAACTGTAGAGACTGTAGAGATTTCCAGTTGGGTTTGTATATTTCAGCTAAACCTCTTGTTATCATGTTAAATCAAAAATAATTATTAGTGTCGACACGGCACCTTTTTCCTTATAGGTTAATAAAATGTAAATCCATCCCGTATAGAGTTAATAAATTCCCCCCTTAGGGTCTCTCAATAGGCCCGCTCGCCATTTCAGCACCATGGTCTATATTCATAGCTCTCGCTGTTAGGAAAATGCTGCTCTGCAGTTCGGCACACAACACCCACACACTGAAGAACACACACGTAAGGACACGCCCGCGCACACACGAGGGCGCGAGCACAAGCGCTCCGCTCTGCAGGGGGCTCCTTCCAGCCTGCAGTCGCTCTTTAGCGTCCGTGACATCCGTGGGTGCCATGGTCACAGCAGGCCAAAGTCACGGGCCAAGGTCTGTCTGCTGCTCCGCGCTGGCCGCAGGTTTCTCCACCAGTGCCTCATCGCCTCCTCGTCCAATCCCTCGGTCTGCCTGGCAGCTCTGCACTGACTAGACCAGTCGCTCACATTCCTTGAGATGCGCTTATTTTTGCTCTGTTTTTATGGGAACGCACTGGAAAACACTGCGTTTCGTTTATCCGATGAAATGATAAAATTCATTTCATATTGCCAGCATGGTTTGGACAGTACAAATGTTCTGGCTGTAAAAATGACACCGTTGTGTTTCAACACACCGTACATTTTTGGATTGGTATATTTCCTTTGAAAATGGTACATCATATAGATCAATAGATTTATTTTATAGGTCAATTCCTGTATTACGTCTACACATGCAGTCTACAATAAAGATATACGTAATTCGTAAGTGTGAAGAGAGCACGGGATTATAGAGAAGTTTACAGGCCGTCCAGGATGATTCCTGTCATTTCAAAGAATTGAGCTACATGTGTTTTTATCATTGCGCAAGAATTTAAGCTTGCATAAATCCTCAAAATGCTCCCTGCTGGGTTTATGTACGTGGCCCGTGTCTCTGTAAGAGCGTGAGCATGAAGGGGAGATGAAGACAGTCAGAAAAGCAAAAAGGCACCAGGAAACCCCGATTTGACAGCTGCATCAGCAGAATTATAAAAATGTGCATTCCCCCAGTTCTGGAGTTTCAACGTTTTAAGTCTGTCCACTTGAAATTTTTATTTTCGTTCCCCAGCCAAACTGATAGTGGAGACGGATACTTTTGGAAGTCGAGTGAGAATTAAAGGAGCTGCGACCGGCTACTACATCTGCATGAACAAACGGGGAAAACTGGTTGGAAAGGTGAGTCGGAGGAAGTGAAACCGTCACCCTTTGCACCCAAATCTACTATGTATTTTAACATGCATGGAAGGGAAATGAGTAATGTGACATACATGATTATAATTAGCAACGTACTGAACCTCAGTGGTAATTCAGTGATTAATCAAAATAATATGTTTAACTTTGGAGGTATGTTTCTGTAATATTATGGTTGAAAGATATTAGCAAAATATGGAAAACTTGCATTAAGTCATCCTCCATGGTTAGCAGTCTATTATAAAGTCAATACTAGATCGATAATGGACAAACCATGAATAGCCCTTATTTATCATTTGCTAACGTCATATTTACGCAGGCATAATAGGCAGTTACTTACAATACCACGTCTTTCAACGATAATGTAAAGCCTACTACCCATATTTTATTTGTAATTTTATTAGCAGACATGCTAATGCTAGCTTTTACAGTAATCCTGGGCTTAGCTATGCAGATCTAAATTAATGCGAAATCACAAAAAAGGCAAAATAATCAATTAAAAGTTTTAAATACTGGATCTTTCAGTTTGGGAAACTGACAGATTTTTTAATGTGTAGTCGTCGTCTGCTCTTCTTTCATACGCATCACATATTGAAGCCTATCACATTTTATAGCTCTTGTGAGGTTGATGGAGTGTAAGGAATTAGATCCTTCCTCGCTGTTTTTTTTTTTTTCACTGAGCATCCTTGTTCCAAGGGTAGCTTTGTGATTCTTTCTACCTTGCTGTGCTCGGTAATAAACTGGGATGCAAATATTGCCAACAGCTAGTCAGCTTCCCGCCAGGTACACCATCTGTCTGGGAGCTTGATCTTACTTCATGTGACATCTCTGATGCCCAACACTGCGTGTGTGGGGATTTTTTTTCTTCCTTACGCTCAAGATGTGTGTTTCGCTCAGTGTGGATTTGGGTTATTTTTAACAGCCCAGTTTGTTAAGTGGTTGGAGATATGTTTGCGCTCTTAGTTTGGCTTGTTAAGGCTGTGACGTGTCCCAGATTTGGCAGAGGGTGACACGAAGAATCAGCTGTTAGATATTATATGGCGATAGCACTGACGAGAATTTAAAATTAGGCCGCAAATTACAGTTGTCATTGTTAGATTGCATTACATGTCCCATCCTATGCAGTCAGAATAAATACATAATAATCAACAAATTAAATTATATTCAATCCAATAATGCTTGGCAGAACGTTAAAGCATATTCTGCAGCCATATGCTAACTATATAATGATTTTTTACAAACGCTAACTCTATGTGCGCAAAAATGTCAGGTTGAATACAATTCAAGTAGTAGTTTGTATAGCAAAAACATTAACATTTAAGTGTTTTTCAGTGTTTTTTAATAAGCCTGAAATGAGTAAGTATAGATTCTCATGTCTTTTTACTCTATGAGCTTGCAACGCGATCATTACCCTTGGCATCGCCTCACCTTGGAGGTTAATGTCTCAAATTTCTTAGATTTATCAGAAAATGTGATGTTTCCACTTAGGCCCTATTGGTACATTTTTAAAATCGGAAAACCCCCTCCCCCACAGAGAAACGGGCACGGGAAAGACTGCATCTTCACAGAAATCGTCCTGGAGAATAACTACACCGCGCTGCAGAACGCCAAATACGATGGCTGGTACATGGCCTTCACGCGCAAAGGCCGGCCCAGGAAGGGCTCCAAGACACGACAGCACCAGCGGGAAGTCCACTTCATGAAACGCCCCCCCAAAGGACACCATTCGGCCGAGCACCGGCCCTTTCACTTCATCAACTATCCTTTCAACAAGAGGACTAAACGCACTCACCACTCAAGGGAGCCTTGAGGAACACCTAACGAACAGGAGCAAGAAAAGCAAGGCTAACAAAAATGATGGCTGTTTTTTTTTCCTAGAACTCTTGTAACATTTTGTACTGGAAATTAATATCCCTACCCTTTAGATGTTTATAATTTTTCAGCCACAAATAAGGTTAAAAGTGAGGATCTATTTTTGTACTTGAGACTGTATAGACTTTTTTTTTTTTTAACTGAACGTGATACACGCGACTCGACAAGCAGGAGTCCTGATGCTCTCTGTTGCATGGGCTTTTCTCTCTCAGTCTCGGTTTCGCTGTGTTTCTATGGTTTCCTGCATATCCTGCACCTCATCTGCTGCTCAAGGAGACTTGAAGGGCCTCAGAGACTGCAATGATAAATGGACTGACTTAACCGCATACAGTTGATTCACATCCAGACGGACAGGGTTCACACACCTTCAGCGATGCAAACATGGCTTAGGTCACATGTAAACATGGCAGCTACTTCTTGGTAATCATGGGTTGGTTTCCTACTGTTGTAATAACTGTAAAGTTGAGGTGAAAATGCATCGTCTGGCATTTAGGAAGCCTTGTGTTTTTGTTGTTTTTTCGTTTTTTTTATGCATATATACATATATATTTTTATGGCAGATGTGTAAAGTAATTTTAATGATTGAAATATTTATTTAAAACGAGCATTACATTTACATTGCAATATTAAAATTTGATTATCTATTATCTTTGTCGAACGGGCGTTTAGTAGTCAGGATTAAACCTAAAAACGCCAGTCAGAGTCCGATTAATTTGAGATTTATATTGCAATAAATCATGTGCGTTGCCATGGTATATACAAGCTAGCTTAAGATAATATGATATCCTCAGTTTGCTGTGAATTTTACCGGGATTTACATTGTGAAATGTAAAGGAATTCTCTGGGTCTCAATAATCCATTTAAAGATGTCATTTGGTGACGGGTTATGATTTCATCGGTCCGATAATTAGTGTTTTACACAGTGGTTACAGACATACAAGACAGTGTGCTATTCATTCTGTAACATCACTTTACAAGGACAAGAATTATGTTACCTCTGCTGTTCAGCCATTGTGTTTGTCTTGGAAGCTGCTTTGAGTCACATGACTTTTAAGAGGAAACTTTTCATTGGCCATCTCATGCTGTCCAACCAATACCGGTTTGCCCTAATAAACTAAACTACAAGTTTAATGTGGAAATCCGCAAATGCTTATTGATGGACTGGGTAAATATGCTAAATCAATAAATTGAATGTTTTTATTTCTAAATTTGAATATTGTTGCAATATTTTTAATTTTTTTTTGGCCAGTAAACTTAATTAGTTGTCAGCTAAGGATTGGCTTTGTATGAGTTCTTAATTAAATAAATGCAAAACATAATAGGCAGAAATAAGGGTAGTGAAGCATAAAAATATGACTAATTGATTATTTGCTTTAGTCTTATTCAATCTTACTTGTTGTAGTAGCATTGTTAATAATAATAATAATAATAATAATAATAATAATAACTTAATGTGATACATTTAAATTATTTTTTATAATGCAGTACATGATAAATATTTTAGGCATTATAAGGTTATAAGGTTTTTGAGAAAATTTTAACTGTACAGCATTAGGATTTCATTAAAATATCAGAGATGTTTAGTTTACTAAATAAGTAATATTCTCTGCTTTATTCCCTATGAAATTATTAAGAACATTTTTTTCTGCAGAAAAACTGAATTAAAATACAATACAATAAGAGAGAAAATAATTGTACATTCTCATATTTACAAATAATGGAAGGTATAACTGGCAGATTTCCAAGAACGGTGTCTTTCTGTTTGGAATCAGAACCAAAGGAAATATTAGTAAACGGCCTGGAGAGCAGTTTCTGTGTAAAATCTGGGCAAGCGTTCTGTGCCGTCCCAGGTCAGTAATGGGACAAAAGATGACTTCAGCAATTAAATATAGACACATATTTCCATACATAATGCTGCAATAATATTCATTGTGTGTGTGAATGTGTGAGTGTTTATATTATGTGGGTAATAAAAACCTGTTGATAAATACCTGATATTTTGACATTGTGGGGACCATTCCTTAGGACTCAGTTTTATAAAAATCTGTGACTGCAATCAAAAAACTAAAAGTGTCAAAACTCTTGTATTTTGTTTGGTTACTTTGGTTAAGGTTGTCATTGCTGGGATTAGGGTTATGCCCATAGAAGTGAATAGACAGTCCCCACAAATACATTAATGCAATCGTCTGTGTGTGTGTGTGTGTGTGTGTCTGTCTGTCTGTCTGTGTGTGGATTTTTTTTCCTGACCATGTGACTCACACCATGTCATGTTGGTTATCAACCCAGGGTCAGTTTTAGGGAAAAGCTGGTCACCCAGCGGGGTTTTATGAAAGCAGCTCTGTCTGTCAGCCTGCCACAGAATGGCCCCAAATTTGGCATCTGTCTTCCGTATCATCTGATTCATTAAACATTCCAGTTTTAACTCATTCCTAACCATCACTGTGCTTTGAGGTGGCACCAATACCTAACAAAGAAGACATTGTTTCGATAAGTGCTTATATTATTTAATAAACACAAACATTTTATTTTCATATATACCAAATATGGGTGTGCAGTTTGAGTTTATGTAAACACATATCTTCCTAAGACTAAGTTTTATCTCTTTTTTTGAATAATTTGTCTTATTATCTGTATATTAATACGTTAATTTCGTCTGATTTTAATTAGTTGAAAGCATTACTGATTAAAACAACGTAAAATCATTCTCAACATAATTTGAATCTTTTATGTTTAAGGAGTGGGGACAAAATATGGCACACGTTAACTACGGGGAAAGTCGCAGTGTGACTTGTGTGATGTCAAGCAAATGCGTAGGTATTATACCACTATAAGTTCATCCATTTTACTGAGCTACAGAATCAAGGCTAATTTCCACATTTGTCCTAGAAAGACTGTAGGTTAAAGTGTAGCTTAAAAGATGCTTCTGACTGCAGAGAAATCACTCAAAATCGGGAGCACAACCACACAGGAGGCCTTTAGGGCTCTTCCAAAAAGAGGATTTTTACTGTCAGTCAAAAAATAGCACACACACACACACACACACACACACACGCACGCACACTCATTACTTCCATAATCCGGTCAGTAGAATCAAGGTCTGTATTGGTCTCATAGAGAGATAATATATTATTTTATTAATCATTGTTTCTGGAAATGATTTTTGTTGCCGTACTTCTATTCTTACGTAATACCACCAACAAGAACAAAAGCAATAATATTCATAATAATAATGTCTATATCAATAAAAGCTTCAGCTATTGGTGGTTTTTTGTAACGGAAGATTTAAAAAATATACAGTATATATATGTGAACTCGAATACAAAAAGATATTGACGATTTTCTCGGAATGCCATGAAATAACTATATGCTGC
Organism: Isichthys henryi; assembly: GCA_026776945.1. NCBI lineage: Eukaryota > Metazoa > Chordata > Actinopteri > Osteoglossiformes > Mormyridae > Isichthys > Isichthys henryi. Next base: position 6,105,854 of record JAODJX010000043.1, read on the forward strand.
CTGTGCTGTTTACAGTATTAAGGCAACCTTCCACAGCAGTTCTAGCTGCAATGTACCAAATAGTGTCGATGTGCAGGGAATTATCGGAATCATTCTTATTTTTTACTACCTGCATTTTGAACTGCTGACGTTATGCATGTAGATATTTTTCCAAATAAACACACTGTTCTTCAGTGGCCCCCAGCTAAAAAAAGAAAGACTGTAAAATGTCTGCAACAGATACGACTGAAGTACAGAGCAGCAGAAAAGGCTGGGAGATTGAAAAGTTTGAAGAGGGTTTCTCACCCAACACGTGTCCATCCCGCAGTTTGAGCTGTAAACTTTTGTTTGCCCGTGTATTTATAAGGCTGATTATCCTAATGATCTGAACAGTTATTAGCTAAATGTCAAAAGGAACAGCCCTTCAGGGCATATAACAGATCGAATGAGGTGACTTCCTCTGTTTGCTTCTATTCAGTCCGCATTAATTTAGCTCGCAAAGCCATTGTAAATAGATCTATCTGTGCGTTATAATGCATTTTTACTTACTATAAAATCTACTTGCAATGATTCTGCCAAATCCCTTTTAAGCCCCTAAATGAAACCAAACTCGGTAACATGGTACTGTACATGAAAACATCTTTGGTCATTAGTCTCTGGTTTGTTTATCTTCTCAGTATTACCCTGAATATGATATTAAAATGGCAAATTTCATAGCTAATTATACTAATGTCTGCACTATGTGTCAAAGACAAGGATTCTAAGTTAGGGCCAAAAATATTTGCTGACAATGAAAGCAGTGTTTCCATTCAATTAGAGGTAAAGAAGGACGAGTTC
>JAODJX010000043.1:6106711-6118613 GCA_026776945.1 Isichthys henryi
CCCCCCCCCCCCCCCCCCCCCCCCCCCCGCCGGGGTGTACGGCCCTGAATAGCATTGAAATCGGTCAGATCTCCACTTTGGGCCAAACAATGGCAACAAGCAAGGAGCCGAATTACTTACAATAACAGAGTTTAACTCCCTAATTAAATGGCCCCTAAGCAGCTAGAAGATTAAAAGGTTGCTGGAATTGAAGATTCAATAAATAAAGGAGGGGGTTAGTAGGCTTTAATGACAGCTGAGGACCCATTTTTAGGAAGGGGGAGAAAAAAATAAAATAACGGGCAAGAAACTATAGGACTATTGAAGTTACCTCATTAAGCAAGGATTGCATGCGCTGATACTTATAAATAAAGATACTTAGACAAAGTAAAAATTGCTTGTCCTTCAAAAGCATGCGACCAAAAGTAAGTGCATAATGAGTCCAGATCATAACATGTAAAAGATGAGCACCTGTACTGTGAAAATCCGCTCCCTTTAGAGCATCTTACTTTCCTCTTTCTAGAAATGGAAGGTAGCTTCACTGCGAAAAATATTTATATAGCTAAGCTTCTGATTACAATATGGCCGTGAGCTGTCAGACGATATCCACGGCGAGCTAACTGACGGCATGATGAGAAATCAGCACTAGGATTTCCACACGCATTCCTTAGCATGCCTCTGCAGCCCTGCCGGAGGACGACGCATTCCAGGGCACCGGTGCTCTGGTCCACACGCGCAGGTGTTGCCAGCAGGTGGTTCTGCGAGCACAAAGGCAGGGTTACTCCTCTTCTGTTGCCCCACCAGTTGTTGGAACTAATTCCGAGGAGGGCATTAAATACGCCTAAAAGAGGGATTATTGCCCCTATCACCTCCATGTGATTTGGAGAAATTCGTTGTAGAGGAATGGTGTGACTCCTTAGCCTGCCAGACTCCCACCAAGAAGCATTCTGTTGGTACATGGTGTATCTGGGGGAGAACTGCAGCCACCTTAGGATGAAACGGGCAGGTCTCAGGTGCTAACGAGCGCAAAGGAAATCATGAGGAATGAACAGAAAATATATAAACCAGAACATAGAAACAAAAGAATGATACCACCCCCAAATAAAAAGGCCACATCTCTAGTTCTACCAATTAAAAAGCGTGAGGAACAGACAAACATATAAACCAAAACCAAATACCTCAGTATTAAAAGGCCTGGACTGCAGGGCTAATGTTTGAACAGGAAAGCATGAGGAATATACATAAAATACATAAATCAAAAAAAGCAAATACCTCACTATTGAAAGGCCAGGACTTTCATGATAATATAAATATATATATATATATATATATATATATATATATATGAAGAAAAGAACAAGCAGCTAGCATATAGCTACCTTAAAAATGTGGATAAGAATGTAGCTTTGCAAAAAAGAAGTAAATGTGAATTAAGGTCATCGGGGATAATCGAAGGTTTATAATGAAGAACATGCAGACTCAGACTAAAGAAACCTGCACAGTCTATGTTGTACAGCACCACAGCAGTGCTGTTTGCGGGCTGGGTCACTTCAGATTGGTGACATTCCTGCGGGAAGAGTGCCGGGGGGGGGTGTCTGCGGCTGTTTCCCTGACTGCGCACTCGGTAAGTCATCACGCAAAGCGGCATTCACAGCTGCATTGCCCACACAGCACCCAGAGCCCATAATCTAATCAGGCTCACCACATGAAACTTCAACACCCCCCGTACTCTTCGCTAAACGACATTTGCTTAAATGGTCCACACTGTCAATTTAGTGAATCAGAAATTATTTTGGGGAAAAGGGCATAGTGTAAAGCAGACACACCATCACAGGCTCATAATGTAACTACTCACTATATTGCATGTTAGTATTACGAAGGCTGATGCATTTTCAACTTGGGGCAACCTGCTGTAAACTTCCAGGTTCCATTGCTTCCATTTCTTTCATCAACATACCTAATAAAGAACTGCGAATCGGTACAAAGGCACATGAGGGATGGGTTTCCAATTTTGTGGTCTCAGGTGGCTTTTAGTAATGAAAATCCCTTATGAAAGTAATAGGCTCTGAGGCATTATGCAGAAACTCTGCGAGAAACCGCAAGACCAGTTGGCTCTTGGCCTCCCTGCTATTTTAATAGTTTCCCACATTATAGGAATTGTGGCCTCAAATAAAAACAGCATTAATTAAAATGGCCACCCCTTGGAGAATTTGGTTTGCCAGCTACGCACCGCAATAGCATATTGCATATTTAGATATATGGCTGAGTATAATGCCCAGTCACAGCAATTAAATAATAAATAACTTAATAAATTAAGATATTTTTTGTCATTTACTGCAAAAGCACAAGGTTACACTAACATTTAAATAAAGCTTTGTTGGCCTTTCCGGCCCGACAGTTCGGCGCTTAGGTTAACGCATTTTTAAACGTTTGCCATGCGGTTGCAGCTTTTGCAGAAAACAGCAAGGAAACTCGCTACTAGATGAAATGTCTGCAGGTCCTTTAAAATATCCCGCAAAAGTTCTGTTAACTCGTTCATTTTGCGAATCCAGGCCCGCACAAGGTTCACAAAACCACCGGCAGAATTTGGGAGACGTCCCTTCGATCGGTTTGGCGTTACCGTAATCCTTGTTTAAGTTGCCATGAGAAGATGACTAATGACTAAAGGTGAGGAAAACCATGGAAAACTGTAACATCTTTATTATTTTAATACAGAAAAACCCATCAACAGCACAGGTATGTTTCAATATCTCAGATTAAACTTAAATCACAGGATGAGTGTTGGGTTTATGAACACAAACATAAAGCTGAAAGGCTAAGTAATAATTTATCTGAACAATATGTCTCTAATCTCTGGTTTTAAGCATACGCAAAGTTAAGTCAAGACAATAAATCAGCAGAACTTAAGCCGTAGAACATCTGTTGTCGTATGTTTTCCAAGCACGAATCCAAAAAGCCGTATCATCGCATCTAAAGCAAACACAGAAGAGCACAGTAAACATGAAAAGCAGCAGTTAAATAAAAGATGCATAAATACATTCAGGAGCATAAATAACTCTGATTATCCTACAAATAATACTTAGAAATGTGACTCCATTTATTGTGATTTGGGACAATCCCAAACCGTAACAATAGCAAATAGAATTCTCAAACTGTAAACAATAAATGCACGTTCATCTCTTTATAGTACATGACAGCTGAAGCAAATGAGGTATTTTACTATTGAAGGTGGATTTTAGGAGCATATCTCTTTTGAAGGATTTGCAGTGGTGAGCTCCTACAACTGCTTCGTTTTGGTGCAGAGGAGGGATGATTGTCAAGAATAAGTTTTTTTTTTATCTTAAACCAGTTTTAAGGCCTTTAGAATCACCTGAAGTGGAGAAGTTACTGTCAATGTGTTGCGACCCAAGGTGTCATCTTGTGGAGAAGGGATTTTCAAAAAGAAATGGAGAAACCATGCAAAATTCACATCTAAGGGCACTTTCCGCTCTTTGTGTTACGCCGCAGCTTGTTGCCAGGGATACGGCCTGGACAGTGATTGGCTGTATCAGTGTCAGGAAGCTGACAGTGGAATAAAGTCAAAGTACAGATGGACGCGGGCGTAACAGGGGCACGGAGGCCAAGATGAAGCACGTGAAACGCTGCTCTATGGCTGCATTTATAATCCTCTCACTTCTGCCGAGAAGGTTTTTGAATGTACTGCTCTTCAGGTTCATTTCTGCGCTACGTCTTGGAAAGTCATTCACGTGAAACGGCTTTAAACCTCGACGTAAAACATTGATAACTGCCAGAACGTGTCGCAACGATCCTCTTTGAAGTCCGAAACGTGCCTCCAAAATTGCGAGAAGGTCCACTGAAAAGCCAGGTCGTTATAAATTATGAACATGAAGGTTTTTATTAAATAACTCTGGGAAATAACAGAAATATGCAAAAGAATAACGGGGATGAAGAGGAATCACCGGGTTCCATATTAAGAAATGCATTATTATATCACAGTACTGAGAGAATTTCCCACAAATTTAATTTTTTTTTTTAAAAAAAGATTGGGTAAATTGATACACAAAGAATGCCTTTCATTTCAAAGAATGGAAAGTGTTCAGTTCATCCGACGTGGTGCTTTTTCCATGAGGACTGTTCCCACTATTACCAGAAGGTGAACTGCTCAAACGCACAAGGGGTCTGTCAATGGTATTAAGATGGGAACTCCTCTCTATTTGTGCGTAGGAATTTCTTAAAGAATGCCAGCTAGCTACAAAACTGGACACGTGTGATACAACCCATGCTTCTACACTTACGCTGGTTTTCCAGTCTCGCCAAAGGATAAAACACATTGACGCACATTGAGCTCAATAAATCACAATAACCCACTTCGGGCCCGTATCACAAAGTGAAATTTGTTGGTTAGGCAGGTAACTTGTCAGGTTTAAGGTACCCCAGCTTTAATGAACCTTATCTTCGTGCACTTAAATTTAGTGGCTGCTACCTGAAATCCGACAACTTATCTGACTAACCCAAAAGTCCAGCTTCGCGATGCAGGCCCCTCATCAAATGTCACATAAGAACATAAGAGAAGCATAAAGCTAACAATTTTTACAATATCAATCTACTTTTTCATATATTCCTTTCTTTTTCCACCGACTTTGTTAATTAGATACATAATCTTCCAGGAATCATAGGACGCCCAGAGAGTTGATTTTACACGCCTGCAGAGTCTTCCGCTCGGATCTCTTAACCGCCGACTCGAAGTTCTGCAGCGATGGCGCATTACTGGCATCGTTTCAACACAGCAGAGAGCTTCAGCTGGCCAGGCGGCACAGGGGCCTCCTGCAGACCTGTCAGGTACCTGCAAATTGGGGGGTTATCAGCCATGAAATCCTGCACCCCCGGCTGGCTGGCTGGCCTGCGTGACGTCACCTGGATGTGAAGTTTCAAATCCTTTTCCCAGAAATGTTGTTGGCGGAGTGACAATATACCAGAGGACTGTCCCAGGAGACACAGGTTAGGTAAAGGAAGTAATTGATTGATTGATTGATGGAGGATATGTTCTATTTTTCAGTCTGTTATCAAAATAGAACCACCTCAGTTTAAGAAAGTGTAACTTAATGAGATTATCTGTTATGGACTGGCTTCCCATCCAGGGTGTTCCCCAGGCTAATGCGTTGTGATGCCTGGGAAAAGCCAAGGTCCCACTGCGACTAATACTCCAGAAGTGGTTGGAAGATGGATGGATGGATTTCTATATTTTATTCACTTGAAACCAGAAACTTGACCGCTGAGACCTACAAGGCAGTAAAATTTTATTGCTCATGCCTGTATTTTTGTAATTCTTGAGAAAAATATAATGCAGCGTTAATGACGTAGGGAAAGTGTTTTGTTATTGGAGTGATCTCTCCAAAAGTAGCTACTGGACAAATAAACTAAAAATAAAAAAAGATTATTTGTAATAATGATAATCTCCAACACCAGACATATGGAGATACAATGATATTTCTATAGACGTATGAGTTATTTTCCAGAACAGAGTCTTCTGTGAGATTTTCAAAAGTGATTTGTGATGTGAAAAATTGGAGAAATGTCAGAAGTTAGTCTCAGCTTTGTGATGTGATCTTATTCTTATTCAGGAGGAACAGAAACGAAAAATTCTTACAAAAGTGAAATCCATTGCTCTCCCCTGGGACATTGGTCTTTGCGGCTCTTCAGTTCTTCATCCGGCTGTTGAGTTCGGACCAAGAGTCATCTCACCTGCCTCTGCTGTAGCTCTTGAGTAACAAATATGGCCATTTTATGTTTGAATATTCCATGAAATATAATAAATATTTAAGTAAAAAAAATAAGTAAATGCATATTACAATATAACAAATAGGTGAATGAATCCAATTATCCATCCTAGGGCATAACTTTGGGTTGAGTTTTTTTTTGGGGGGGGGGGGGGTTGAGGTCTCCACCCATTTCAAATGGTCCAGGAGGTTTTATTGGCTGGTTTTGATTACTGGGCGGTTACAACCTCCCCATCCGACCGTAATTTGTGCCCCTGTCTCCGCCTTTTATAATAATTTGATGTAATTTAGGATGTTTAAGTGTTGAATTTTTTTTTATAAAATGTTTCCATGACTTTTTGAGAAAGCATTTTTAATTTCAGGAAATGTAAGAGGTATTTCTGTAACTGAGATATCACATCCAATAATGAGCCTGAAGGTTTTTAGAGGTTATGTGCTGTAATTGATGTAAACACTTAAATTGCTTTATCCCATCCCAGATCATGTAGCCTTAGGATTTCAGTGGCTTTAATGCCAAGCTGCCTTTGTATCGGTAATTTAATGAGACTTTGTTGTTCCGCTGGGCAGTAGTTGCCAGTGATCTAATTAGCTTGACTGTGGTTATAGTGACTTAACATGCAACAACTATTATTTGTATGTATCCTTGTGAATAAATCAGTGCCTTTTTAAATTCTTGCTGTGGATTGCATATGCATAAGGTGATATTTCAGGCCTGAAACGCTTTTCCATAGAGAGTATGTCTGCAGTCACATACTGAACACAGATCTCCAGTAGTACATTTTAATGAGGGATGATACATACTGTAACTGATTTAGTTTGCCAGGTATGCTGCGCGTGCATCGTCATGCACAGAAACATAGAAATATCTTTAGCAGTGTTTTACTGTTAGATTAATAACAAGCTGGTCTGCGATTGTGGACATCTGCAGCCCCGTGTCCCCAGAGTGGAGGCTAATGGTTTAAATCTGTTTACTTCACAGTTTCGTATGAGGTCGTTTTTTTTTCCTGGAAAGCACAAGAAATACCACGAAAACATGTGTGACCAAGCGAAACGTTATTATTTATATTTATTTGCGTAGCATTCTAGGTTGTTATATTACGGCATTTCTTGTAAGCTTAGTTATATAAACGTGAGATTTGCGTTGCTTTTTGAATAACGAAAAAGGCCACCCACATCTGACATAAGACGGATGAGAGGTTTAGCTAAAACGGCAGCTTTGTTTTTTCTCTGCACGGTGCATCTATTTTACAATAACAGAGTAAGAGGCTTCTCAGGTTGTCACAGCACTGTCCTGTACTTCACATTACACACGGTGGATAATTAAAGGTTATCTGTGTGTTATATGCAATAGCGGCTATGTGTAAGAACAGCGCGCCGCTGTTTATGGGTCAATCATCTCTACGTTCAGTTGGTTCGTCATCCTGTGCCATTTTATCAATATTTCAGAATGTTACAGTAATACCTGGGAATAGTACACCTGTCCGGATCAGTGTAATACTTTACAAATATTGTCAAATGTGTGTGTATAGGGACATATACACACACAAACACACACACACAGAAACACACACACACGGGAGGAATTTTATACCCCTTGAGTATAACGCTTAACCTCAGTTTCTCCAACAAAATATCCAGCTGTGCAAACAGGTAAATTTGTAAGGTGTGTGGAAAAAACCAATGAGAAAAGCCGAGTGTTGGTAGCCGCTCGCTACTTAAAATCCAAGAAAAACCATTAACCCCGGAGACGGTGCTCGCCCCCGGCGTCAGGCCTTTCCCACTGATTTATCGCGGCGCGTAATCGCGCTCCCGCCGAGAACGACGAATCCCAGGCGAGCAGCGTCCTTTCTCCACCCCGCTGGCTTCAGAAGTGGCCCCCGTGGGACAGGCCGCTGTCTCTGTGTGGTAAAATAGTGCTCTTTAGCATGCTGGCGATAAGAAGAGTTAATTAAAATTCTCAGCAATGGAGGTGTCAACTAACTGATGGTATAAACCCCATCCTTTTCCTTTTTTTTTTCCAACAAGCCGCTCTTCAGGCTGGAAGCTACAGTCGGAGGGGGGCTGGGGGGGGGTTAGTGAACCTCAGCTTTTTCCCGGCCTGTTTAAATAACCATTACAAATTGACCTTTTTGCTGTCGCCTCTTTCCATGTGTCAGCTCTTAGTAATAGTTAGTGCTGAAATCAGCATGCCATACTGCTTGTTATGTTACGATACTGCTCTCACCAGCTGTGCTGCAGTGCTGCCTAATTGCACAGACTTTATTCCCAGGCTGCTGACACAGTCCTGCTTCCAGGCTTACAGGATATATCTCACTCTCCTTGAATATCCACTGGAGACTTGTATGTAATAATGTTAATTCAGGGGGTTAACTTAGGCTAATCCTAACCTGAGTTTCAAGCAACCTATTATTCTGTCTTTTTAAAGGTACATAGAAAAGTGAAAAATGGAACTGGTCCATGGATCAGTCTCACATGTGTGTTCATGCAGTAGAACAAACTAAACGCTGTAGCACCATGAACTTGAACTTTAAGGGTCTGTCAGTGTTTACATGTAAAATGTTCAGAGCGGCGTTAACTGGCCAGAATGACAGCATTTTGTAGGTCTAAGGGCAATTTTCTTTCCCAAAAATGAAGTTCTGTTCAGAGTCTAACAGGGAGCAATTAAGTAAGCTAAGGGGAGGAAAAAGAGAGAGGAAGACCCTGGCCTTGCTAATTGTTCCAGATTCACACTTGAGGTATCTAAAGGGCAGTTAGACAGTGAGAGAGAGGGGAAGGGATGGAGAGACAGAGAAGGAGAGAGAGAAGGAGAGAGAGAGGGATGGGGGAGAGAGGAAGAGGTGGTAGCTACAAGCCTTTAGATCTGAGACAAGGTGTCTACAGAAGATATCTAGATGTTGGGGTTTACCTGCACATTAGTAAAGGGAGGATGCCTCTTTAAAATGAAGCCTTTCCGTGCTGTCATCTCATGGTAAGGATATAGAGCCGAAAAGGCACGACTGATTGGTGAGTTGAAATGGCCTGGCTGATTGGTCAGTTGAAAAGGCCCGGGTGATTGGTCGGCTTTTCTGGTAGAGGTCTTACTCTCCATTTACCCTTTCCTTATTCCATCGCTCTTCATTATTTCCCTCTCCAGGACATCTATCCTTGTGCCTGTACTCTCCAGTTTCTTTCCTTTATTCTGACCTGTTACATTTTAGCACAAACAGATGCCAAAAAATTAGCCAGAAATCAACCTTGCAATCGCAAGGCAATTTTGTCAAATATTCAGCTAAAGACAGCGATACGTTTTTAATGCTGTCTTTTCAGCAGTTGAATGGATTAGTCCATTGCTTTTTTTGGGGGGGGGGGGGGGTCGTCAGCATTTAGCTCACGTACATACCGTCCATCACAAAGGAGGTTTGCCTTTGGCCAGCTTTCATTTCTAAGCTCCTTTGAAAGGGACAGTGCCCATGCAGAACACCAGGACTGACCCACAATGACTCCTGATTCTGGGTCCGTTACACATGAGTCTGCCCCGTCTGAGCAGACCTTTTGTTCTGGACCACCTTTATTTGAGGGCGAGCACTTGATATCAGTCGATATTTTTTTTTTTACAAAGTTCCGGCCATTTTTCATCAGTTACACATTTTGGAAACTCTGCTTTGCACCTCTGGGGAGGAGAGAATATGCAGTGTGACTGATTCAGTAACACCAGGTGCATAGAACTATTTCATAATGTTGGAGGGCTTTACGTTCTGGCTGCGCACTGCGGGAAAAAACCTCTAGGACGTCTGTCGCGGGAACACGGACCTGCCACTTCTGTCCTGCTTCAGCCTTGCTTTGTTCTAAGGGGTTCCGTTAAATTTAGGGCACAGTGAATCAGAGCGGAAAAGAGAATGAGAAGGAATTATGGAAAAGGTCACAAGTTGCAGAATAAGAGATAATTAATTTACAGAGAATCTAGTTGGATGGTGCTGTGACTATGGATCTGGGAAGAATATTCCATATGCTAATTTGATTCATAGTCGGAAAAATATATTTTTAATTAAGGAACACGTTAAACGTCCTTTAAATTTGTATTATAGTCATGAACACAAACTGTGCCTTAATTGTAAGAAGCATAATACTTTAACTAAGCTTTGATCTGTATTGTTTTTAAGCAAAAATGGATATTTCTGGTTCAGAAAGTAAAAATCCAGACCAACATTTTGGTTCAACCAAGCAGTTGAGTCTCTATGACTGTGACTCTTTATGCTCAGCGGGTTGGTTGAAACAAAATCTTGGTCTGGATTTTTACTTTCTGGACCTGAGCTATCCACCCCTGGTTTTATATGTTATATGATCAGCTTTCCATAAACCCCACTGCATTATAATATGATGTATTCTGCTTTACTGTATGAGTGAGCTCTTGGTAATAAGGTCACAGTCTAAACCAAACACCCAGAATCCAAACAACTAGCACTGACCCATTCAAACCACTTTCCGGCACTTATTTAAAATTTGCAACTTAATTGCTTGTGTCGCTTGACAGATGTTTCTGAAGATGTTCCGTCCAAACAATCCCAGAGTGATGCTTTAGCAGTGCAGGACATGAACTCCATATCTGAAAAACATTTTTATGCAACAAGAGTGCCCCCTAGCCTTTTCATTTTATTTATATTAGGTTTTAGCAGCTTTGCTGCCATTGTGAGTATTATTATTATTATTAGTAGTAGTAGTAGTAGTAGCAGTAGTATTAGTAGTAGTAGCAGTAGTATTAGTAGTAGTAGTAGAAGCAGTAGTATTAGTAGTAGTATTAGTAGTAGTAGCAGTAGTATAAGTAGTAGTAGTAGCTGCAGCAGTAGTATTAGTAGTAGTAGTAGAAGCAGTAGTATTAGTAGTAGTATTAGTAGTAGTAGCAGTAGTATAAGTAGTAGTAGTAGCTGCAGCAGTAGTATTAGTAGTAGTAGCAGTAGTATTAGTAGTATTAGTAGAAGTAGCAGTATTATTATTATTATTCTGCTTTTCTTTCACATCTTGCTGAGTTAAGTTCTTCACTGGAAGCCTGCTATCCGCTGGCCTTGCCTTCTAATGGCCACCGGACACCGCCTCCTCACAGAAGCGCTGGGAGTTTCCTCAGACACACGGAGGGGCGGCTGCTCAGGATCTCGGCTTGGCTGCGCCCGAGCCGCCCGTCCCCCAGCGTATGTCACGCACAGCGCCGCCCACGCCTCGGCCAGCCTGCCTGCTCTCGCCGCTGGAGCTGAGCTTGTCGTCCGCCTTGCAGGATCCGCGCGTATGAGCAGGCCGTGGATGAGCGGCGGTTCATTAAGCGAACACAGCATTAATCCGTTACTGGTATTTCATTTTAGGTCTTGCAGAAACATTTTAAAAGGATGTAGAATATCATAGGCTAGCTGCATGTCGCTGCCTGGTGTCCTCTGTTTGCTGGGATAGACACACAGGATCCCTGTTCAGTACTGTACTATCCTGTACTGGACCTGTACTGAGATTATAGAGTGATGGATGGATGGATTGATGATTGCATGGATGGATGGATGGATTAATGAATACATTAATTGATGCAATAATGGATGGATGATGGATGGATGGTTTGGTGCATGGCTGGATGGATGCTCGAGTGCTCAGTCCCTCATTTTCTTCTTGTCCAGCCACAGCCGTAAGTGAAGCAGAGGAACCCTGCGGGCTCCAAAGGCCACCTGAAGGCTGTGGCCCAGATTGATGTTGGCAGGATCTGCCAAGCCGGGACCCTAAGGAAACGTCAAGGATCCAGGCACTCAAAAGCCCAGCGGTAGGAAAAGGGTCGCCCTGACTGTTCCTGGGGGAAGGGGGGCAGCCTCTACGGCAACCACAAAGAGATGGGGGGAGAAAAGGGGGCACTTTCTCATTGTCTGGAACTTGTCATGCACAACTACAAAGTTGTCGCACGGCGATGCCTTAGAAATGTTCAAAAGACAACAATTGCAAGATAACCCATCTGAAATCAGCATCGGCCCCAATGGGGACAGCGTCACCTCTGACCCCAGAATCACAGCGTTGGGAGGTTTGCCCCCCCCTCCCCCTCCACTTTACTCATATATGAAGTGCGTCTTTTAGGGAAAGATTGTAGATCGCCCAGGTCGCCGTATCCCGAGCGAAGCGGGGGGGGGGGGGGGGGGGGGGGGCGG
>JAODJX010000043.1:6137366-6156387 GCA_026776945.1 Isichthys henryi
CCCTGCCTCATGCCCATTGCTTCTGGGATAGGCTCCGGACCCCCCGCGACCCAGTAGGATAAGTGGTTTGGAAAATGAATGGATGGATGGATGGATGGATATATTGCATAAATATATATCTTTTGATGAGTGTCTGGACCACTTTGTGCCAACTGGGCTATAGGCAGCTGCCTAATCTTCCTACACCTCAGTTTGGCCCTGGGGGCATCACTGGAGCTATTTTAGGTTGCCCCCCCCCCAAATAAATGTACACTAATTAGTTTAAATAGTGCGTCCTCATTCGTTTTTATTAAAACCAGTAAAGACCCCCCAGTAAAGGCTTAGCTCCCCGTTCCATGACGCTCCTGGGAACATATACATTCTGTGTGTATCCCGACTTGTGAAAAGCAACGGAGTCCTTACCTTCCTCATACACCTGATCTTTTTCCCAGGGAACTCCTCCAGGGGATTTGCCCAGACCTTCCTTTCATTGCGACGTTGCTGAGAAAGCCTACATGCAGCAAGCATCCCTCCTGTAGCCTGGGCTGGGGATTTTCCCGGCCGTCTACAATGCGGAGAGCTCTAAGTAGTTGCTAGGGACCAGGTACCAAAGGCCCAGTGGTCGCACACAGCCACGGTCATGGAGGGAATTAAACAGTGACAAAGAAATGGCTATTTGACATAATCTGCTCCTTGGCGCGCAGCCTGAGGAGTGACCCTGACCCAGGGGGCTGGCCTGGCTGTGATCACAGAGGCATGTTCCTGACAGGGATAACCTCTGAGTAAGCAGCCCTTCTCGTCAGGGACCAGGCTTCGCTCTCGCTATTTTGTTACCCGCTAATCTGCTTTCTCAACAATTTTGAGATGAAAAGGTATTTACTTATAATCTCTCCTGGCTCTTGATTTATCTTTTGTGTGAAGCCCGTAGTCCTCCAGACAGGAGCGGGGCGGATAGGGCGGCGATGGCGTTTGGGATGTTGTAGGGCAATTAGGGATTAACCTGGCAAATTAATAGTAATGCACACTGAGGCATAAATATCTCGGCGTCATACCTGCTGAAAGTACACCTACTGATTGATATTTAATATATACATCGCGTCTATATTTAGTTTAGAAGTGTCACAAGTTAATGAAGATATTTGACTGCAGTTTTGCTTAATGTTGATTGAATCTGCCTTCCACACTGCTGGTGACAGGGGCTGGGGGCCATAGTGGCAGTTTGGGGCACAGTGCAAGGTGTGGCAGGGAAGAGGAGCCCTACCCCAAATAGATGAAATCACTAGAATAACCATAATCCAGATTGTGAACCATTACAGAATTGTAGAACAGCAAAAGACACACACGTAACATTAATGCGATCACCTGGCGATCCCTTCCCAGATAGGTAGAACCTTTTCCTCAGGCACACGTTATTGTTTATCTTTCCAGTACAGGCTACTGCCCCTCATCCGTCGGCGACAAAAAGCTGGCAGCCCGGAGCCGCAGAAGTAGCAGGACACCGTCAGACATTCTTCGCTCGTGTTTCTCATGCTTGGAAGATGTAACCGAGGCTTTCGTGCCGCACGCCCTGGTCTGGAACGTGGTGCGCAGTGGCTTCCAGCCACGGATTATGGGCAGCTGATTGAGAGATTCCTGCGGCAGAGATTCTGAGCCTAAGCTTCTGATCAGAGGATTAAGCCTATTCTGGAGAATTAAGTATTTAAATGTTTTACTATTTATATATTGAAGTCATACTACATGTATGGTGGCACTAAACAGTCCCTGCAGTTGTAGTTTTTCTGCATGGTGATTGGTGTTCAGTTTATCATCAAACAAAAATGTCCATAAATTACAGGTTTTGAGGCATTTCCGATTCTGCTAATATATTTCTTAAATATATTTGTTTTTATGAATATGCTCTCATCCTGATCAGATTTGAAGCTGACTGAACTTTCGAAACTTACACAAAAGTTCAGACATTGACTGGAAAAATCATCATGTCGAATCCAGGCTGTAATGAAATCCTCGTCGCTTGATAACATACTTGCAGACTAGATATCCCACATTTAAATAAACAGAGAAGAAAGAAGCTGTTATTCTAATAATCCCTGGGTGTATAGCTTGATTTAGACAAAAAAATATAGAATCCTTTTCGTCTTTCAGCACAATTGTTATTCTGTTTGAGACAGAGTGCACCAAGGGATTCCACACCCACATTGGTCAGCGCCCATATTGATGTGATCCAACACATCTCCAGGGCAACGGGGCAGACTTGGGGGATCAGTGAGCCCGTTGTGATGTAGACCAGTCTGCTGTGTGGCTTTCATGGGGACTTACACCAAGCACACACAAATTGCGTAAGGTCAGTCAGGCAGCACAAATAGGACATGATTGAAAGAGAGCCCGGGGTGGCCAGGGGATAAATGTTTCCTCTTTGAATGTCAATAATTTACACTGGCGCTAACCAGGGGGCAACATAGCCGGCCGTTATTTTGCTCTGAAAATCTGAGAACATTATTTAGGAAGGAAAAAACTGGAATTAAAGGTCATGTGACCCTGGATTGTGATAAAGAAAATTTGGTGGTGGATGTGTCTTGACAATTCCCAAATGATCGATTGAGGTGCACGGCGGTCCTGGCCAGTTTGCGTTTCTCACGCTGCGAGCAGCGTGGGCAGTTCAGGCTCCCGCTGCCGCCGCCTCCTACCCGACCAGATTGCGGCCTTTGTTGCCTCGCGTGTCCGATCAGTGCGCCACTGTGGCTGCAGTTTGGCAGCGCCCGAGAGAGCTCTGCAAATGAGAGGGTGCAAAAAAAAAAAGGCCCGTGTAATGTGTGGGGAGCGTTTTCATCGCCTGGCCTCGCCGCGTTTGTCCTTGAGATGGCCAGTGCCGCGTCACTCTGCAGCCGCCGGCGTGACCTCAGGCCGATGCGTCTGCCTTAACACCACATCCAGGGGCCTTCGGCTGGGCTTGGCCGTCTTGTGCATCCAAACTGAACGTGGCTTTTGGACGAAAGTGCTCCTCATTTGTAATGTAAGACATCAATGTAGCCAAAATGCTGTAGATCCAATATATAAAAAATTGGTGTACAGATTTATAAGATTATATAACATAGAAATTGATAGAATATATTATACAATACAGAATATATAATATGGAAGACTATATAATAGAAGTTAGTGTATAGATTCAAAACATAACTTCCCCGTGAACCTGAGCAGGATAAGCTGTAAGAGGATGGATGGATGGATGGATGGATGGATGGACAGCATATCCTTGGATTAGATGAAACATTAATCTAGCCTTGGCTGTAGTGTGTAGTGTTGAGTGACACTACCACCACACCATACTTCAAATTGTATCCACCCCCCCTCCCCCTTCCAGCATCTGCCCAGTAGATCTGCCATGGTCCGAGCATGTTAGTTATTAATAAAACTTGGATAATTGATTTCTACTGGCTGGGCACCACAGATACCTCCCTTATTTCCTCTCCTTGACTGACCCTAATTTCTAAACAAGGGAGGGAAAAAGCTGGAACTGGGCTGACTGGTAATTAGAGCCCTAGAGTACTGGGACCTTACTGGTGCAATGGACATGAATTAGTATTATGATTAAAAATATATTTTATATTTTTATTACAATCTCTGACACTGTGTGGGACAATTGATTGGAAAATTGATTTTTTTTTTTTTTTTTTTTATTAATTGACTGATTTCTTTATAAAAATCTCTTATGCAGGTCTGAATGACCATGAGCAACTACCATGAACTAAGCCATCACATAACAAAAAGCATAGCAAAATATTTAAAAATTTTACAAATGGAGTAAAGACTAAGTGTAGAAAAATGTAGAAATGGCTCTTCAGTGTGCAGTCATTGCCCAAATTATACACATTCCAACAAATTGTTGTGTTTACATTTTGTTGTTATTGTCATGCTTTGATTTATTTTGTTTTTTGCACTTGTCCTGTCTACCTCTGCACTCTATATACCAGGGCTCTTCAAATCACAGTCCTCAAGGTCCAAGTCCTGCTGCTTTTATCGCCTTCCTTTACCTGTGAGCCAGGTGTGAAGCCTATGATCAATCAGAATCAGTAATTGTTAAGCGAACTACCTAGGAGAAGTGAACACAAGGCCTACATTTGAAGAGTTCTGGTATATATGCAGTACCATGGTCCCAGGAGACGTTATTTCGTGCCACCATATACGGGTGTTGTGACAATAAAACCCCACTTGACTAAAATATGAGTCAGATCCTTTGTTATTCTGGGGGAACTGGTCTCCCGGTCCAGTGACGCCCCCTGAATGGACTTGGCCGTTTTGGCTTTGGCCTTTTGGAAGAGGAGCAGGCTTCCGCATTGTAAGAAGAGGCAGACCAATGGAACTAGTCAGTCTGATAAACAGGCTAGGCGTCGAGGGCCTTGGGTGTTGGAAGTAGAACCTTATACAGTAGTTTGAGAGCGGCATACATGGCCCGTCTTGCAGCAGTGCCAAACCGGACACTGGCTGTAGACTCTCGGACATACTGGAGCTTAATTAACAGAGCGGAAAAGAGCCCGCAGAGTTAAGTGTTGCAGTAAACCAGCCTGGTTGGGACAATGTTTTGGGCATCCTCCACCAATCAGGGATTAGAGCAGCCCTTCCAAAGAGCACTCGAGGGATGGAGGGGTGACATATTCGCAGTCATACTCATGGTACCTTCAGACACTAGCGAAGAATCCAAAAAGATCAGCGGACCATGAGGAACGGTCAAAGCCCGGATACCAAAACTGCCAGGATCCTCGGAGAAGCCGTCCAGCTTGGCCAGGTGAGCTGTGAGCTCCAAGCGGACCTCAGCGTTTAGCTTCATCACAGATAAGCGGGACACGCCTGTCCCTGACCACATATACTAAATCGGTTTCGTCTGAAGTGCTATTAGCAAAAGCCTGTCATGCTGAAAATGTCTCGCCGTGGCACCTACTTGTTTCGGGGCTTTGGTGTATTAGGTTTCAAAATACATGCCGAAAGGCAGGAAATGGCAGCTACAGGACACTTGATGAAGAGTTACATGTCAACACTCAGCCTGAACAGGCTCACAGCACATTTGAGTCAGTATCATTCTGAAAACTTTCAGGCCAGACTGATGCCTTTGCCCACCTCTCAAAAAGCTCTCAAGAGCTTCAAAGGTGATACTTTATTGGTATGGCCCTTTTCCTCTTTCTATGCCTTTAATTTCTGTTCCATATTTTGTGTGCACCCCTTACTCACAGAAACACTCCTGGTTCCTCAGTGACTTTCAGATTTGATAACAAAAAACAGCAATGCGAATGGCCACACCGCTACTTAAAACATCCAATGATGTACAGATACCACACTAATATATTACCATCCTTAATAGTGAAATTATACAGAACACATATATTATCCTTCACTTGCAAGAACCTGGAATCTGTTAAATATTCTGAACTCTGAATCTGAGAGCACTTTGGTATGGAAATTAAAAACAAATATATCACACTGTTTAGTAATTGTTATACATAGATCCCAGCTGGTGCCATTGCATACACTGTACAATGCTAATCTGTAAAGATTATGTGTTGCTGATTTGTAATAAAAAAAGAAATTAGGTTTGCTAACAAGCAGGAACATTAAAAAAATACAGAAATATTCAGTGTGCTGTCAATCGGTACGCATGAGCTTATGATTTCTGTAATCCACACAGTCTGACTCAAAACAAAATGAGAAAAGAAAATCAAAACATAAATTTATGTTCGGCGAAACTGAAGGAAATGAACAACCTAGAGCCAAAAGTGTTTAAACACCCAAGACAGAGACAATTCTGAGCTAATCTGTTTTTAGCAAGGTCGGTATTAGACTGTCATGCCAGCAGTTGGGTTTGCAACCGGGACGACGCTAACTACAGACAGAATACTATATATTTGTTGCATCATTTTACATCATGTCAAGTCACAGCATTTGAAACGCTACGCTTTGTGTTGGGCTTGGACAGTGCTGAACAAAATTACTTCCCATCAGTGTGACGTTGCAGCATTCAAAATTTTAAGTCGATTCATTTAAAAATTAGTTTAAACCAGTCTTACGATACCCTTGTCATTTAAAAACAATGGATTAAAATTCAGTCAGATATATATAATGTTAGCATAATTAAAAACACAATAACAATGGCTCTCTTTCATCTGTATGGAAGTCCATTCGGTTTGGTTATAAGGAAAGCTATCTGAGCATGAACAAGACTGTGTGAAAAGATCCCGGGAAGGTGAAACACTCGTATTCTTTAAGAAAAGAAGTAAAAAAAGAAGAAGAAAAAAGAAAACAGCACTGAAGCTGAGCTTTGAAGTCCACAGGGCAGGGCCACACACAATAAAGTTAGAACCCTTGGGGGGGAAAGGTCATTCTTCCTTAAAAGTCTGGGTGGCCAGTGTCTACGGTGCAAATCACATATGCTCTTCGCAGGAATTGCAAGTGCAATACCACCTTGAAGAGGCTGTGAAACATTTCAGTGAGCCTTTTTTACAGCACTTTAGAGGTACTTAAAAGGGGTTACGGGCCATTGTTGCTCCCACCAGCTTGCCAAAACACGCACTGACATCGGTAAATCTGGACAAATGAAAACGTTTATTTTTTTGTGACCATTGTTGCCAAATTTGTTGGATTTTTATTTTTTTTTTTAAGCATTTGAAGATGACACTGGATGGTGTTACCAGCTTGCACTTTGGTCTGTCAAACCCAGCAAGCTGGATGTTAGAAAAGAGACTCAACAATCAATAAAGACAAATGGATTTGACTGAACACTCATATGCCTTCATTTACACAAAAGTCCGTTCAGAAAAAATAGCAACGAATACATAATTTAGTACCTGGGTATGAATTTAACACCTTGAAGCGAGACCATCGCATGACAGCCATGGTGTTTCATGGAAGGAAGTCCGAAACATGTTATTTTCATATCCACAGCAGCTCACTGGGTTTTGCAGTTCACGTCTCCATCATTGACACTCTTTATCTTCTTCAGATTTTTTAGGAGATCTTCTTCTAGAGTCAGAATCTCCTTGGGTTTCTTGTACTGCAAAAATAAGAATGAGTGGGAGAAACACCTTCAGCTGCCAGTCACGGACACCAAAATCAAGAATAATAATAAAAACTGATCATCGTGCCTAAATTCTGAACTTGTGCAAGTACAACAAGTAGTTTATTCTTTGTGTCGGATGCTGTGGCTACGTATTAGAACAAGGACATTTAGGAAAGGCAACAGGAACTGATTTTACACATAAATATTAGTTTTACTGTCAATCATTTCACTGTTAAAGAAAGAAGAATATGAGAAACTGCCTTGTAAAGGACGCATGAAATCACACACAATAAGGCCCAATAACACACACACTATTCACGTATTAGTCTTTTGCATATTCTTATCCTGGTTCTGGAGAGAGTAGTTAAACTGTAGCATAACGACAGTTCCATGACACTACTGCACATCTGTGCGATGCCATAAAACTTCACTCTAACTTCTACAAGCAGAAATGACATCCTTCGTATGCGTAGCGACAAACTGTTAAACTAATGAGCTCAGATCTGGAAATGCAGCAGCTGGTGGCAGGGCTTGTCTGTGAGCTCATCCGCAACATCGGGACTTACGCTAATAATTAAAGTGTTGTTGGCATGAGTGAAGGTGAGGGCAGAGTTCTCCAGTGGCAGCTGGCACCTGTGCAGGTCTGGAATGCCGAACTTTTTATAATATCTAAAGTAAAGTAAAAACAATGAGCGTTATTGACTTTAAATGCTAACTACACACAACAAAAAAAAAAAAACACATACAACTCAAATGATATAACAGCAAATTGAGAACTACACAGTCATCCTACAAAAAAAGTAATGGAACACATTAGATGAGGCAAAGAAATGTGTATAAAACAATGATATAGTTTAATGAGCTTAACGTCATCTCCCAAAGGAGACATTGGTGTTTACAAGCCGTTCCTCTAAAGTGATGTCCAGCTCAATGTAGACTCAGATCCCTTGACTTGCATAGACACTGCCTTGTATGTCACCACTGACCTTCTTAGCTAAATGACCTTCTTAGCTGAACCTACTAAGCTAAAAAAGAAAAAAAAACTACATTTAGAAGACAATCTGGTGATCCATTCGCTTTGACAGGAAGGGGGAAGTCAAATGTTTCACTGTCACCTCAAGAAAAACAATCCTCATCTACCAGTCTTTAAAGGGGATTATTCTGAACTTTGCATCCATGATTCTTTGTTGTGCAAATTTAGCCAGGCGACCTCAACACAGCAGCGTGTGCTCGTACATATCACTTGAGAGTGCGGCGAGTTAAAAGTTTTCAGGTGGCAACCAGGTGTGAACTGGAGTGTCCCATAATGATGGGAGACGAGTCAACGGGAAAACTGTCCAAGGGACAGAAGCGGGAACGCCACAAGCTTCCTGTGCCAACTTGAGGAAGAGTACAGAGAAATAAAGCCCCCAGAAAGAGAGAGCCAAGCTTGGGGCTAAACGCTGAGATCTGCGCATTTTCACTCAGGGAATGCTTTTCAAAGTGAGAGTTTTCTCATAGGCAGGGGGGATTTGAGGGATTATCGGCTACACCTAAGAAACACACCACAGGAAAGAAAAACACTTTTTTTTTCCTGAGTATATTATCATTTATTCCCGTTTTCTTGGGGAAGACGTTGTTGAAGTGGTCTTAGTGAGCGACGGGGCACTTGTCTGTACGCGTACCCCCGGTTCTGTAATTAAAGGACAGCCTTGGGATAAAGAATGTCGAACATGCCTCCTTTGCACCTGAATAAATCACAACAAATCGGAGACAATTTAAGCTAGTGTGACGGGTGAGGGAGAAGCTATTACTGAAAGTCCTTTTTGGACCCCGTACGTGATATTACAAGAACTCAAAATTCCTGTCACGCAATAAAACTACGTTTGTGATCAATATAAGAATGACACATACCTGCCAGTACATTTCATTACCTAACTTTTGTTTACAGTCAGACGACATTTGAAGGAGACAGATTAATGACTGAGGGGATTGCAGTGGAAATCTGTTCTTAAAGTCTTCATTGTGAATGTATTCCCAAGACAAATGTCAGCCAAGCCCTAGAAAACCAAGCTATCACATTGTGCAAGCAAACTGCTAAACAAGTGAAAGACAATCTCAAAAGTCACCTTGGCTGGAACACAGTAAGCTAATAGTTTACAGGGAGGAAAAAACCCAATGTAATTGCAAGAGATCTGAAGTCCTGTCAAATTCTCAGATAAAATGCTAGCATGTCATTTATTAACCAGCAATTTCATTCAATCTGTGATGCCATCTTTTGATAGTTTCAAGAGCACATCCAAACATCGCTGTGAGAAAATGGTGAAAATGCCTGTGCTTTGTGGTGTTTTTGTTCTTCAGTGTGAAAAGATATCATCATGTTCAGTGCCACATTTCAGTGTGTGTATATGTATATATATATATATGCAATGGAAATGGGTGCAATATATTTTGCTGTACATTCAACTTATCCATAGACTCTGCAAATGATCTGCAAATAGTCTTGATTACCAAATCGTGTCTGACAGCTGTAACATCTGTCAGACATTAAAGCACACAATCAGTCTTTTTCCATTTATGCACTTAAACAGAACCACTGAAAAACCTACTGGACTGCAAAGTGGGCCAAAGTCAAGCTTATATATCCCAAATGTGCATTCGGCTACAATACATACAGATCATTACAGGGAAACAGGGGCAACGAATTACAGCCAGTTTTATCTTTAATGTTGTCTTGCAGTGCAAAATTTACTCATAAGTTTTTAGGAAGCTACTGATTTGTGCGGTTATTATCAAAAGCAAGAATTGATAAGTTCAAAGTAGCAACCAGCCAAAGTGTTTTAATGCAGCAGTTGAACGTTTTGCCATTTAGAGACCAGCCACAGGATGGAACACCCACACCAAACTAATTTGTTACAGGTCAAATCAATGGTCTGTTTTTGAAGAATGACGTAAGAATCTTTTTGTCAACAGCGCCATCTAAGGGAGGGTGTGTGGATATGCATGTTTATGCAAGGGGGAAAAAATGCTGAAAGCGTAACTGTAAATGCCATCCTGGCCACAGCCTGCTTTTAAAGCCATGGCTGTTTTTGGAAATTCCAAATATATAAGGGGCAATGTTTGTTCACAGGCCACTAAATGCTTTTAGCATATATCTATATAAAAAAGTAAATGGCAAATAACAATTGTTTAACTTGTGTAATCTTTGTTTTTGGAAAACAAGGCAGAAATACATAGCTATTTTGTGAATTTGCATACTCCATCCATAAACAAAATAAATTACTTATATAAAAAGCGAAATGTTACTTTTTGTTTGTTGTTCGAATGATGCAGCTCCGCTCCTCTGGATCAACCGAAAGACTGTAGACCTCTTTGGGGTAGGGAAGGTTCCGAACTCGCCACTGAAAACAGGTTTTGGTGTCTTTACGCATAAACACTGGCTGGAAAAAAACAGACAGAATGAAAGTCCACAGCTGGTTCAACAGAATGAGATTTTTTTTTGACTGAAAGGACTATTAATTACATCATGTTAGGGTTAGTGTGTTTGTCTCAATAAAAAGTGAATGCAGGGCAGGACCTGGGTATCCTGGTTGCCATAGGCGACATTTTCAGTAGCGTGGAGTATCTACCTGTTAGCTAGCTGGCATATGTTTCACAGAAAAAGTAGTGAAATATTAAAACAGTGTAAATATCCCTAATTATAATGTCACAGAATACAACCAGAAGTATTTCTTCTGTTTTTCTCTCACCCTTTTACACCCTCTAATCAAATGGTGCCCTTGACAATCACCTATGCTAGGGGTTGGCAATCTTATCCAGAACGGGCCATTGGGTATGTGGGTTTTCGTTTCAACTCCCTAATTAGATTACTAATTAGAGGACTGACTGGCTGAAGAGTCCTCACACCTGGGTTTGAACAGCTGACCTAAAGGTTATCCTAAAAACCTGCATACGTACTAGCTCTTTGCGGATAAAACTGCCACGCCTGGTCTATGGGAACCTATTGTGGGCTGGCCCTGGGTGAATGAGAAACAGATAATTACATTTTGATAGGAGGTGGATAATTCAGGTCCAGAGAGAAAATCCAGACCAAGATTTTGTTTCAACCAACCAGAAACAAAATTTTGCTCTGGATTTTTACTTTTTTGACCTGAACTATTCACCTCTGGTTGTAATTTAACTGTGTCTGACCTACATTTGAACAATTTTCCGTTATCAGTTGATGTTGCAGCACAGCCTCCGTGGAGGGGAAGGATTCACCAACTTCCATCTCCCATGGCCCCTGAGCTCCCAGTTTACTCTTCGTGCGCCACTTTCGTACTTATAAAAATTGTAAAACATGTTTAAAGTTAAAATCATGTAGATGGCAAACCTGAAGGCTGCATGCAGCTGGAATTCAGCGACAACCACATGAACCAGAACCTACCAACAAGTTCATCCGTTTTCATGTCATACTCTTCTGCCATTTCTTTCCCATCCGAAAACAGGTAGTGCACTTTGCGCTTCCCTGAAAATCCATTCAATCCAGTCAAATTATCCACACATCGAACACTTGTCAAGAACCTTTGTAGTCTAATGTATAAGACGTGACAGATTTTAAGGCATCCAACAACTAAACGCCTAAGTAACTGCCGCATTTCAACGAAACAATTCCGAAGTGTGCCAGCAAAATAACGTTCATTTGGCCTGACGAAGCAGCCGATATTACATCATTTTCAGGAGAAATACATATACACACATACATAAAACACGCTACCTGTATTCTTCATAAGCATACCGTCAGAGTTAGAATACAATTAACCAATTCAGCTTAACTAATTTTAACGCTTATTAATAGAATACATTTTTTCTTTATATTCATTACTAACATTATATATTTGACCTACTAACCATCGTGAACTAGAACAGTTTTTCTCGAAGATTTCAATAGGTCTACCCAACTCTGTGACGCCATTTTTTGTAACCCAGGCAACTGGATGCAACAGAAGCGGAATGGTAATTGGATCTCAAATAAACTAACTTAAATGAACTAACGTACAGCGTCGATTTTTAACCATTCGATAAACCCTTACGAAATATCGCATCCAAAATTTCAGTACGTGCTGTGATTTCAGAAGTGTTATATGCAGTTGGTTTCCATCGTGTTGTGGTAGACCCGGAAATACCCGATGCCAACCCGGAATTACCCGATGCAGACCTGGAAGTATTTTTGCGTTTGAAACCGTGCCGAGTAGGCAGTCACGCGCTTGACGCGCAAGCACCTTGAATGTATCGTAGTGTTAGTCAACAGAAAAAATAAACAAATGAAATTTATACTGTATCAATGTGGATCAATATAATAACTTATTATGGATTTATTGTATAATGAAATTCTTTAGCTCTCTATCCAGTAAAGTGTCTTCTTCGTAGTTCGGGATCTAAGTCTCCGATGGAAATGGAACTTCATGGAATTTTTAAAGCCTTTCCAAAAATCAAAAGGCAGAGTACCCTGGAAAGGGAAGCGGCACCTCCCAACAAAAAGAAAGTACAGGAGACAGTAACTGGTAAATAATCACTCGTCGACATCGTTATCATTTTCTTAAAATGATTACAATTATTTGCATTTCAAATTGGGGGGTTGGGTACGGCTGCAAATGTTTACATACAATGAAATGAACAAAAATACATTTAGTTCAATACGTTTGTGATATTCTCCATAACCTCGTGTGTCTCACGATTGCTTTTTTTTTTTGCATTCTCTTCAGGTAATTTCCTTAGTGGTGTGAAAATACACATACTATCGGCTGGTATAGGCAGTGCTCGGTGTAACATATTTGAAAAACAAATCACCCAAAATGGGGGACTGTCTGAGCGCGCCTTCTGCCCCACCGTCACCCATGTTATTGTGGACGACTCGATGGACCGTGACCGTGCTTTACGGTTGCTCAAGATGGACCGGGTTCCTGTGTCGATTCAGCTAGTGAAGAGTTCGTGGCTGAGTCAGTGCTTCAGTGAGAAGAAATTAATTGACACTGCGAACTACAGTCTGTCCATACCTAATGGGTACTAAAAGATACCATCTTTTTTCTCTAATGACTAGTTACCTGTATTTGTTTTGTTTATTGTGTACAATAAGATGCAAATAGAACATTCAAGAGTAAGACATTGAAAAGTTTGTGTCAAACCGATGGATTGTTTTGAGAGTACATAACTTGATCTGGGATAACTAAACTGTAGAACAAATGATAGTTACTCAAACCATGAAAATTTACACTTCAGTTAGGACTAAATATTATGGTTCTGGATATCATTGCTTGAGGTGAATATATTACCAAGAATATGGAGATGAAGGAAAATTCTAGTTGTTATGTTTAAATTCTTCTTCTTTTGATTAATTGTGAATTTTGAAGATACCTGGAGACTCAAAGAACAGAAGATGATGCATGCAGTGCTGCTTCATGCAGTACAGTCTCAGAGATTCCTGTCCCCGCTGAAATGAATGAAGATCATACATCAGATCAGGTAGGACAGAAGCCACCTCAGTGGTCATAAAAAAATGAATCTAATATGACCATAAAACTGATTTTATATAATGGTTTCACAGTAGTTGAAGTTAATTTTTAATAATCTCCGTGTTAAATATATGGTTTTAATTTCTGCCGTGACAGAAGTGCAGCTTTTGGAGTGCACAGCATTCTTGTAAATTCACAATTTGATATGTCTTATGTATTTTGACTGTTTCTTAAGGTGTCTGAAAGAGCTGATGAGCACAAAGAGGAGGATGGCGTCTCACAGAATGATCTCGATGCTCTCATTAATGGGCTCGACCCCATGGGCGAGACGTCAAACCCGGGAGACAAACCTGCCTCGGGAAAGTGGGTCTGCGCTCAGTCCTCCATTGCCAAGATTCAGAATCACAACCAGCACATCACAGAGAAGCTGGAAGTTCTGGCCAAGGTGTACACACACCAGGGCGATAAATGGAGAGCACTAGGTTACTCAAAAGCCATTAATGCTCTAAAGAGCTACCACAAATCCATTGATTCATTTGAGGTAAGTCGTTAACAACGAAAGTCTCTTAGTATAGTAGTTTGCACAATATGGCTATCCAAAGAAGTTAGATAAGCAGCCTTTTGAGCTGTTTTTATTGCTGATGTAGCATAGGGCTGGGTGATATAACAATAATTATCACAATATTTTCCTTAATATCGATAAAACAATTGCTTGATATAATGTTGACCCTACATGTCGGCGGCACGTTTTGCATCATATTAAGATGACATCACTTTCTCTGTGACTGCATCTCAGGACTGGCTATGAAGGACAAGAGCAGACACAGCCATAAAAACACAAATGGGAGATGTATTGAACAAATAAGGGAATATAATAGGGCAGGTAGATGTAAGACAACCCAATCAACACAACAGGGCAACTCACTGAAAGATCAGGTAAGTCCAAAGCAGCTTGTCCCATAAGTGTAGTCCAACAAAATCCAAAATGAAATTAGACAGTAAAATTCCGTCCACAAGAAATCCACACCACAATAGTCTGCAGAGAATTCCGAGACACTAGGAAGAATGCAAGCAGTGATTTGTTGGCCCTGAGTAAAATAACTTGTTCAACTTCTGTCTCAAATTTCTGAAATGTGAAATGCCGCTTGGCAAATGTTTGTCAGGATCTGATGATACAGATTAGTTTAAAACCCACAATTAATAATCTAGTTTCTTCAACTTTCATTCAAGAGCAAAAATGAGCCTTTAAGCTGGACAGAAGTAATGATTTGGAATTTATTGTGATAATTGTTAATATCAACAGTTTTTATGGTGGTAACATATTTAGCCGTATCACCCAGCCCTGGTGCAGCATGGAGTCGTCATATTTGACAGGTAGCGATCACCATTCTTCTGCAAAAAAATTTAGACATTTCAGGTTGAATCTAGTTATACGATTTTCTTTGGTCAATTTTAAAATAGTCTGGTGGTCAGGTGGACAATGAAAAATAGGTTAGTCTGTCCTTACCCTCCTTGGACATTCAGCTGAAAACATGCAATTTCAGTTACTGAAGGTTTCTTTTCCTGTAAATGCTTATACTCTCAGCAGGAAAGAGATTCTGTTATTCCCCACTGGATGGTTGTTATATCAAGGTATTTTTTTCATGGAATAAAATGCCCACCCTAGTATTATATCACTGGTGGAAAGTTTCTGTTAGGAGCAGGCTTTCAAAGATCTAGAGTCCCGTAGGTTTTACTGTTAATGTACATGTCTGTACACTGAGGAGTGTTGCTTTCTTTGATATAGTACACGCTGTAAAGGTACACGCTGTATTGCGAAAGGTACATTCACATGGTTACTTTTCTCCTGTCCATCTGGACCCTTATGGTGCTCACTGGAGCTTCTCAATGACAAGCCGGTTTCTTGTTTGCCTCAGGATGACATTACCTAGCAGCTCACTTGTGAAAGTCTGACAGTTTCTTCATCTTGTCAGCGTGGACTCCCATGTTGACTTTTTATAAGAAGTGCTGTAATCATTCGTAATCTATCACGCACTTTGATTTGTTGATTTAAATGGCATAACTGAATGCTCATTTTCCTATTCAAAGGAAGCGTGTAAGATCCCAGGCATTGGAAAGCGTATGGCTGACAAAATCCAAGAGATCATGGAGAGTGGACACCTTCGAAAGCTGGACTACATTGGACAGGATGTTCCTGTATTAGAACTCTTTAGCAATATCTGGGGAGCTGGGACAAAAACTGCAAAACTCTGGTACCAGCAGGTTAGAAACCTTTTTTTTTTCCAATTTTTTTGTTACTAATGTGTCTCACTGATATTTTCATTTCATTCCTTAGTTAATGGAAAACCTCTGACAGCTGTAAACTGTGACTTTAGTACTGAGTAAAGAAGAAAAAAAAGAAGTTTTTTTTTTGTTTTTTCCGACTTTAGGGTTTTCGCACCTTAGATGATATCAGTACTAAGGCTCAGCTCAATTCCCAGCAGAAAATTGGACTCAAGCACTACGATGATTTTCTGGACCGAATGCCAAGAGAGGAGGCAGCTGCCATTGAGAAAACTGTAATGTTATTTTTTTTTCTTTCACAGTGACTGTTTTTGTAATTTATGTATCACATACAACCAAGAATCAGAATATATGTGACTTTTTTTCCAGATGTCACGTCTGGAAATCATAAATTTATCAATGAGCAGGATAGGCAGTTAGAAGGTGGATGGATATATTTCTAGATTGCAGCGCATATAAATTGTTACAAATATCTATGTACACCTTTAAGTCACAGTAGGAAAGTCAGCAACACCAAATCTTTGCTGGATCATCTTCAGATATAAAGGAATACATGGTGGAAATATAAAAATGGTCTAATGAGGACATGAGTTTGGAAAATAGAGCACGTTTTCAAAAAATTAATCTGACACCCCTCTAACAGTAATGCATATGGTTACCGCATACACATGACCTAATATGTCATCGATGACTGGCGTAAAGTTTGAGTGAGAAGCTCTCAAAGGGGGTGTTCTATTGTATATTTGGTCAATTTCAGACCTTTGTAGGAGGACAAGTACATAGGATATGATCTGATTATGTTTTTGCATTCTACAGAAAAAGTTAGCCCATAAATGTATGCATTGTAATTCGTAAAGATTGCTACACCTTAAAGTGACAGGCACACGATCTTTTTCCCCTTTGTTCTTTGATACTGAAGGATTAGTTTTCAGTCGTTTCTGCTGTAGATTAGGCTGATTAGCTTGTGGCCTTTGATCTTTTAAACTTGGATATAAGAAGCCACTGACTTTTCTGCATGTGTAATAATAATACTACTAAGCCAAGAAATATGTTTTAAAGGTGTTTTAGTGTTGTGGTTTCACAGGGTGGTGGGGGTAAGGCCTAATTTCACATGCACTGCTACTCTTGTTAGCTTTAATCCGCAAAGAATTGAGCCACAAATTAGCATTAGAATGGAAGGGGGGGGGGGCTTTGGATTTACCACATTATGGAGACCAAACGTCCCCACAATGGGGTAAAACTGGGTACTTTTTATCTTTTTACCACAGTATAAACCTCAGCTTTATATAAATCTGTGAATACAAAAAAAAAATCAGTAGCCAAAAGAATGTCTTGTATTTTGTATGGTTAATGTTAGGACTGGGTAGGGGATACAGCTGTCATTGTTGAGATTAGGGTTATGCCCATAGAAATTAGTGGATAGTCCCTATAAAGATATAGATGCCTAATCTGTGTCTGTGTGTGTCTGTGTGTGTTTGTGTGTGTACACACACAGGTGAGGGATGCTGCTCATTGCCTGAACCCTGGACTACTAGCAGTGACATGTGGCTCTTACCGCCGAAGAAAGACCACCTGCGGAGATGTAGATGTTCTCATCACCCACCCAGATGGAAAATCTCATAGGAACGTCTTCTGTCAAATACTGCAGAACCTCCACCAAAGTGGTAGGGCACACTCACATTGTGTGGAAGCCTTCTAGAATCTCCCCAAGGGGCAGATTTTATAGGAGCCATCATTGTGCTTTGTCGATGCAGGGTTTTTAACTGACGATCTAGTCAGCCACGAAGAAAACGGAGAACAGAAGAAGTACCTGGGGGTGTGCCGTCTGCCGGGCCCTGGTCACCGCCATCGCAGGCTCGACATCATCGTGGTGCCGTACGCCGAGTTTGCATGCTCCCTGCTGTACTTCACCGGATCCGCTCACTTCAACCGCTCCATGAGAGCTCTGGCCAAAACCAAGAAAATGAGCCTGTCAGAGCACTCCCTGAACAGAGACGTGATGCGCCAAGGCAGCCTGAAGGTGTGCGCAGGAATCCCGCTGTCCACGCCCACCGAAAGGGATGTCTTCACATATCTCGGCATCCCCTACAGGGAACCACACGAGAGGGACTGGTGACGGAGTACTGCACTCGTTAACCTGCCCAATGGCCTAGTGGTTGTTTACAGGTAATTGGCATGCTCTAAAATGTGGTGTTTCCCCACCTTTTGATAACTGTGGTGTGGTTTATGTTGTGCAAAAATTTCAAGGACCGGTAAAACTTGTCAGCTTGGAGGTGTGTAGAGGTCGTATGTTGATGGTCGGACCTAATGGATTGTAAAAAAGGGCAAGGCTTGAAAATTGATAGCATTCTGCAGCCGGGTGTAATAGCAGGGGTGGACCAGTCCCGGATCGGGGGTTGGAAACCCCCCACTCTGAAAGAACTGGTATTCAGTGATAAATTACTGTGCTGATAAAAGTAAATCTACATATAAATTTAAGTATAGTTTCAAGATGAAGATGTATCTTATATGGGTTGTGTCATATCAAACTTAAACTTTTGATTTGACCTTTTAATCTGAGAATTAAATGAGATACTGGATTTTAGCAGAATTTTGTGACACTTGTGGGAACTTCTTACAGTTCATAAGTCATCGGAATGTTTTTAAGAAGTACATGAATGTGTACACATTAATAAACAGTACTTGAAATATGGCTTTGGTCTCTTGAGATTTAATTAAAAAATGAAAATGACTGAACTGTAAAATGAAAAATGGTGAAATTCTACAAAAATATACTGTAGTTTGTATTTGTCTTGTATTGGGGCAATATCATGGTTATTACATAATAGCCTTTATATATGTAATTATGCTTCCCTGGTATAACTGGATTGAAGGGCCGAACAGTGATAACACGCTGCCAATCGTGGGATTCGAACCAACACCCTTCCGATCACAACACCATATCCACCACGCTAAACTTATCCATTCACTTCATCACAAAATTGTTTGACCCAAAATATATCTAACAGTATTATTTAAACATCTACACTTGTGGGAGCTGCTTTTCAGTTTTTTTGGCATTACATTTTTAAATAGGTCTATGTTCAACAAAATTTATAGGCATGGGATCACACTCTGGAATAAAACATTTGAAAATTATATTTTCCCTGTATGTTACAAACTGGGGACGGCATGGTGGTGCAGTGGTTAGCACTGTTGCCTCACACCTCTGGGACCCGGGTTTGAGTCTCCGCCTGGGTTACAT
>JAODJX010000043.1:6156487-6179325 GCA_026776945.1 Isichthys henryi
GCCCATTGCTTCCGGGATAGGCTCCGGACCCCCCGCGACCCATTAGGATAAGCGGTTTGGAAAATGGATGGATGGATGGATGTTACAAACCTGCTAAACTTGGACATGAATACGCTGGAATGAATCGCAGACACAGAGATCCGTTTACATGAAAAGATCAATGACAGCCACACCGTAAGGTCAGCACAGTGCATGTCACGTTTTAACTCAGCGATCAGCACGGCCTTCCCTCGCGCTCAAAGCCACACCCGGGAGAAGAGACCCCGAGTGACAGGCAGGCCACGAGCTACGTTACACTCATTCCAGCCAATGGCAGCTGCGCATGGGAAGTGCCCCTCTAGAATACAGCCAATCATGAGAAAAATGGGCGGGTCTAGATCTGGATCCTTAATTAGTTATGTAGCTTGGGGGTCTGACGAGTTACCAGAGCTAAAGGGAAGTTGTCTCTAAACAGTATATATATATAAATTTTTCTTTTTTTGAGTTTGTGCTGTACATGCGTTGACAGCGAGGCGTCAGTCCGGCTCTCAACATGGGCATGTTTTTGCTCCAAATCGTTTCTGTTAGCTCCACCGCGACGGCAGTCGAGGAGGTAAGAACTTTACTCGGCTACATGGCTAGTTAGCGCAGCCGCTCGCTAACAACAAAGTGATCCCCGAAACCCGGGCCTGCCTGCCGGTCGGCGTACTCGAGGCTACCGGTAACCATGCGGGCTGAAGGAGATTGTTACCCGGCTGTCTGAACCGTACTGTTTAAGTTAGGGGTTTCCGTTCAGCGACGCGGCCAGGCAGCCTGTTAGCCGCGGCTAGGTCCGTATCACTTCCCCGACGGCCACCACTTCTGCCTCCAGTGTTCGGTGTCTGACGCCCGAAGAGAGTGGCAGCTTGTGGGGTAACCGTGGCTTTTTGGTGGTTTCCTTAAATACTTCGTTGTTAGTTGGTTAAATGGTTGGCTAAGTTCCCACTTTTGACCTGTCTTCCCCTATTGGGAACAGTTTTTAAAAAAACTGTCAGTTTCATAATATGCGAACTTCAAATTTCACTAACAAACTAACCTAGCCAACATTTTTATTGACGAACTACATATTTTCGTATATGTGTTTTAATATCACTGACGTCTGCCAAGGCCTTAAATGCTGTCACAGTGTTTCGTCCCTTATTCGGGAATCGGGTATCTCTTTTTAAACAACTGATAGACAATCTGCATTCGTGTTTTAAATGAGCTATGCGAGACAAATAGATGATGTGTAGGTGTTTGACGTGGTCGCGCGCTGCGTTAAATACAGTTAGTTAAAACAACCGGAAGCAAAGTCCAGATGTTGCATTTCATGCGATTACATGAGAAAACTTGACAGGTTCCTAAAAGCGACCCGTAGATCTGCGTGTTCTCTTGGCAGGACATGTAGTTCTGTGTAATGATCAGATCACGTTGTATTAGGTGTATCTAGTTGTGTTCTGAACGATATTACCTTTTTTTAGTGGTAAATGTCAGGTGTCAGTTCTTAAGATCCACCTGAGCTTACTCTCTGAGCAGTTTGTCAGAAGTCCAAAGTCCATTTCTCAATATAAGTATCAGTATTTCTGTAGTCTTATACTTGTAAATGATTGATATTTTTTTTTATTACTGTGAGCATTACTTGTATGATAATTTTGCTTATCAGGATATAAAATTTAATTTAAAGCTGTGTATCTATAGGGAAATTGTATTTGCTTTTGAAGCCCCCCCCCCCCTCCCAGGGAGAAAATACGTACATTCAGTATATGTCTGTATAAATAAGTACACACTGCACAAAACGGTTAAAAAAGTCCCACACCTATTGCTGCCCCAGTTGTTCCCAAAACTGGGGTTGATACTTTGACGTCTAGGTCTAAACTTAACTGAGGAAACTTATAAACATTTATATTCATCCCCCCAAGTTCAAAACGTGAGTCAGTGGAAAATGGCAAAAGTACAGAGCTCTGTTCATTTTCATGGGAAATACTATCGTATATAGCTTGCCTGAAATTAAACGTACAGGAAATATAGAGATAAACCTCACCATGTATTATGTGTATATGGAGTTTTTAAGGGATTCACTCATTTTAATAACTGCTCACTTTTTTGAAATTATACAAAATGTTCAAATAAATTGTATTATTCCTAGAGTTTATTGACTTTCGCTATTATTAATTTTGCGTGTTTCCCAATTGTAATATTTAATATTTATGTGGAACTAATGATTGTGTTATTCTGTGAATCATTGTGAGCATTATTGTTATTAAAATGTAATTTCAAGTCTACACCATATTTGACTCTGGGGCAATTGGAACGTGCCCTAAAATTTTTGATACCGTGAGTCTAATGACCACATCTGACCTTGCTGTACCAATTTGGTTTTGAAAGCTAAATGAAATGCATTCTTAAACAGGCTTTCTTGCTGTTCTCCTTTGATTTTGTTTTCATTTTCCAAACATGGGAAAGAAAATTGCCATTGTTTTAAGAGCAATATAATATAGCACTGTTCTCTCAGTAGTACTAAGTGTCTGTCAGTTTGTTGACCTTGAGGGGGTGATGTTAGGGATGTTGAGCATGGGTGTTCCGCTGGATTATGCAGAACCTTACATAGGACTTGTGACTGTTCTGTCATGTTCTCAGCAGTGCTTTGGGGGAAAAAAAACAAATCGAAAAGGTGTCAACCTGTCAGTTTCCTAAGATGGGGTGTAATATGATACGTGTGTGTGTGTTCAAACGGAACTGCTTCTTTTCCAGAACAAATTATACTGCGATGGAGTAAACAATCAGAGCTACACATGTGAGTCAGGACACTGCTGTGGACAGTCTCAGTGCTGCAGTTACTACTACGAGCTCTGGTGTAAGTTCACTCCCTCCCGTGTTCTCTACTGAATTGCAGCTACCAGCAGTATGGTCTCTCAAGGAAGGAAGGGTGGGAATGCTCCCTGTTAAACTGACAGCTTTCCCTGCACCCTGTTAGTTTCATCCTGCCAGCCGCCCCTGGTTGTAGGAACAGATCACGCCACACATCATTGGTGATGAGTTGTAATTTTTGGACAGGTTAAATTTTCTGATCGAGCTCTTCTAATGCAGAATATTTTACATGCAGCTACCAACAAAACAAATGCAGTTATCTATAATCATTACTTCTAGTTAAATGTCTCATTTAAAAAAAATGTTCACAAAACACTTAAATCGTAAAATTAGATATGTTCAAAGGAATATGATTGCTTATACTGTAAGTTTGTTCTGGTAAGTTATTGTTAAATTTCATAAAAGCCATTTTCTCAAGCATAATGCTTAGAATGTTGAAATGTGACAGTAAAAATATAATATGTAAATGTTCACCTGACTGTATTGTTTTGTGTATGTGGTATTTGGCATTGTTATCCTTTCTGCTGCTGGAAGCTGACTCTCCTCACCAACCAGCAAAGTGTTCCTTTGGCCAGAGACGTAGGAGACTTTGTTCCACCTCCAGATTGAACGGGTTGTTAAGTTTGATGTATGGGGGTTTTGTGCAGAGCACACAAACAGATTATTAACTTTTATAATTGTACTAGTCTTTCTGTGTTCTAGGTAGCAGTCTTAAGTAATAGAGTCAGATAGTCAGCAGAAAGTTTTTATTTGGATGATTTTTGTATGAAGAAAGCATGCACTTTTCGGCATCCCCTTTGCTGACAGCTGCCATCCGCCCACTAGGGTTCTGGCTGGTGTGGGCCGTGATCTTCATCCTGAGCTGCTGTTGCATTTGCCATCACCGGCGCACAAAGCACAGGCTGCAGCAACAGCAGCGGCAGCACGAGATCAACCTCATCGCCTACCGGGAAGCACACAATTACTCCTCTGTTCCTTTCTATTTCAGTGAGTCGCCGTCTGCTCCCACATAGCCCTGCATTGTAAACGAATCTCATCATGCCTTTCTTCCTTTGAGCAACCTGGGTCTGATACTGTGATACATGTTTTGGCTTCTTTGTCTTCTTTCAGTTTTTGTTTTTTTTTTTTGTTAGTTAACACCAGCATAGCACTGACAGTGTATATGACCTCAGCTTGCGTTTCAGCTCACCCCAGCGATTGCCCAGATGATCTGCTCTGTGTTGTTAGAGTTCATTCTTCCACTGTGTTCGGGTATGATAAGATCACCCACACGGCTTGGTCTTTTAGCCTCTCGCAGACTGCGTTTTTGGCCAAAGATGATGTTTGTTCTCAGATCCATTACCCTTCCCAGCATGCCATGTGACTGGGTGTTGTCTGTAAGGCTCGGCAGAAAGGGCGGCTGTTATTACACATAGTTGAAAACACCTCAATAACAATTTGTTTCAACACCCTGTCAGCTTTTTGCATTTGTCTTACGCCGACACAGTCACCTATTTCTGTGTGGGTAGAACGCGTCACATTAGGAGAATTTGTCTCACGCTTGGCACGCATGCCGTCCACGCTCCATTGCATATGGCACAAGAGAAAGTAAGAGGGAGGAAAAAGGCAAAACAGCATGTAAGGGACGGAATAAATATCCCTCGTTGATGTCTGACGGAGGCCGGTACAACAATCGGCGACAAATCATCTGAAAGCAAAGCCTTTCGAGACTGACAGTCAGAGCACCTTCTTATTAACCCAAATTACCCTCTGTCATGCAATCTAACCTGTCTAGTACACTGTGCTCCCAAGGTTGTTACAAGATATTTCATGTGAACCGTCTTGGTCCTTAAAGGTGTGTAGTCTCTCAATGTGTGAGGAAATTGTTAAGTTAACCTTTTCTCTCTTTTTTTTTATTTTATTTTTTTTATTTTGTACTTTAGGGTTTCTGCCAAATTACCTCTTACCCGAATATGAGGAAGTGGTCAACCACCCTCCCACCCCCCCTCCTCCTTATAGCGCCTTGAACTCCAGTCAGACAGCTGCTTCCAGCCCTTTAACCCCTGAGCACCTGGACAGTCTTCAGCTTCCTTCGCAGTCCACAGCGCATCCACCCCCTGGCGACACGCACCCCTCCCACCACAGCGTGGAGGAGTGCACCTTTCCGACAGAGTACATCCAAAAAGAGGAGAGCAAGGCCCAGTTGGCGCCGGGATCCGGCAGGCCGGAGCTTCCGGAAGTTTCTGTCAGGGAGTCACCCTGTCCAGAGAAGCAGGGGGGAGACTGCTGCAAGGAGCTGCTGGAGGATACTGAACACTGGAAGGAGGAGGAGGAGGAAGAGCGGGAGGGAGTGGAGGAGGGGAGAATGGCGGGCCGGCACCGACGCTTCACTGGCGACTCCGGAATCGAAGTGTGTGTGTGCAGCCCAGTGCAGGAGAGCGAGGCTTTGCAGGAGCTGGGCGAGTCGCTGGGCGACCACCTAGAGGCGCCCGCGGACTTCTGCGACGACTGCGCATCTTGCGGCCGCCACGCCTCCTTCAGGGATGAGGGACAGGGCCAGCCTACAGCTGAGAGGAGGGCGGAGTCCCAGGCACAACCTCCCAGCTGTGTGCTGCTGCATACCATAAGTGAGCAGGAAGGGCCAAACTAGGCTGCCAGCACTGAGCCCCAAAGCTGAACTGCATTCATACCACCGAAGCACTGAGGCAGGGTGCTAAGCACTGACTTCTCTCTTGCTCCAGCTGCTCTGCTATATTTCTGTGTGATGATTGGAGTCAGGCTGGAGCAGAGCAGGCCGCCAGCACCTACGCCCAAAGCAGACGCACCACCAAAGGACTGAGATGGAGAGCTGAGGACTGTCCAGCACTCCGCCGGGTTTATTTCAGTATAATGATGAAAGAGTCAGGCCAGGCCAGAGCAGGCCACCACCACTGAAACCCAAAGCTCAGCTGCCAATGCACTACCAAAGGACTGAGAGTGAAAGCTAAGAACTCTCCAACTCTCAACTGGTATTTTTCTTTAATAATTAAAGAGTTTCCTTGTATACCAGACTCTCCAAGCCCAGTATAGCCTTTAGCAAGCATTCTGTAAGCACTTTTCATGTTAGGCGATGGTGGCCTGTCACTTCTGGGGGGGGGGGGGGTGCTGCATTTAAATATGGGGTGAAGGCTTCCCCATTGCCTGCATGTCTGACAGTACAGATGTGTTGATGACACAATTTTCAGCAACGGGGGCGGGCACATCTCTTATCACTGTTATTTATGGGCAAAACTGCCCTGGCACAATAAAGCTGTTTCAAGCCCCCTCCCCCACTCCCCTCCAGCAGGTATGCAGTACTAGTAGCTGTCACATGCATATGCAGAGTCCTCATACTGTACGTCAGCATCAGTGCAGCACTGCACAGGTTCCCTGCTAACAGTATTGTACAAAGCCAAGTATCACTTAAAATGGTGCACAGCTACGCTCTAGCAGTAAGAACGCCATATATTATCCTGGATCCTATCCCTCTAGTGTTATACTGTAAGTCAGTTATGTTTGTAGGCTGACTCATAGGGGAATGAATGTGTATTTAGCAGTGGTTATGCTTATCGTCATTTTGCACACAGTATATCTATCTACAATGATCTACATTGTTGCGAAAATTTAACTAAGTTTCTGCACAAGTTGTCTTAATTCACATCACCAGTCTTGTCTGCAAGTGAAATTGACGAAACGCTTGATTAAATATTGACAATTTTTTTACACAGTGTGATTACATAGTAATTTTTAAAAGTTTCCATTTATAGGGATCTCTGTCAGCCAGGTAGTAATTTTGATGTCAGTGACGGACGAGTAAATTCATTCAAGTACGATTGTCTTCCTGGGGCCTTTGCTGCAGAATGGACAGTTAGCGGTTTCATACGATGTAGGCTGACTCTCATGTTTTCCACCTGTATGTCCTACGTGTAAAACTCCTTTAACTGTTAAATGCATTTGATGGTAATGTCCTTCTTTTAACGCCTTTAGTCATATTCACTATATTACTGACTCTTTAAAAGAGGTTTGTAGTAAAGTCAAGCCAGAGGTTTTTTTTTTTTTTTAGATTTTTATAAAAAGCTAATCTTAAGCACTTTTATATTGTTATAACTTTCTTAACATTAGCATTCTATAATTAGACTGACTTTGGTTGTTCAGTATGTTTTATTTGCTCTAGTTACTAGCGTGGCCTTAAAAGGCAATATAAGTAACAGAACTGAGTGTCGTATGGTAGGTGGGGCGGATATGTCTGGGTTTTATGGGGCTGGATTTTGTCTGTATTGAAAACCAAAGCATTTTCCGGAAATCTGAATGAAGGTAGAGCACTCAGCTGTGAATACTGGGATAAGGGGCGGTGACCTCTGTTTGCATGTCTCATTTAGCGCCCCCCCCCCTTATCTGCATTTTCTGGATTATTTTAAAGTTTGTCTGGCCTTCTCTCTAGGCCAAGTGGATAAAGACTATTTTAATAGTAATATCTCTGTGCTTTAAAAAGGCCAAGGCTCATCTGCCAAGTAAGCATCCATTTGTGATGTTACGAAGATGTGGTTGAAGTGGAGTTAAGTGAGAGTACAGATACTCCTGATTTTGCACTGTGTGAACCAGACCACTGCAGCCATGCCTGCTGTCATCTCTGATGTCTTCACTGTCCTTAAGGATGACAGTTTTTTTCTTTGGTTCCGCTGTAGTCTTACTGAAACTATTTCCATATGATGTTTTGTATAAAGCATTTATCTGCATTCCTGAGAATATTTTGTTTATTTTATATATATATATATATATTCAAATAATATATATATATATATTCAAATAATATATGTATATATATTCAAATAATATATGTATATATATATTCAAATAATATATGTATACTGCAAACGCAGTCTGCAGTCTATTTTTTTATGCATCTTGTTCGTCAGCATTAACAACCAGTGCAATAAGTGTAAGTTTTCGGGGTAAATATAAAGAGAAATATTTTAGTGTGCATATTGACACCTTCATATTACCTGTCATACTCATTTAAAAAAGGATAGACATTATTTACAAAAATAATGAAATTGACAAAAAGCTTGATTAAATATTGTATTTTTTTTTTTACATAATGTGATTACATAGTAATTTTTTAAATCGGCCTTTTAGAAATGAAAATATAATCATGTTCCTGTAGATGGTGTATTAACAAAGCCAAGACTTAGGAATTATTTATTTATTTGCCTTTTTATTTTTTAACAATTTCTAATTACATTCGCCATAACTGCAAATATATACTTTTTATATAATATATAAATATATATAAATATATAAACTGTCAATGCAATATATTGAATATACACAGCACTAAACGAATACACAGTTCACGCATTTTCTATAATATTGTTTGTCCTACCTGTCAGCTAAACTGTATTAAGGTATAACAGGCTCCTTGTTTGATACACATGCAATGAGACTTTGGTCAATTGAGAGCAGATTTTTAGACAGGCACCATAAAGCTGACAGACAGCTAGAGTGAATCCTAGATTTAAGACACTAATACATGAAAGTAGTGCTAAGGGAGATATATTACTTTCAAAATTATTAAGAACAACAAAATAATAGTAAATACTACTAGTGATGTGATGTAATGCAGCTATGTAACTGGCAATGTATGAGTTTCCATTATGTGCTTGGTGAATGCACAGTATATATGAACATTGTGCTGTATGTATTCTTTTAATATTTTAATATACAGTCATTTACACAGTTACACTGTTTTAATAATGTTACTTTTCATTTTAAAACACATCCGATAAACCCAAGATCCTATAAAAAAAACTGGGTATGTAAAATGAAGGGGATACTTTGATTCCATTTCATTCATTCCCATCAGTATTGGGCTTCTGTAGAAAAAGTTATTTTGGGGTTCGTTTTTTGACCCAACCATCTCTGAGTTTGGCATGAACTTTGTACTTCTGAGGCTGCAGAACCACCCCAAATTTCCCCTGCAGGTCAGGCAAGGGCTGGTTGGGTGGCACCTCCAGTGTAAAGCGCTGCAGGATCCAGGACAGGAAGAGGAAGAGCTCCATTTTAGCCAGGGCCTCCCCGAGACACACGCGTATCCCAGCCCCGAACGGCAGGAAGCTGGGGGACGGGGAGCACACGGTATTTCCCTCTTCATCCAGAAAGCGGCCTGTGACAGTGGGATTTGTGAAGGACAACAAACACTCACTGCAGAACAGCAATCAGCTGAATGCCCACCTATTACCATCAGCTGCTGGCTTTTGTGAAGAAAGATTGTGAGAAAATTGAATGAAGACCTTACCGGGATCAAAGTGATCGGGGTTTTTCCACTCTTTTTCGTCGTGATGCAGGGCCCAGAGATTAATGATGACTCGGGTCCCTTTCTGAACTGTATACTCGCCAATACTGTAACATAAATAACTTTTAATTTTCATACAAGCACATTTTAGATTTGCATGGTCAGAAGTAAAAAGCTCTTTAAATATGCTAATTTAACAAACTATCATTAGTCATTAAAAGATTTAACTAAACGTTCATATTTGTTCATGTATAGAACAATTCCATGTGGCAGAACGAAGATTTACTGCAAAGTCCCCCCCCAAGTAAAAATGTACCTGGAATTTGTGAGGGCAACGTGGGGTATGAGAAGCGGAGACACTGGCCGAATCCGCAGCACCTCCCTGATGGTGGCTTCCAGGTAAGGCAGGTTACCTCTGTCATTCAGACTGGGGGGTCTCTCCATGCCAATTTTGCAGTCCAGTTCTTCCTGGATTTTATTCTGGACCTGAGAAACAATGACCAAGAATGCTATCAAAACAATTATTGTATTATCAATGATCTTTATTGGGTTGTTTAAAATAGATTTTAACAAGAAAGCGTTATGTACACTAGTGGCCAAAACACCTAGCATTTTTGATATTATGCTTTAAAAATTACTACATAATATTGATGGGAATGGTTATAAACTGCGATCAAAGAATGTTTACAAAAA
Organism: Isichthys henryi; assembly: GCA_026776945.1. Classification (NCBI taxonomy): domain Eukaryota; kingdom Metazoa; phylum Chordata; class Actinopteri; order Osteoglossiformes; family Mormyridae; genus Isichthys; species Isichthys henryi. The sequence goes on from JAODJX010000043.1 coordinate 6,166,335, forward strand.
TACACTGGACAATTAAATAAGTAACTGGAGTGACAGCTGAATAACGCTCGGCGATCTCTAAAAATTGGAAGCGTTTCCGCAATTTTGGCCACTGGTGTATAGGAAATACTTCTGAAAATATAGTTTAATGAATAAGAGATCTATTTGAAATTGACCAATAATCATGTAGCACACACCTGTGGGTTGTGTATTAGGTATGCTATAGACCATTTAAGTACTGTGGTGGTGGTCTCTACTCCAGCCCCAAAGATATCGCCAACAGTCATGAGTAGGTGGTCATCAGTAAGCCCCACACCCTGGATTAAGGTGTTGTTGTTCTCTGAACTGCTCTTGGCCCGGAGCAGAGCATCCAGCAGGTCTCGTTGAACATCATTGCTGTATTCTGCCTGGAGGTGGAGCCAGAAGAGAGCAAAAGCCTTTACACCATTTTTTGTGACCACCTCTTCTGAAAATGGTACATTCTGGCATGTGGTACATTCCGGTGCTTGTGCATGCTATGGCAACATCAATACAAGAAAGTTTGAATTTAAAGGAATAACAGCTGATAAGGTTGTTCTATTACCTTGTGCTCCTCATACTTCTTCTGCAGAAGGTTGTCTCTAATGGCTACACTTTGCTTTAGAATTTTGAGATCTTTATTAGGGAATATCTGGAAATGCAAATGAAAAAAACTTGACTATAGAACTTAAAATTTAAGGCATCAAACCCCATATTACAGTACTTTAAATAATTAACCTTCTCAGCCAAAATGCTCCAGAGGAACATATCTGCAAAAACACAAGTGGCACACTGTGCAAGCATACCAGAAAAGTAAAAAAATAGGAAGAACATGTTTCTTGATTGATTTAAATAATTTCTCAATAGTATATAAATGGACAGTTTTACTGTAAACAGGGAAGTGAAACACTGCAAAAAAAAAAAGAAATCTTCATGCAATATGCATCATGACAAACGACATTTCACTATGACATCTTAGAAAATAAACCGTCACAATTATCATACATTCCAAGCGTCATATAGATTTAGGACTTTTTGTACCTGTAACCAGGGGAAGATGTCCACTAGGCTGTCTTTTGCTACAGTGTCCACTATTCCTTGGCTGTATCGAAGCATGGCTTCAAATTCTGGGTCCCCACGCTCATAGGAGGACGTGAAGCACAGAGAGCAGACCACGTTGGTGACAGCGCGGGTCAGCTCTGGAGCGAGGTCGATAGCGGTGCTCTGCAAGTCCTCCAGCGTCTTGCACATCGAGCTTGCTTCCCTGCAGACTATTGCATGAAAGATAAGACTTAGAAGCTTTACCTTGGAAACAGTAGGCGTGCTTGCGTTAAATATCATATATCTCGCTCTCAATTAAAAGCGCAATGGTTCACAATTCTTCCTTGGATTGTATTTATATTAACACAATGGCTTGATAAATTATTAAATGTGTGATTAAAAGAATTCGATATTGTGAAAGTGGCAAGTTAACGCTTACTTATTTTTTCAATTGAGGAAGATCCTTCTCCAAACATGCATAGCGCACCGTGAACTATTTTTCTGTGAAATTTCCAGGTGGAACTGTAATCAGCAAATGCGATATCTTTGCCGTCCCTCGTTAAGATATCGGTAGTTACCTTAAAAAAAATCAAGTGGCAAATATAATATTATACAAATACCGTCGTTTATTAAAATATGTAATACAAAACAACGTCTTAGTTTTTTTAATGCAACAGTTAGTCATGGTGATATATCTTATTTAACTCACGGTTCTTGGTCTCCCAGCGAATATTTTCCCTTTCTTAAGAAGTACTTCTTTTGCGTGCTGATGGTCGTTGATGATGATCAGATGATGAGCACCCATCATGAGTGAATAGACGGCGCCGTACGTTTTCTGCAGTTCCTGAAAAAGTATGTGCGGCGGATGATGACTGCGTAGACTGAGGAGGCTTCCTATAATAGGAAAACAGGGCAGTCGTGGGGGCCTGGTGTCCAAAGGCTTGTGAATTTTTCTTTTAATGTACAGCAATGCGAGTGCAATTGCAATCATTAACAGCAGACATAGAAGCCATTCCATTTTTGCTGTACTTGTTAGATTTTATTTGTGTTTCGCAGTTTCAGATGCTGCAAGGGCTTACTTCAGTCATTCCAGTCTTCCTACATGCACAAGCATCCATGCATGCCAAGCGTTTTATGCGTTTCCTTCAATGCCATTACCTTGACCACAACCAACATTTCAATATCAGCTATCTTTAACCTTTGTCATGTGTTAGCTTTCTGTTCCTGTCTCTTATGTTAGACGGGTCGGCGCCGACTCGTGTATTAAATCAGTCATAAAATACCCTCGGCACAATTATTTATCATCCAATTTGTTTCTTACCTCTTGGTTACCTTGTTAGGCTTCCTTATCCATGATAAGATTGGTTTTAATATTTTTTGGTGTGGCTTTCTGGACCATTCTTTTGACAGCATACCTCTCGATTTCAATAAATAAATGATGAAATAAACTTCAAGAGAATAATATAAATAAAATGAATTGGTCATATGTTGCCTTACATGTATGAGCATGCCTCGCTTAGTCACATTTATTTATTTATTTATTTAAAATAGAGGTTCCTGATGCAGTACACAAATTTATGTGGCGCTTTTATGCATTTTAAACTTACAAACGGGTCGGTGCCTACCCAAACACCAGAGCTGTTATAATCTTCACCAGAGCATTTATAATTTAGTGTTTTTTTAGGGCTGTCAAAGTTAACGCGATAATAGCGCGTCAACGGGAATTCATCATAACGTGGTCATTTTTTTTGATGCTATTAACGCGTACGGGATGGCAGCTCGGGAAAAATAATGAACAAAGAAAAATGTATTTTGAATGGCAGGTTCAGCTTCAAAACTCTGTCAGATGGGTCCATCGATAAGACCAAAGATATTTGCAGTTACTGCCGATGTGAAATGAGTTACCACCGAAGTACATCTAGTCTTAAATACCATGCAGGCTACGGCTCTTCACAGAACGATAGACGCATTCGCATTTTCATGTCTTAACATATTATGATAATACTTTCGTAACTATAAATAATTTATTTATGGGTTAATATTATTATTTTTCATTTACGTATTTCTTTAGCTATATGCGAATGAGGCGGTCCGTCGTGCGCCTCTGTGATGTCTTAACTGCATAATTTACATCTTCCTCAAAGTCATTCTCTACGAGAGTTTGTCTCCGGTCAAATGGCATGCTTTCCGGAGTTTTCTTCAGTGTCCGAGATTGGATGTAGGTTTATTAAGTTTATTGGGATTCCTAATTCTTTCGTGTACGTTTCGTAGTAAATTGTCACCACGCCTTCCCAGATCTTCGTAAAATTATTATATTTTCTCCGATTTACATATTACAGTCGGCTGATTTCAGAGTGGTGAGGACATTTTGCACTGCTCGGTGAGCAGGGCTACAAGTAGTGGAGTGGAGAGCGAAGGGCAGACAACTGCAGAATCACACGAACATGGGTGAGGGTGAAGATTATCGCTACAGAACTGAACGATATAGAAAGGTGATATTGGTCACCTTTGCGCTGTTACGCGTCCGAGCGATTTAAAACTGAGAAACCCCACCCCGAAATTGTTATTTGTTTTTTGTAAATACTTGAAGTTTTGTTTTTGTGTTAGATGCTTATATAACGATATCGCATTAAAAATCGTATCTCAAACTCTCTTCTGTATCCATTGGGTCAGACATTTAGGATAAAATGGCTTTTTGCTTTAAAAAGGTTGCTGACCTCTGATGTACTTTGTTATATGACTAATATGCGATTTTTAGCAGGTCAACGTGCCGATCTGTTGTTGGGCTTGAGTTTTTCTTAAGTGATGAAGGGTTTCTGATGACCTTTTTTGTTTATTTGAATCCAGTATTGATGATTGATTTCCAATAATAAATGCAAATATTTTCATAAAGCAATCATGCCAACTCTAATATTGATAAGAAAATGAACACCTGAAAAATTCCCTTAATGGTAAATGTTGAATAAATTAATGATTTAATTCGCGATTAATTTGTGATTAACTATGGGCAGTTGTGCGATTAATCACGAATAAATACTTTAATCTATTGACAGCCTTATTTTTTTTATTTTGTATAAATAGAGGTTCCTGACAAAGTCAAAAATCCGTGATGCAGTAAACAAATTTATGTGGTGCTTTTATGCATTTTAAACTTAAAACGGGTCGGTGGCGACCCTAACACCATAGGAAGGTTAGAGCGTAGCTAGCAAGTACTAATAATAATAAGCATGAACAAATATTTAGAATACCCTAAGTATACTTTAACCGTTTTAGTATTGCCTGTATAACAGAATGTATAATTATTATAACATACTTCGCTGGATTTTAACAATCCGCACTGTTTGTCACTTGCGGGTTGCTGTAGTTTCAATTGTATTACTCGGGTATGATGGCTGCTCCGGAACCGCAGCCGCGTTTTGGTCAATCGGTGAAAGGTTTACTGTCTGAGAAAGTAGGATCTTGCAGTGGGGATGTCATTACGCTTACTCGACAAGTCCTGAAAGGGTCCCGCAGTCAAGAGGTAAAGAAAAAAGAAATAGAGCCCATGTGTCAGTATTTGTGTGATGTCATGTCGTTTGCCGGCTATGTCGCTTGTGTATTGACCTGCGCACTGCGTCATATTGCCGAAGCTAATAAAACAAACAACTAGCATGTTTTATAACAATTTCTTTTATTTTTCAGCTGCTTGGTCAGGCTGCACGAAATATGGTAATGCAGGAAGATGCCATACTTCATTCGGAGGACGTAAGCCAGCCGTACTTCCCAACAGCCTCGTATTCGTTTGCAGTGTAACTTGAACGCTGTCATCTATTAAGTCGTGTAGCTTACAGTGCATACTTAAGGAGTACATAATAAGTCATGCGTGTATGACAGTAGTGAGGTACTTACAGTTGTTTTTTTCCCCTTGTTTTTCGTGGCAGATTTATTTATTGGTTACGATTAAGCCCCACAATAAACAACCCCTTCTGGCCCCCCTCCTCCTCCCAGGAAACGTCATGTGTTTTGTCACTTGCTGTTTTTTTTTGTCATCAAGAAATAAATATAATTTCCTTCATCCTAACTATTCGACATTTTCACCAGCAGTAACTGACAGTTTTGAGGCACAGAGGCACGCGGTCTGTAGCATATATAGGGGTGTGCAGTACTACTTTTTTTTGCTTTGCTTTTGGTCTCCAGTTTGGTATCGTCAAACACTGAATGACCTTTGAATGCAAAATACATTTTATTCCTATGTAATGTAAACAAATGATCATTAATATTTCGCCTTTTTGGCAAGAATTCTATTCTGAGATATTTAGCTTTATTCAGAGAGTTCAGCAGAGTTCCAGACTTTCAGATTTTGTCAAAAAAAAATGCAGAACAGTATGAGCATTATGTAGCCTTTCTAGGAACTGTTAGCCCTGTGATAAAAGGGGGACTGGATCACATTTATAGTGTATCCCAGATTTCTTAACTCTTGGCACTGTGTGCCAAATGGTTTCATTTGATTTCTCTGGTTTCCGCAGAGTTTAAGAAAAATGTCAATTATAACTACACACCTGCAGTATCAGTAAGTGTTTGTGAGTTTTTTTTTATTTGTTCACAGATTTATACTAAGCTGCCATAATTATTGGCTTGTGGTAATTGTAGACTTGTGCTTATTGTGAATTATAGTAGAACTGCGTTGATTCAGTGTATGTGGTTTGACATAATTTTGTCTCTGATCTACCAGGCAAGAAGCCATACAAAAAAAGTAAGTCAAAATAATGGGTGTTTGACTGTTAATAGATATTTTGCATATGTGACTACAAGACAAAACACTGACCCTCTGTATCTTAGGTACGTAGGCGAGGTTAACCTTATTTATCTTCGTTACAGTGTGGAACACTCTAGAAATCTTCAGGACCAGCTGAGGCACTCGCTGAAATGAAGACCAAGCTGCTTTTAATCTGGATTCAAAGTTTCCAGACTTCTGATTTCTGCGGGTCAGGAAAGCTCCTTGTACAGGCTTTGTCCGAGCCCTGTTTGGCCTTGTGGTTTGTACCATGTGTGTGACTCTGCATTACAAACAAGATGCTGAGAAATGGATCCTGTATTTCATTCAAATTCATTTTTAAGTCTCGACAGGTTTTAAGGAAAGATGTCTGTAGTTTATTAAAAGGTGTATTTGGTCTTGCGCCAGTTTGCCATTTGGTGAAATGTGTTTATGAACTTTCAACTGTCATTGAAGGCAGAGTTTATGTCCCTTATGTATTTGTTTAAATATTAAATAGCCACTTCGAAAATGTATACATATATATAAAAATAGTTTACAGACATTGTGAAGTGTCCTTTTTGCTTTTCTACAGCCGAGTGGAATCATTTTCAATTAAATTTTTCAATTGAATTTATTTTTATATAGCGCTTTTCACAACAAAGTTGCCCCAATGCACTTTACAGGAGTGTGTTGTGGAACATCCTTAACAGAGATAACGACAGAACACAGAAACAGTGAAAATGGAAAAATGAAAGAGAAAAACAGATGACAGCAGAGGAGAGGAACCAAAAAGGGTCCAAGGTCAACTGGCAGCCCAACCCCCCTGGGCATGCTAACATTACTGGACAGAGGTAGAGAAGTAGCCGGATTGTTTGCTAAGAGCAAGGTGTAAACTGTGATCCGGTCCTAGTTAAAGTCCATCAGTGGGACAGTCCTCCACAAAGGCCTGTGTCGGGTGGCAGGATGGAAGCTGCACCGACATCGTCATGCATTTCTGTGCATTAGTCCTTGGTTTGTCACTGAATCGAGCATCAGTCTTGTACAATCTACAAGGATGATGAAGACAAACATGGTAGTAAATTATATACAGCACAGGCACATCATAGCTATTAAAAATACTGAGTAATTGTGTAACCCCTGATATTTGTACAATCTGTCTTAGGATAAAACCGTAATCTTCTCCTGTTAGTCAAAACATTTAAATAACAGTGCTATGAACCCTCTTTACCCCTGAATGTTTTGAATAATGGAAGCACATCGAAATATGATACACTATCACGAGACTGTTATTAGTGAGTTTATCACCAAAAAGCCAAAGTCTAAAGAGAAGCTACCGGCTTCATATTTATTAGTAGCCGCGATTTCTCCATGAACAATCCACAGCGTACGATTGCCTATATACGCATCGCTTATTTGAAGTTGTAAAATCTCTACCCAAATAGGACCAGCAACATGGTACTGTATATATGAAAACTAATTATTAAACGCTACACACCTCCATGGCCCTGTATTCAGTTTTGTCCAATCATACTGCTTCCGGTGTATGCGAGTGCTTGGCGCAAAGGGGCAATGATGGAGTACGAACGGAGGTAATCAGGAATATATTCCTAACACTAATGTAAAATGACTGCAGTCGCTACATTAATGCAGCTTTTCAGATGCTGTAGCTTAAAGATTACATTTTGAGATTTAAAAAAGATATTTGTGCATGACGCACTGTTTTCTAAATTCCTAAAGCTCTGCATTGAACATAGTTCTTGTGCTTAACTGTTACGCTCCAGTACTTTAGATGACAGGACTTTTAGCGCAAGTCCTTTGATGTTTAAGGGAATTTCGAACTGATTGATTGATACAGGCTACAAACTGGCTCCCTCGATATTTAATGTCAGCAGAGCTGTCAATCTTTGTTCATGTTACAGCTTATGCACCATATATATTATGCACTCTGTATGAATCATCACTTTTCGTCGTGATCAACTTTGTCTGTTCTAAACTAACAAGAAAACCTGTAATTTAGATTCATTGTATCCTGTTCCTTTGGCGTTTCAAATGCACTGACATGTTTGTTACTTCATAGTTCAACACTTGGCGAAACTTTCACGCGTCTTATCTGAATGCAATTTTACCATTTTCAGCCAGCCTGAAAAGGGTTATTGGGATAAATCGACGGTCCATGAAGATGTAAAGGTATCATTTCAGATTTCGTCTTTTGTGAAAATTAAAGATGACAATTCTAAATGAAAATGCTTATTATTAAATGTGTTGCCATGAGTACAGTAGTTAATTTTTTACTTAAAAGACACAACTAAATGATGATTGTATTTTTTATTAAACATAATCACTCCTCCTGTAGGAATACTATGGTAAACTACTGAAGAAAACTGCAGACCTTAAGAGTAACGCGTGCATGACTGTGGCTAAACCAATGACGTCGGATATCCGTAAAGCTTTGGAAGAGGTGCACTCAGATGTGAGTGACAGGTATGCTGTCCAATCATCACTCAGATATGTATACAGAGTTTTCTGTCCAAAAATGTTATTGGATTGTGGGGGGAGACAAGAGAACTTAGAGGAAACCTCGCGAGGACATGGGGGTAACAATTAAGCAAACTCCAAACACAGAGAACCGGGGCGGGGACTCGAAGCCTTTTAATAAATATCTAACTCTCATACTTGTTCCCCATTGCAGGCCTTCAAATATATAAAATACTTAAAGTCAGAAAGGAAGGTATTAAATCATAGAAGTCGTTACATTTTTTTTACTCAGCTTCATTTTAATTGCTGCTGTCATTGACAAAGTGTAAATGTCACTCAATGTGTGTTTTTTTTTTTAAATCAAGGCTAACCAGTGCCAACAGGGGTGCTGCTAGAGATTTTGGACCCCAAGAAGGCCTATAACACAGCATGGGCTCCCAACCCAGACCAATCCAATTATGTTTTTGGGGGCCCGTGGAATCATCCTAACTTTCCCCTATTTATGGCACCCCTGAGGGCCATACCTGGGACCTTAAAACTCTTCATAGCCTTTTGAAAACCTTCCTGAGCAAGCAGGCCCTTAAAAAAGTTATTGCCTCATTGGGTGATGTGATGCTTTGATGGGTGTCTGTTTGGTGGATAAACTTTTTCTCTCCATTTCCTCTCTCAAGGTACTATGGGTGCGGACTGGCTGTCCCAGAATCCATCCAAGGCTGCCGGGTGTTGGATCTGGGCTGTGGTAGCGGACGTGATTGCTACATGCTGAGCAGGCTGGTGGGAGAGAGGGGCTTTGTCACAGGCATTGACATGACCGACGAGCAGGTATGGAGCGGGACAAGAGCCAGAGCCTCTAACCCTCCCTCAGGAAACCAGGGGGCCCCATAGCCTCTCACTGTTAGATTTCTTTCTTTTCGTCGTTATGTCACAGAATTTTTATCTTTCAAGTCCACCCTTATCGTGGCCGTAAGCGTTTACATCGATGAAATACATTTACAAATGATAAAAAAAAAATTGTGATAAAAAATAGTTTACATTTCACTTGATAGTATAACTGACATGTTTTATTACTTAATTAATGTATTTTCAGCTCGATAGCAACATGTTTTATTGATTATAATCGTGTACTTAGCTCGATAAAAATCATTTCACTGACGTTTACTAGATTAATAACGTAGGCCTACATTTAGCTAGATAGCGACATTTTTTATTGATTATATACATTTATTTAGCTCCATAGACACATGTTTTATTCATTATTACTCTAGCTTGGTAACATCAGGTTTTCCTAAATGACATGATTTTAATAATTATTACCGTGATAAATGGATAACATTAGGGATTTTGCTTTACATGTGATATGCAATTTACATTTAATTGCAGGCCTAATTATATTATACGTAATCTAAATGTTCAGGCACAGACTGAAGCTATAACTATAAATACTACCATGCTGATCAGTTATATATGGAGAATTATTGTGTTATAAACTTATAAGTTAGTAAGAAGTGTACGCACAGATACACTCTGCACAGTGACCATAGCAGCGAATAATATTATATCATTTGCTGCCTACTGAAGCATTACAGCTGTTGTTACAGCTATGCTACACTATGGCGGTATAAGAAAAATTCATATCGTACGGGAAATTAAAAAAAATAAAATTAAATTGAATTTAAACACCTTCAGTTTGTTCCTCACACTAACCCTTGTGTCTGCTCTACATCTTTTTTTTATAGTTACAAGTGGCTAGAAAATACATTGAATACCACGCACAGAGGTTTGGTTATAGAAAGCCGAACACAGAATTTGTCCAAGGATACATTGAGGACTTAGAGGATGCAGGACTGAAGGAAGGCTTCTATGATATTATAATGTGAGACATCTTTCTTATTTTGAATGTGTTTGTGGCTTATATTTGAACAATTAATTATCACTGATGGGAACGTGATTCCTTTTACCAAATGTTTTTCTAGCCTATTATTGGCAAACTCCAGAAGAGATGCTGAGTTTATCAGTGATGTCTTGTCCCAGTTATAACTTTAACGACGAAATGTGTCAGAATATCTTCCAGTAGGCCTTATTGCCTTCAAGGACAGGCGTTTCAAAATCTCCATTCATTCTGACTAAACAGCTAAGTTATGCCTGTCGTTAAAGTTAATGAATTGTATCTGATATGCAATTTTATTGACAAAATTGTTTCATCTGTTTGATATAGATCAAACTGTGTAGTGAATTTGTCTCCAGACAAGACCAGCGTACTGAAACAAGCTCACCGTGTTTTAAAGGTACCTTAATGGTACTTTATTAAAATTCACAGTATAATATTAATGTGTGATGAGTATGGAAAGAGTAACACATCTGATCATCGGTGATTTTTAGTGGGTGGGTAGAACAGTTTAATTAGCTTGACAATGATGTGAATGAATGTTAAGGACTTTTACTGTCAGGATGGCGGGGAGTTGTATTTTAATGATGAATGTTCAGGACTTTTACTGTCAGGATGGCGGGGTGTTGTATTTTAATGATGAATGTTCAGGACTTTTACTTTCAGGATGGCAGGGAGTTGTATTTTAGTGATAAAATTGAGGACTTTTACTTTCAGGATGGCGGGGAGATATATTTTAGTGATAAATATCGAGGACTTTTACTTTCAGGATGGAGCGGGGTCGTATTTTAGTGATAAATATCGTGGACGTTTACTTTCAGGATGGAGGGGAGTCGTATTTTTGTGATAAATATCAGGGACTTTTACGTTCAGGATGGAGGGGAGTCGAATTTTAGTGATAAAAATTGAGGACTTTTACTTTCAGGATGGCGGGGAGTTGTATTTTAGTGATAAAAATCATGGAATTTTACTTTCAGGATGGAGGGGAGTCGTATTTTAGTGATAAAAATTGAAGGCGTTTACTTTCAGGATGGCGGGGAGTTGTATTTTAGTGATGAATGTTCGGGACTTTTACTTTCAGGATGGCGGGGAGTTGCATTTTAGTGATAAATATCAGGGACTTTTACTTTCAGGATGGAGGGGAGTCGTATTTTTGTGATAAAAATTGAGGACTTTTACTTTCAGGATGGTGGGGAGTTGTATTTTAATGATGAATGTTCAGGACTTTTACTTTCAGGATGGTGGGGGGTTGTATTTTAGTAATGAATGTTCAGGACTTTTACTTTCAGGATGGTGGGGGGTTGTATTTTAGTGATGAATGTTCAGGACTTTTACTTTCAGGATGGCGGGGAGTTGTATTTCAGTGATATCTACTGCAACAAGGACCTTCCAGCAGAGATCAGGACTCACAAAGTCTTGTGGGGTATGAGCAACTGAATGTTCACTTGGAGTGAAATATTGAAGTAATTCAATGTATTGCCTAGAGTGAGCAGTCATCTGCCCCTCGTTTTCAGCTTACGTCTTGATCTGAGATATTTGAAGGGCATGAGCACATTTTTTCCACACTTTTATTGAGTTTCAGGCGGTTGGGAATCTTGGGAAGTGGAGGTTGAGGTGCCCTTGCTCTGACGATAGATGATAACGGAAAGGCATGTGGCTTTCTAGGCGAGTGCATCGGGGGGGCGCTGTTTTGGGAGGACCTGATGCGGCTGGCTGGAGAAGTGGGCTTCAGCACCCCCCGGCTGGTGACTGCCACTGCTGTCACCGTGGGCAACGAGGAGCTAAAGAACCTTCTGGGTGAACGAGACTCTCTGCTTTCAGGATGCTTTTATGAACAATACCAGTCAATGGTTTGGACGTGCCAAGCCGCCAGTAAAGGAGAGTGGTAGAATGCCGCATCCCATGACCTGCCCACCTGACATAAACATTGTAGAAATGGTTTGGGAGGAGACTGACAAGCAGCCAAGTAAGCTCAGGATATATATGGGACCACAGACGGAACGTTCTGTGAGGGACCAAACAGTAAGGCAACACGAACACAAGGGCTTGACTAAAGAAATAGGGCTTTATTGACCCCCAAAATACAGACATTGACCTTAATAAAACCTTAATAACAGGGCCCATAAAAGAGGTCTAAAAAACCAACAAAACTTAATATCACAAAGCAAGATAATTGATACAAACTGACCTTCATATAAGGAGACATGAGGGAACGTATATAGTGGTTTGGCTAATCAACACACAAAAGGGGTAAACCAAATGAACACTACATATAACTCAAAGCAAAACACAGCTAAACCCCAAATCCCCCCTCTTGCCATGGCAGCACATGGTTCAATCCTGCTCCAAGGGTTGTGCTTTTAAGAGTCCTCCGCCCTCAGCCAAACCTTTATACCGATTTGGAAAAGACCGTCCCACACAACCAAAATAACTTGAAAATCAAAAGATTAATTAAGCAACCACTGCACATCCATCCATCCATCCATTTTCATTCCCTGCTTATCCTACTGGGTTGCGGGGGGTCTGGAGCCTATCCCAGAAGCAATATAATATAGGTGAAGCAGGGGATACTGGAGACACCAGCCAGGTAAGTGACTTTCTAATGCCAGAGATGACCATCAGCTTATCTAACAGTGCCTCATAAATCAGAGGATGACATCAAGTGACCTTCAAAAAGAATGGGAAGCATTTAAGTGTAGATGTACACTGCTAGGACAGTTCGTATCAGGCTCCTAAAGCAGGACTGAAATCTCATAAAGCAAGGAAGAAGCCCTTCATTAAATTATCCATCCATCCATCCATTTTCCAAACCGCTTATCCTTACTGGGTCGCGGGGGGTCTGGAGCCTATCCCGGAAG
>JAODJX010000043.1:6227823-6245413 GCA_026776945.1 Isichthys henryi
AGGCGGGGATTCGAACCCGGGTCCCAGAGGTGTGAGGCGACAGTGCTAACCACTGCACCACCACGCCGCCCCCTACACCAGTTATATGATTTTAAATTTTTTTACGGTACCAATTAATGCCTAAATAGTTTCATTATTTAGACAGAAATCAGTCTGCCCGATATTTTGTTTTCTGCCACACTATAAAGAACTGAGAATCAATGTGAAACTTATTATTATTGAGTGTTAGATTCTGAGCAGGTCCTATTATAGGGGGGGATGAAAGAATCCAAATTAAATATTGAGGGTACACGCCTCCCCCCGGCCCATCTCTCTGGTTTCTACACCCCAGCGCGGAGTGCTGCTAGAGATTTTGGCCCCCCAACCCAGACTCATTCAGTTATATTCCCCTGTCACTCAGGGGAATTTGGAATTGGCCAAAACCCCTCCCCTCCCACCCCCTTTACAGTGCCCCTGCCCACTTATATGTGGTATATAATTGGTGATTGTTTGGCACTGTGCTGACCACTGCCCCCTGCTGTTCAGATAACACGGCAGCAGTACCAGAATGCCCTCATGGCCTCCCGCATGGACAAGACCCCACAGTCCTCAGACAGCGAATACACGAAAATCGAACTGACTCTGACGGAGCTGCATGAGGGCCTGCAGGACGAGACCGTCAACCTGCTGAACCAGCAGCAGAATTGCGTGGCCTACAACAAGTCGAACCACACAGTGCACAACGAGGGTCCTGTGTGACCCAGGGGCGGGGCGTGCCCCCAAACCCTCCCCTCCCCAGGACAGGCCGCTCCCACACATTGGGCTGCATGCCCCCAGACCAAAGAGTTTGGTCCCCTTTTCTTCAGGGCGGTGTGACAGTTGACCGAGGAACACGAGCAGGGCGGCACCAGACTGGCACAGAAAAGCTGCGCCAAATACCGCTTTGAAGAAAACTACGAACCAAGAATGTTTTAATGTATTGTTTTTAATGTGTATTTTATTTATTTTATAAATGTATATATCTATTTTTTGTATTTAGGTGTGTATGTATAAGTACCTGCACACACTATTAGACACGCACTCATATCTATGTATGTGTTGGGATTTTTTGTTGCAGATTTATACATTACAAAGTTCTTAATCAGGCTTATGGTACAATGTTTTCACCTTTTTAAAATCAAGTTGACATTATTGCCTTTAAAATCTTATTAATGTTTTTAACAAGTGCAATGAACCACGTTTTATTTATAAAATGATTATTATTAAAATCACTTTTTGTAAATTGCACATATTTACATATGAGACAATTAAATCCTTTTTCTGATGCTTCTTTCTCTGCGAGATCAGCGCTCGTTGCGAGGGAAGCAGGTGACGCGTCTTTAATTGCAGCGCAATCTCGGTGCCGTTGATGGGCGACGCTGCCGGCTAAGTACCTTTACAATCGGTGGTAGCGACTCTCGCCCTACGTCACCACTTGTTCGTTTTGTCAAATGATCTGTGTTTGTCTGCTAATTCCCTGATAAGTACATGCTTGTCTTAACTAACTTTAGACAATTGCATTTATCTAGCATGCTGACCACATGATTATATTCACAAAAGCATTGAGATTGAGTTATTAAAAAAGACCTTTTGTACATAGAAGATTACTGAGAATGTTGACATGAAATTATATATGAAAATGAGACAGTATTTTCTGTCAGTTTAGTTTCTTTTTTATTTTTTACACTGGATACATTTAGTTCTGTTTTGTCAACACTGAGCAAATGATGTTTGTCTCTTTCTTGTAATAACAAATATGTTACTTTAATTATACCACTGCCCAATTCCTTGTTTCTACAATGACTGTCTAGATTGTTTATTGGTAATGGTTGGGTTTATAACTGAACCTTATAAATCTACACATATTTATTAATTAGTACCATTTGCTTAATTTTGTGATTATTTTTTTCCAAGTTATTTTATGCAGTTTGAATTCAACGGTTTTCCCACCAGCACATGTACTAATTACGGGTTGCAACTTTATGTCCAGCTAGGGGCCCTACTGTTGTTCCTGTTTAATAAAGCTAGTTCATTATAGATTAATATCAGGTACAGCTAGCTAGACTATGTAGCGTAGCTTAGCTTGGTACTTGTCTGGCTTTAGCGTCAGTGCAACAGGGAGCCAGAGGTAATACAAAGTTGGGTACAAAACTTTTACACATGATCTAGCCTGCCTCCTACAGCCTGATACTTGAAAACAACTTTTGTCCCAAAGCACATGTGTGAAAATGCAACATTCCGCTAAAGTCAAACTCATGTGTCACGGTACTGTTCAGTATGGGAAAAGAATCAGTCTAATGTAAACATAACATACATATCCTGGATTTCGCAAACGAACCAGACAAAACCATGGGGTCAACCAAAACATTTCTCTCATGAATAATACAGTGTTTTCCATCTCCTTCACTTCACAAACTAAGACTTCATCTCACTTGAATGTTGTGCTGCTTAGCCCATTTAGTGCAATGTTCTCGGTAAGTCAAACATTACTTTGTTTTAAGTACGTGATATATGCAAGAATTAAAATGATTCCAATGTATTCTAGTTGTTCAAAGATAAACATTATTAAAAATTAATATATAAATCAAAGGTCGGACAGTGTTTGGACAGGACAAGACTACTCATAAGTGCAGTGTTACAGCCACTGCAATCCCAGTGCTGCAGCAGCTCACGTCCTGAGCTTTGCGTGGTGACTGCTAGTCATTCAATTTCTGTGGCAGGTAAATGTGTCGGAGGTATTCAAGTGTTGGTGTTAAATCTGTATGATGTGTAAACAACGATTAAGTTGGACAAGTTGGAACATTCATATAATACATCTACACACAAAGTTGATTTACACGCATGTTCTAATCAAGAGTCTCAAAAAATGTGCCATTTGCCTGGCATCAGTCGTTAATGTTGTGTTACCGCAAACCATCCTCCGTTATTCATTTTGTATGATGGGAATTTGTACATTTGTCATGTTTTTGTAGTCAAACCTCAAACTACGTTATCTGTAATGTGCTCAGCTGTTCTGCACAGGCCTCTGGGACGTAACCCAGGGAAAGAACAGGACAGGAATAAAAACAAAAATTTCCTTGTTATTTTAAATGACTACTTAAGTGATAATTTATGACACATAACTAATAAAGTTACGTGTTTAGGTTATCGAGTTCGCCTCCGACTGCTGCTATTTCAGACCAATCTAAATATGCAGAATTGTCTTCCGCAGTACATGTATGATCAACCAGAAGGAAACATTAATTGGCCAGTTGGTGTCGATGCTCAAATAAAGAGTAAATGATTAACACAATGATTGCCAGTGGCAGCACATTTTCTTCCTAATGAAGTACTTGAATTCTCTGGGGGGGGCGGGCATTTTAAGAAACTTTTATTTTAATATTGGCTGAACAATACAGGAGTGAATCTGACTCTCCGTTCATAGGTTATTCAGTGTTGATCAGGCTACGCTGTATGCAGTACAGTAATACGTCAGATACATTGTTGGAGGCTCTTTGTTTATTCAGGCCCCATATTTTGAAAAGTACAGCTCTCAGAATTATGTGAAATGAAACCTGTGTGTGAAACGTAGGTCTAAAATGACTTCTTACCTGGTGAATCCTCACGGGTGTAGTTGCATTTAGCATTATATAAACTTTCCCCCCTTCAAAAGTATTACTGTTATAACATATTAGGTGAGGGTGGCACATTGGTTGGCATTATTGCGTTACCCCTCTGGGAGCGTCTCTGGCATGGCTCCATGTGTCATTGTGGGGTTTCCCATGGGTTCTCCAGTCCCCCCCCCCCCATGAGTGAGTGAATGGTGTATGAGTGTGGACCTGTGATGGGCTGGTGACCCATCCTGGCTTGTTCCCCAACCTTGTGCCCTGTGCTACCTGGGATAGACCCCAGGCTTCCTATGGGCCTGATCAGGATATGTGGCTGGATCAAGGATATAAATAGAAACTGAATATCAGTGCTGCTAAGTTTTGTTCTTGTTTTTATTCTTTTTTAAAAAATAAATGTGTGTTTGTGTCAGGTCTGAAGCTCAAAAAAACAGAAACAAACAGGGTTAAACAGCTTTATTGTATATGGAAAATGTTTGGAAACAAAATACACGGTTTTCTTTTAAACTAAACACACAAAGTTTAATTTAAAAATAGCGTGAAAAATTGGCACTCAGTGTGATATGGTCAGAAGAAACGAAAGCACTGAAAGCACTCCCCAAAGAAAGAAACAATGTATCAATATATTGTAGCACACCTTTAAACCGTAAAACTGTGTTAAGCCACGTTCCAGGAAATGTTTACTTCAACATACTTCTTCAAAATAGCAAAAAAGGGATAGAGGGAAACAAAAACATAAAAACAAAATGCACTGGAGCTACTGGTGCCACTTCTAATGTAAGGTTATGGCCATTCACATTAACATCTCTACTGTTTGTGAATGAATTCATCTACCTTCATAACTTGCTATTGCTATTACGTATAAATTTGTCAAAGTAACCTAAAGCTTCCAAATCTCACTATGCTCCTGTGGATGCCTTTATCCATCCGGCCTACTGTACTGGATATTTCCCTTAAGCACAGTCAGCACGATGGGTACCGTGTTCTGGCTACAGTGTTAACCGAAATCTGCAGACTAGGCTTAGTATTAAAAAAATAACCAAATTAGTTCTCTAGTCGCTAATGTCTTACAGCAATACATCCATGGTACAAATACAGTTTTTTTCCTCTAAAATACATGCTTGTACGTAATGCATACAAACATTTTACATTTAATAACTAAAACAATTAGTTTTTCACCGGTTTAGCAGTTTCCAATTGATTTATTTTCATATATTTTCTTTCCTTACTTGTATCATTTACAAAGTCCCGAAAATCCCCACTGGCTGTCACGCTTCTGCCAGTAGAGGATGCACAGCCAATGCCATTCCCCCTTTCCACAGTCTTTCCAGTAGCTGGAAAACTACTAAACAAACGCAAACAGAGCAGACAGCCGTTAAAACACTGTCAGTTTTAACATTGCATGTAGAACCTTGTCACCCTGTAAATTGGGTCACTGTTCGCTCAGCACCCCGCAGACATCCAGGTCAGAAGTTGCATTTGTCTATGCTCCTATAAGACCCCCTGAGGTCTGAGAGCTGCCATGAGGGCCCACCGTAGACAGGAGCACGGTGCCATCTGTATAGTGTCTGAATGAGGTAAGCTGACACAACCACACCTGCACCCACAGATCTCAGGTCAGTTGCTCAGTCATTGTGCAGCATTAACTTCTCATAGAAAACAGCATCACAGACTGCGTGGTAATGCTAACAGCATGGGCAGGGCTGGTTCTCTTGCAAGGAGGTTGCACAGTTTACTCAGTGACAAAATACTGGTTTTGTACCAAACTACATTCCCCAAAAAAAGTCAATGAAAAACAAACACATTCCATGTACTCCAAAATATTCTGCACAAACTGTTCCTTACAAATACTGCAAGTTTTTCTGGAACTTGTTTAAAATAGTACAGCTCAATTTGAAAACTGCAGCAAACAAGAATATTCTTCTGAATACTGTCTCAAAATAGGCCTATCTCCACTATAACCATTTATGCTTATTCAGACAATGAGGCACTGAGCAGGATCATGGACAATATGCATGCTGGTCTGCTCTAGAATTTCATTTGATATTCTCCTTGAACCATGACCAAGGTTAGTCGACGCATAATCATTACATTGTGACAAGTTACAAAGGTCAGGTTATTAACATTACATGGGTTTTCCATTAGAAGGGACATAACTAATGGAGCAATCACATCCTGTATATCAAACGCACACACAGGCATACTGGGCTCCTGTGTTCATCTCAGATCTTATATCAAGCTCTCACAGTGTCAGCATGGAAATTGGATCAACTGCATTCGTATTACTGAGTCATGACAGTCATGTGATGTATGGTACCGTAAGACTAAACCACTCTGTATTTCAGAACATCCTCAGTAAGGCTAAGCCTGCCTCTGCTCCTCCAGCCACCCCACCCCCTTGACTCCGTGTGGCAGGGAGCATAGAGTAGCGCTGCCTTTTGGGCAGTCTGTGCAATTTCATAGTTGCATCGCGGTTTTTTGTTGTGCATATGCTGTGGACTCAAACATAAACAGAACTGGGGGACTGGGGTGGCCTGTTAGCAAGGAGAAGTCGGTGTTTCCACTGAGATGGACGGGATAATACACCATGGATGACTTTAGCCTCAAAATGAAGCGAGCACATGAGTTTGGTCGTATAAAAGTGACTCGTCAGAACAAGCTCAAAAACTAATAAAAATAAGTAAAAACAAACTAATGTTTCATCTGTGGTTATATCTAAGTCGTCGGCTCCAAATAACGTGCTTCTTTCCGATACACAGAAAATAAACTGGGGGAAATAAATTTTGATGTACGAAGTTCGCCTGGTACGTACAAGACCTCGTACGGCTTCAAGACAACAGATTTGCAATGGGGTTCCTTTACAGAAACAAAAAGGGAATCGCACCTGGCGCCCACGGCAGACAGGTTATTCTTCCTCCTCCTCCTCTTCCTCCTCATCGTCATCTTCGTCATGGCAGTGCGTGATCTCCTGGGGCGTCTGGGGGAACAGGTTGGGGGGCTTGATTTCGCTGATGGAGCGAGTCAGTTGGTTCCTCTTGCAGTCGGAGTCCTTGAAGTCCACGGAGTGGCGGTTGCGCGTGGCCAGCGGCGACTCGGTGTCGTTGACGTCAACGTGGGTGTGCTCCACAGTGGATTCATGGGGCATCTGGGAGGGTGAGACAGATGGGGCAAAACCCCCAGTGACTTAGACCAGACCCTTTGGGTTAACATTCAACAAAACTGTGTCGAATGAGAAGCTTTTCACTAGCTGGAGGAATTTTGTCACATTTACTCTTTTATCTGATGCTTCAATTCAAAGGGCCTTACAGCAGAGGGAAGGGTAACAGCTGGGATTTGAACCCATGACCTTTGCATTGCTAATACCATAGGAGCTTTTGGGAGGGGGAGCGAGCCTAAAGGGCGACAGCATGAGCTGGCTGCCACCGGCACGCTTACATTCAGCTTATCCTCAGTCACATCCGCTGCCGGAGAACCTGGGTGTTTCTCCGGGAAACAGCATCAGTCACAGCGAACCACACATACCAGTGTGTGCAGCACACATGTGCACGAGTTCACACGCAGAGCAGCTGCTCCTAGTCCAGGCTCCCACACACTCGGCTCCGCCCTGATTTCCGAACACGCTCCGGGATCTCAGCCGCACATAAACACAGCGGTCATTCAGTTACAGGGATTAGACACTGGCTTTTATTTCTATTTATAAACTGGCCAGTATTCACCTCCCGTCCATTTCACTCCATATCTGGAGCGCGAAGTCAATCGGGCATGTAGCGGTGTTTTATAAGTCAACAGTTAGCGGGGAGTAAATCAAGCCGGGTCAAAACAGGAAGCCGCCATAGTTAGCGAAGGAAAAAGATGTAAATGTGTTCCTACCCCTGAATTCATCAGACCACAAGCCGATATCCAGTCAATACCGTCTTCACTATGGGTCCCCAACCTTTTGTCAGTCAAGCGCTACTTTGAAAAAATGAAAGCGGTCGTGTGCTATGAGCATTTTATATTTTTCCATTTCATGTATTAAATGTTTCCCATTTTAGAAAAAAAACACCCTAAGTCCAGATCAGCTTAAAAAAAAGCCAGTTTCTAATGAACGTGTGAAGGCATTTTATTTTTAGAATATTCATTACTGTCCTTTGTTTTTTTTCTTCCATGATGATATTGTAAGTCTAACTAGCTGTTAATTGGTGTTACTGACAGGTGATTTCCTATTGGTCATTATCTGCTGGAAAAGGGAGGGACATCCGTGGATTAACACCACGTTGTTGAGCACAATTAGTTTGTCAGATTTTCTTTGTACCAGTTTTCGTGCATTTTAGGGTTGTGGCTTAGAGAGGTTCAAAGTGCGACGTATTGGAGATCCCCAGTCAACACTTATATGAGCTTTACGAAACCGTTCCAATTCAGCATTTCTGACATTGAAATAATTCAAGGCTGCTTCAGGCTGCTTTAAAATATTCATAACCAAGCTGAGGGAAACTCCGACACTGCAGGCGTCTCGCTGCACGGTGTGGCTGGACACTCACCAGCACGTGGGCAGCCCTGAACAGGTAGCTGAACGGGTAGTAGAGCAGGTTGATGAAGGAGGCCGCGTACAGGTCAGCGTAGCGCATCACCTGCGATGCAAAGAGGGTCTGCCTCGAGCCGCTGCGGAAGAGGCTTCCCATCATGCCGTAGCACATGTCCATGTCGTGGGTCACTTTCTGGATTAAGAGACGGAGCACACGCTCACTTTTTAGTCACAAATGTTTTATATGGCCCCAGGAGACATACACAGGGATGAGCTGTCGAAGGCAAAGATGGAACCTTCCTTGAAAACACAGTTTACAGGTTATTTTGGATTTTGAATCACTTCCAACAACAGCGACACCTGCTGGAGGGGACATGGATACACCTTTTGGCCTGGCATAACGACACTGACAACCTGCCTAAAGGCACTTCACTGGCGGGACACACATAAGGGTCTTGCCGGGTACCTTTATGCGTCTCTGAATCGTGCTGATGTCCGGCCTCTCGTTGCTGCTGCTGTCCAGATGCCTGTGACACAGACGCACTGAGATCATCGTGGGTAAAAATAGATGGGATGCTTGGACTTTGTGCCATTGCTTTCAGAGTGACACGCTGCAGCGATAACTGGGGGGTGAAGGGGGGGTGTCGGGTGTACTCACTTGTAGAGTTCTGCCAAGAAAATGTCCAAGCTCTGCAGTTCCTCGAATATGGCTGTAAAAGAGGAACGGAAGCGAGAACATGTCAGGGGTCAGTGCCGCACGTCTCTGCCAGCGGCTGCGTGAGGCTCCGCGGGAAGCCGGCACTCACAGCTCTTGTCGGTCCACACATGGAGCTCCTGGGCCAGCTCAGGGATCACCAGGAAGGTTCTCCAGCCCTGGCGCTTCTTGGACTTGAGGATGTCCCCAAAGATGTGGTCTCCGATGTACAGGATGTCTTTGCCCTTTGCCCCCAGCAGGTCACACACGATGTCTGAGGACCCTGTGGGGGGGCGAGGGAGACAAACCCGGCACAGTGCTCAGAAAACAGCTGTCTGGGTCTTGTCTGGAAAAACTGACAAAAATAATCCAAATCCTAGGGGCCCATGATTGCTTCACAGAATGACTTTGGAATCTGTGTGGGTTTAAAGACTCCCAGCACTGTACTGATCTTGGTTGCTCTTTATACTGTCCTGTCATTTATGATGGAGTGCCAACCCATCACAGATATATTCACCCTCAACAGCCGATGATGATACTTCCTACCCTGTAAGATGGCTTTAACACCCCAGTGGAGCCTTGGGACACCATGGAAGTGCACCAGTGCTCGGACGCAGTCCTTACCTCCAGAGTACACGATGCCGTGCTGCAGCGGCCCTGTGTAAGTCCCGATCTTCAGCCGGCCCGTCGTCTGAAACGCAGGGCACATGTGGATCAGACTGAAAATGGGTTACCGGGGCAACAAAGAGAACAGGGCAGGGAGGGGGCAGAGGGCGACCGGCTACTCACAGTGTCCACCTGGCGGAGTACGGTCCCCTCGCCGAAGAACAGTGGCTTCCTTGCATCCACCAGGATCAGGTCGAAGTAGGACTGCCAGGATCGATGGGCTGTACCCACCTGAAGAGAGCAGGACCCCGGCTCAGTGAGATAAACCCACACAGCACACAGCCGTCAATGAGCACTGTGAAACGGCATGGAGGCGCCGAATCTGTATTCAGAAACAAGGAACTTCGCCTGGGGTCCGTGTGGGCTGGAGATGAGGTGCCTTACGGCAGACTATAGTGAACCTAACATTACACATTACAAAAAGGTCACACTGTCCCGACCTGCTACTCTTCAACCCAACAATTTGCGCCATTTTGTTAGCCACACCTAAATCAGTGGCCACCAACTGGCCAACTCTGAAACACGCCCCCCAGGAGCCATGACCTAGATAATACTGGGTAGGACCCACTTTCTCCTCCAGAATTACTCCAGACAACTTATACCGAACCGTGTTTTTTGATCATGTGCTCTTGGAGTTTATGGAATATGGTCGTTCATTCTTAGACCACTCTCATGGACAAGGCATTTTCAGCCACAGAGACGGCTTCCCCAGCATGTTTCCCGTTCATCACACCATCCTCGGCAAACGCTACACACCGTGATGCATTAAAATCCCAGGGAGGTCACTGTTATTCAGACGCTGCCAACAATTGCGCCGCGTTCAAAAGATCAGCCTTCTTAGCTGTTCTAATGCTTAGCTGAACAGTAACTGAATCCCTTGACATGTGCCTGTATTGAATTTCAGCCACATGATTTGCTGTTTGAATTAACAAGCAGGTGTATCTAAGAAATTGGCAACTGCGTGTAGATGAAGCATCATCAACTAAGCAGCCAATCAAACATATTAATAAGGAAATATTTTGGACTAACCTTTGGCCCGTGAGGAAAATCGAACAGGTATGTCATGATTTTCTGGAAGAGAGAAACAATATAGAATTAAAATGATCAGTTTTACAGGATTGCCAACTTTCAGCGCCCACATTTACATATATGTAACAATTGTATTACCTTGTAAATAGTACCTATTTTTTAGGTTTATAATGGAATAATATAGATTTGCTGTAAAATTTCTCGCATGAGCGTGAGAGTCTGAAAGCATGGGTGTCATGCCAGATATGCCAGTATACATCACATATAGTATGCAGCAGACAGATGATTATGTAGGAGTTACCATTCTGTGCATTAAAGAATGAAGAAGTGCATAAAGGCAGTAAACAGTGTTGTTTAAAAGAAAGACTCACGTCGGTGTATTTATAGTCGCTGTTAGTGGCCAGGAACACCTTGCCGACTTCACTCATGCGACTCAGCAGAAGAGGGAGTTTTCCCTGAGTGCAGCAAAGAAAACAAAAGCAACGTCACTGCTGATGAAAGGGAGTTTCAAAGCTATACTGGAAAACAAAAGGCTTTGAAAAGAAACAGAAACGTATAGGTGGAATTTTCTGCCCCATTACGTTTGCTAAACAATTGTGCCAACGACTACCTATAATCCACTTCAAATAATTAATGAAATTAAGCATGAAAACAAGGTCTTTTGGCTTTCTGATAAGGGGCATATCAGCATAGGCTGGGCGCGCACATGCTTATTACAGAACTGAGCGGAGCTGCCGTGCTATATACTGTGAACCATCTATCCACTCATCCATCCATCCCCGCTTGTCCAGTGCAGGGTGGCGGTGAGCATAGAGCCTTTAATGCATACCATGCTGAAGACTCATGTAATATCTCAGTAAGTGTTCATGTAGATGCAGCATATAACTGTCTGTGTATTAGCAGTGGTGTCCAACCATTTTTAGAGTGATGGCTACTTTCACAAAGAAATTTTTCTGGTGAGCTTCCGAATCCTGCCCACCATATTACCGCATATTTTGCCAATCGGGGAGGAGAATGGAAGCTGTGATCGACTGATGCTTTAGCGATCAACTGATAATGTCTTAGTGACCGACTGGTTGAGATTGGTCAATATTCCACCAGTGACTGCTCCCTTCAGTGGCTGTAGCTGTTCTTTGCGGTTGCTAGTGCATCATCAGACTAGCTTAAGACGTTAGATACTTTGATAACCACTCACTAATTCAATGAAAAACAGGAACAGGACCGAAGGGAAATTACACCTAATTTTAAAAGCTTGGAGTTATCTGGTGAATTGCCAAGGTTGATAAATTTATCACTCTATTAAACACCAGTGCAGATAAACTAACCAAACAAGCAACACAAAACAACATTTCATTGTATCTTAAATTATTTGAAAACGAGACACAAGGATTAACATGTGTGTGGGGGGGTCCAAACTATTTATTTTATGTTTGTTATCTAGTTTCATGAATGCAAACAGAATCACAAAGAATCACAAGTTTTCAGCAGTAAATTACTATGAAAAGACACAATATTTACTTACATCTTTTACCACATACTTCTCCAGGTTTTCTACAGTTTTTTCCTTCAAAGTTCCCTAAAATGTTTGGCGGGAAAATACATGGATTTAAAAAAATGACAAGACTTTGTAATGTATAACAGGAAGTTAAAATTGTAGGTTATCACATACAAAATATTGATGCAAACACACAGGCAAGGAGGAGGAGCAGCAATATCCATATAATATAAAAATACAACAGCATTAATATGACTGATGATGACTGTAACGTGTAAGAAGGGAAGACAGGGGCTGTGGGTCTTTAAGGGAGGGGCGGAGTCTGGGAACCACCACCTGATCAGATGGCTCAGCGATTCAGGCCTCTGGTCGCTGGTTCGAATCTTGCCCTCAGCAGAGTAGTCATATGCCTGTTGGGCCCTTGACCAAGGCCCTGAACCCCCCCAAAATGAACTAAGGGTGCCAGGTAAATGACTGATCCTGCGCTCCAACCCCAAGCTTCACCCTCAACTGTATATGTGCATATGTGTGCGTGTGATTGTGTATGTGTCTCAATAGGAGGGCATGATGGAATATGTCAAACGAGGTATTCCAATGTATTTGTGCAAATGGGAAATAAACCATCGTTCCGTTTCATTACCCTTTGTATAAGAAGGAGCTTTGATCCCATACCCTGCCCAAGGCCTGCTGACTTTTGGTTATGTTGTGTGTTCTCATTCATCTCTCCAGACTTTGTAAAAACCCATCTCCACTCCTATTCCCTAGAACCCCATTCCCTCCCCCAAACCTCGTGGCAGAAGGTTCTGTGCGCCTCCCAGCCTTAACAAAAGCATACCTTGAAGTGAACCCAGTCGACAGCGTCTCGGACATCCTGGAACATGCTCTTGTAGGACATGAAGAGGTCCCCGTCCTTAAAACCCTTTTCACAGCTAAGGAGGTAAAAATGCAGGACCTTGTGACGACCGACCTGAACCGTATACGCAACTGACATTCTCACATGCTTGCTTTCAACGAGATAGTCTTCCCTTGTTTGAGGTGTCCAGCCAAACAGGAAAGCTTTCTCCCCCTAAAAGACCAACAGTCATTTCAGAGGACGTGCATCCATTTCAGATCACAAACAGTCAGATCACAACTCTTTGTGAGTGTTATTGCATTTCTCTGTCGCTCCCGCTCACACGATCAATTACGTGAGCGGCTTATGATAGGCTACTCATTCAGAGGGGAAACGGAAATGCAAGGGGGAACCCAATTTCACCGTGCAATCTCGTCAGCATTAGTGAGTACATGCATGGTTTGCCGATATGCCGAGTTTTTCATGCAATTCCCTACTGATGAGATAGAAAGATCTGGAAACAACGTGCAAGCTTCATTAAGAAGGGAAATTAACTCCAAGATGATCAAAATAAGAAGTGCAAAGTAGTGGCAAAGAAAGCTCTCTTGTAGGACAGACAGTGCATTTTCTTCTCTGAAACAGACTGATTTGTAAACACCCATTGGAATAAGCAGACCCCCCTCCCCCAAAACCCTACTCCCTGAGGCGTGTTCTTTCTTTCCACTCTCCTGCAGCACTCCATATATGCCAAAAATACTTAATAGCGATATTTTGTAGGTATTATTTGCCCAGCCTCTTTCGGGGTGACTCATCAGCATCTCCACAGGCTACCATTTATCAAAGGACATTTTCGGATGCAAACGGCAACAGGGTCTTACCTTGCATATCTATCGCAGTTGGTAAAAAAGTCTACCAAGCATGCTAAGAGGTAGGTCTCTGCAAGAAAAAAATATTAAGAACAAGGTTGTAAAGACTTTCCCTTTCCACAAACGGAATAATGCTACATGTGCACCCATATGGTAGCACTTTCCAATATTTCCCATAATACTGCACACACTGTATAAACACACAGACAGACAAAGGGCTGGTCACCTGGCAGGTTGAAGAGGGTATTGAGGATATAGAAGCGTTCCGTGTCGTCCCGTTGGATGAACTTGTTTGGGTACAGCTCTCGAATGTCAGGACTGAAGGACAAAGGTGAGGATAACAGGCCAGTCGAGCGAGTGATGGATGAACGTAGCCGAGAGCAGTCCCACGGTGGAGGAAAATGCTCAGGCCAAATAACGGAAGAAGCTCAGGTCTGAAGTCACTCACCCCCGCAAGAAGTTAAAGCCGTGGACACAAACCAGGATGTTCCCATAGGCATCCACCTTCAACAGGTTCCCGTACATTGTATCAAACACCAGGCCCCTTCATTGATAAGGGAAATGGCGACATCAATCTTCGGACATTTGTTACATCATCACCCTCAACGTACCTTTTCCCTACATCACCGCCACAATGTTTGACCGGCTGTTCCCATTTAGCCATTTACATTGTGAGTGTAGTTGTGAGATTTATTCAGATGATGAAAATGGCAGCCAACTTGTCAATGTAAAAGGGACTCAGATTATTTTTGCAGAGAACGTGAACAAACGGCAAAGGCTTGTATAGAAACACTACCCCTTTGACATGGTTGGTAACTCAGGATGCAAGTCCTGCATGCAGATGTATTAACAGGTAAAGCTACTCAACACACCCCACAGGACAATCAGATAATTTAATATTTAAAATCATGGACTTGCTTTGCTAGCCAGCGGGTGTTACCATCGACATACAGTTGTCTGTATAACTGAAAGCCAGCCTGTTCCTCACCTGGTGGGGAAAGTCGAATCGTAGACAAAGTTGAGGAGTTCCTGAGGGTATCCGATGGAGACCAGTCTCTCCACAGTCAGATCGAAGCCCAAGGACTCGTACTCCGGTGACTTATATACTACAGCCAGACAGATAAGCTGCTGTTAGAGGAATTTCTCCTTTTAAAAACCTTGGGCCCCTTTCAACTGTTGAAAAACCCCACTAGTCGAACAGCCTTCAGCAGGTGCACGTTAGTATTATGAGGAGGAATAACATGTATTTAGTACAAGCAAACATAAGAAAGTTAAAAAATAAAATGTATGAATGATGAATTAAGCCAATTCAAATAAGGAATGAGGTGTGTGAAAACAAGGATGAGACAATATATTATCGAAAAAAATCCTTGTTCTTCCATGACATTTTCGTGATTATTCTGTGAGACTCGGGGCCCTGGGAGAGAGATCTTTGCGTACCACTCACGAAGCGGGAAGGGATTTTTACTAAATGGCCAAATTAACCAACAGATTAATGGGCTGAATCACCCACTTGTTGAATAGAGCGGGAACGCTGCACAGCAGAGCGGCGAGAAAAGGACGTGCACTGAGGCCCCATGAGCGGCTAGCGGCTGGATCGCGCGCAGATAGGGCACTGTGCCCGGCCATCCTCCAGGGGCACCATTTGGCCTGACATTTAAGAGGAAAGTCGGCCGCAGCCTCAGGGCCAAACAATGCCAAACATTGTGGGGCTGTTCTGAGGGATGATCTGAATGCTGCGCTCGTACGGAAGGCCTCTGTGATTCCCGCCAGATTCCTTCTGGGGCACAGTACCCCCTAGCCACCACCCCCCCACCCCATTTCCCCTAAGAGCTGGTCTCGGCTACAAAAGCAACTATTTTGAGGCGGTGGCTTTTCGTGACCTTGCCTGCCGGCACTCACTTCTTCTGAAGTGCAAATCTCACTCGACCTTGGAAAGTTCTAGGCTAACCCCTGCCCTATAGGAGTGTGGAAATCGCTCAGGACAGAGAAAACAAGGGGGAAAAACAATTAGGCAAAGGCAGAAATGCGTCACATCTATCTAGCATTTTTGAGAAAGCAGGGTAATCCTTTGGGCCTGGCAAAGGGGCCAACCCTGGGATTATATTGGCTACACTCCTGATCACAGGCACAGGAGCCTATCCTGCTGAACCACACAGCACCCCTACAGTCTTCCTGGGTAATTTCAGTGTTTACACACTAACAGCGACATCTGCAAGGCGTTGAGCCCTCTGCACAGTGTGGAGTTATTTAAGACCGGGGTTGCTAGTCTCCAGAAGGTTTGGGGCACCCTGCTTCTTCTCCAGGTCACGGCAGTCGGTTGTTAGTCTGAGTGCTTGCGTGGCTGAGAGGGAAGGCCAGCAATGCATGGCATGGCATGTTGAGCTCTTCTCAAGCATACTCGTCTGACCAGAAATATGCCTGGGAGACCACAAAAAACATCGCCTCACTGTCAAACTCACTCTGGTTCAAAAACGAATGTGCAAAAAATAAGTTACGGTTAACTGAAAACATAATACAAGCAGGTTAACCTTGTGGACATGGGCTGTGCCTCAGATCTCAGCCTCTATTCCGACATTCCTCAGGTGATTGTTCTGTACAGAACGCCTCATAGAACGATTAACTTTCACCTGGAAGCATGATTATAGGGTGGAATCTTTAAAAGCCATTACCAGCACACAAAATATTCGAAGAACAGTAATTTTAAAAGTGAATGAGGTGTAATCATCAAAATTACAGCACGTCAGAGGTAAGGCAGTCCACCTTGCTATATGCCACATACAGCACTGCAAGACAAGAGGATATATATTAAACAACCGAGGGGAATCAACTTTGTGTGGCTAGAAAACTGTACAGGTACAGATATTATGCTCAACGGCAAGCTTTCCCTTATCTACATGCAGAATGATGCATCTTTACACAAACTGTCAGGGGCATAGTCATTCATATAATGAGCTAATTACATTGACTTTTTCTTTTCTAAATTCATTTTTCATCAAACTTTGTAATCCTGCTCCTGTAAGATTCGCATATTTAACCGGATTTAAAGTTTTAAGTGTGTGTCATGAACACGAGACAGAGAATTTACGCACCACTTCATGATGTTCATGGCATAACCTACGACTAACCCAAAATTGTGTAGTTCATTACAGGAAAACAGAGGTGGAATGGCAGAGCTGCACCATTTCTGTTCCATAGTGACATAAGACCAAGGGCACTCTATGGGAAAGGGGGAGATTTGGGACACCAGACAAAAAAAAAATCGGAGGAGACAGATCACTAGTACACTGTGACTTGTCCTTCTTTCTGTTCGGTGCTGCTTATTTTGGCTCACATGCTGTGTACCAGTCAAACAGTAACTGCATGGTAACCCACTTATACACTCATATGAGGCAAGAGGTGAAAAGATGCAGTGAAAATAGGATGGGCTAAGATCATCAATGAATGCCCAGCAGCACCTAGAACGACTCAGAGTGGTCAAGGGCAGCGGAGGGGAGGTCCTCAGATGCTGGAGGTTGTTCTCCACTTTTCAGACCATGTTTTAAGCCCCACTTGGCCCTGTAGACCAATATTTCTCAACCTGGTTCTCAGGGACCTTCAGTGCTCATTTTTGCTCCATCACAGCTCCCTGGAAGTCTGGTCGTACTGGGAGCTGGGAAGGAGCAAAAATGAGCACCGTCTGGGTGTCCCCAAGGACCGGGTTCGAAAACACTGCTCTAGACAAACTCATATTTCTGCCACACTGACAGCTCCCCCAGCTCTGGTTCCATCTCCGTTATATCATGGCGTGAACACACTCGCTGACAGATAATTATGCAGGCCGCTATAAATGCCTGCTTGCCCCTTTGCCAGCAGTGACACAGGCAGCATTGCCTCACTTT
>JAODJX010000043.1:6245513-6255586 GCA_026776945.1 Isichthys henryi
CCCCCCCCCCCGCACCCCCCCCCCCCCCCCCCCCCCCCCCCCCCCCCCCCCCCCCCCCCCCCCCCCCCCCCCCCCCCACCGATGTATCCTCCACGGCTTCAGTCTGCCTGGCAACCTTCTTCTGCTTGTCATGAGACTACAAACAATATGCATTTTACACATGCAATTCTTTCTAACAAACAAACAACTAACTCTTGCATTTTGAAATTCAAGCTGACCATCATTAAAAGTAGAAGGGACTTCTGCAATAAACAAGTGCCCAGAAACTTGCTTACTATGAGCTGCATCACAAGTGGTTGCCTTCCATGCACACTGTTCCTCATTTTCTGTCTGTTTTTAACCACTGAATATGCGTATCTTCTTCCCTGTAGTACAGGTCAAATTGCCTGATCCACTACAAACTGTCTTCCTGACTTAGGTAAACCTCATATTGACCGACAGTTACTTGTAATGATCCCACACAAATTATATGATACCTCAGTATATTACTACAGAAATTCAATTTCACTAATGGGCCTAAATATGGTACAACTCAACTAAAGATGCCAAACTGCCTTAACTGGTCTGTGGTATCGTGTGGTTATAAGTTTCTGCCATAAGACAACACAAAGAATGAAGAAACCAACAGAGAGATATAAAATAAGATTTGTAGTACATAGTTATTTAGTAATCGACATTGAGGAGATGAGAATACTGCATAGTATCTTTGTAGTATCAAAATACCAATGTAATGGCCCCTCTTTCAAATGTTTCTTGATGCACATAAACAGGAAGACAATGGCAGGTGTGCTCCATGGTGTCTCGAAGGGGCACCGTTCAGAAAACCACACAAATGATGCGTAAGCTACGACCCTGCCACGCACCGATCGATTTCACAGGTCACACGAGTAACCGACCTCTGAAAAGGCATGCTATTTTAGACAGTTTACCAGAAGAGCAGCTGAGAAGAGTGGGCTAGAGCAGCACTCAGATGTAAAATAAACACCCAGCGCCATTTTATGCCCAATATTTATTTCCAGGGTACAGGGCAATATAATATTAACCAAGTTTAATGTATAAAACAGACAGTGAAGAAATTAAACTCAACATTACACAAATATACAGTTAGTGACATATTAACAGATGATCATCATGAAAGCAAATTTTGTAGCACCATCACGTTTGTTTCCTACTTTTACTCTTGGCCGGCGAACGAAAAACAAGCTGTCCGAGGTACAATGTATCATCTTGGCATAACGACGTTAACAGATGCTGGTGAACTTTATCTGGGTGGCTTTTCTCATAAAACATACTGAAGCCACCAGCTACAGTTACACTGTTGGCATACAATTTGAATATTTTACAGTATACTTTCCCTTTTATCTACTTACGCTAATAAACAACATGTACAGTGCTACTAAAAAGGACTTATTTACATGTTGAAATGGATATAATACTTTACGGAAGATATTTAAGTGTTTGATAGATACTGCTTAGCACTTCATTAAGAAAAATAAAATGATCATCCAACATCCAAAAGTCCGGCTGTATGTCACTTACCTGCTAAAGTGTAATCCATATCAAAACCAAAGCATTTGATCTTCTCCATTGCCAAACTTCTGTTTACAAACACTCTGAGAAGAAGGTAAAGAATATGATCAGCAAACAGAATTCGCCAGCGCGGATTGAACAGTAAGATGTATTTCTAAAAACTGTCTTTTACCAAGGAATGGCTCTTGTTTAGCTTAGGATGCCTTATCTGTATGTAATGGGTTTCAAATAATGTGCGTATATGTATGTCATTACAAAAAAAAACTTATGGTTTAGAGGAACACACTAGTTGTTGGGATATTATCAGGAGCAAAGAGAGCCATGGATGGAGGCTGAGCTCGGCAAAAGGTCCAGCGACGAACTGGTCTACAAGCTTGTGCATCTTGCCAGCACTGTGGCATTGCTTACTGCACTGATGAATCCCCAGTTGCATTGGCATAGATTGCAACTCCTAAGAGTAACAGGCAGACTGCATATATGGAGCGGCCTTGCTTCAGCACGTCACCTTACGGAGACAAAGGGTGTCCTTTGTTCTTCTGCGTCCTCAGGCGCCTTGTTGGTTCAACATAGCCACGTTCTTAAGCAGCCAGGAAGACCACAAAGAGAGGCATCACCTCCCAAAGGCAAGAAATTATTTTTTATTAAAAAATAAATAAATAAATAAAATAAAGCGGAATTTTCAGAAAGAGTTCAAGTCCTCCAGTACTCATGGGCCAGTTTCTGTCATTTTTCAGCGCGTGGTGAGCATCATTTGTGATTTACCAATTACGATGGCTGCTGAACCAACCCACTGCCATCGCTCAGCCAACTTTGATCAACATGATTCGGCGTAATTGGCTTTCAGTATGAAACGAAAGGAAAGCATTACACATATACCAATTCTGCTTACCATATTAACAAAAACATCAAATATTTCCAGGTGTGTATACACACACACACACACACACACACACACAGACACAGACACACACACATAAAATTCTTTGGGTGGTTTGAATCCAGTCCCAGTGTAATTACACTGACAGTTGTTCGGAATTAACATGACATTTGCGGCAGGAACTTTGCACAAAGTAAGACATACATGCCAGAAAAAGCAAGTGAACGTGTCCTTAGATGCACCTTCAGTTCCAGGGTGACAGCCAGTGTGGTTATTATATTGTTTCAACCAGACCTCAAGAACAATCAATAGCAATCATGGGGAGAGAAGATACAAGTAAACTTAATGATTACATTCACAATGTTGTCGTTTTCTTAACAATTAAATAGGAAATAAGTACAAGTGAAACAAAACTGAAACAGGAATCAAACATCTGAAATGTTATAAAAAATACAAATATTCCCAAAAATATTACAAGTCAATTAACTTTACATTTTTTAACACACTTGTGCGGATTAGGATGACCTGCATGGGTAGCCGAAGATGTTTTTCAGTGCGATTTACACAAGAGTTCTTGTGAAATATATGATAACAGCACACAGAGGAGCCATTGGGGGTTGCAGGTACAAGTGACTGGCCCATTTCAAAGACAAAGCAACGGAAAACTATTTTATAGACGGCACTACAGAATAAGGCATAAAACAAACCTCTGAACTGACAGTAACATGAAATGTAAACATGTGGTATGTTTAAATTCACACAAGAACCACAAAGAGTCTTATTGACAATGATGCTTTAATGAAGAAGATATTCTTCCTAGAATAAAAACAAAACCTAAAAAAAAAGCTCTACCACTGTTCCATGAATTAGCTGTCCAGAAAAAATATATATTAATACAATGGTAAAATACAACAGTAGGGAGAACATATCATAGCTATAAAAACAAGAGACCGGTTTTTTTTGAACCATCATTCCCTGAAAAGTCCAAAATAATTTTATTCACAGAAAGGCCCTAATCAATCAGTAATTCAGACAAGCAAAACAACCACGCTACAAATGCCCTTCAAAAACATCTAAAACAGCCATGGATTATGTGAAGTCCCATTGCAAGCCAACCCTTGAAGTTTCACCTATCCCAAAAACATTATACCTGTGGTAGGCTTCTCGGCGATACTTCTTCATAGCAAGTCCGTCCATGTTGGCCGGAAGGTCTGCATAGTTCTGTAGACGGTCACTCCAAGATGTCGTCATTTTTAGTGCCTCAAAATGTAGCGTTCTAAAAAAAAAAAAACAACAAAAACCACAGGGTGAAACAATGGGCTATGATCACATTCAACAGATGGACTTTCCCCATTATTAGACTTAACATTGCGAATGTAATCATTGTTGTTTCTTTAACAATTAAATAGCAAATAAGTACAAATGAAGCAAAACTGAAACAAGAAACAATCATCTGAAATGGTATAACAAATACAAATTGAACAAAATGGGACATTCATATACTAGATATATTTCTAATAGATCACACAATTGAAGTTGGAATGGTGCATAATACTGATATTTTATTCTTTAACCTGAGCTACAGTTGCTTTCTTAAAACCAGGCCATGAGGATGGGCTTTAACATGGCTTACAGGTGCCGTGCTACCAGAAAATATGACGAAAGGTACCCCAAAAATGATCCTATATTTAGCCTCAAAAACTCCCAGCTAAGCCTGGCAAGCACATTCCCAAAGCCCAAATGGTACTTTTCCAATGGATGTCCAGTTTACCAGAGAAGCAGCAATGCAGAGTACTTAGCATGCCTCATTCATCTCCATTAACATCAGCAGAGCCACTGGGAAACAAGAGGGCAGCTAGCCTGTGTCAGTCATTCCACTGGAATAATTCATACAGGCTGGTGCCAATGTCATAGAGGCTCCAGTAAGGAAAAACACTGTGACCTTCCTAATTGAGCAAATTAGACTACTTAAGTGAGGAAGGGTGCCATCCTCTCTCACACTGAGACAGACAGTGACAAAACAGTAAGCATGGTGATACCATCAATGCTGAAGCAGACAGAAAAGGGAAAAAAAACTCACTCAACATTTTTTGAAACCAAGAAACAGCAGATATGTTTGTCTTTTCAACTGAGTAGTTGCTGAATTTCACCTTTGCCCTAACAACTACAGATAGCCAATATAAAGATGCTGAGTTAATGTTTATTTTCTTCTGTCAGACCCTTGTGCCCTGCAAAATCTTCTATTTCCACCCATCATTGAAAACCTTGAGTGTCCTTCCAGTCATCCAACCCGGATCGATGTGTCCTTGCAGTAAATGACACAGCAAGATAAACCGCTTAGGCACACTTGTGCACTCGATTGAGAAATGAAGCGTTACAAGACAACGTGCTCAAACGTAGAAATGAGTCTAAACACCTAAAGTCAAAAAGACAACGAAAAGAAATGTAAAAACTCGGTTTTGTAAATCTAACATGTCAGCTGAAAGGAAAATGTAGAAATAGGATTCACTGTCAAATGTGGGTTCCCGTCCAAGTAGATACCTTTAAATTTCTTCCCCAGTACTGCAGACAAGGCATAATCGGCATTGGTCCTTGGACATATAGACCTCATTTCGCAATTACTTTTACTCACACAAACAAAACAGCACGTTTAATCGCATTTGCATACACGTCCACAGAGAGAACGAGAATCATTATTCTACTCTCAGACCCCCACCTCCCTCCCCCATCTACAGGACGTGCACATCTCTCGAGGAGGGATTATCTAGTCTGCCCATCACGACCAGCTGCATTAATCCCAGTCCAGGACGGAATCTTTAACGGATCTCCAGTAAAACCCACACCTCATTACCAGAGGCAGCCACAGCTGACGCTATACACATCACTACTAAGGCAGACAGCCCGACAGTACCGTTAACGTCTACATGAGATTTTCAAAAAACAAAAGTTAAATCGCTTCATTACCGTCAATAAGGCATAAAACCAGAGCAAAATATGTGTAGCGCTGGACAAACCGGTATATATAAATCACAGCCTGTCAAACCCGACCTACAACAGCTGGTCAGAGCAAGATAAGTAAACAGGTAAATAGGGGCGATGAGATGCGGCTGTCGGTTACGTTACCCCTGAGACTAACCGCCGCACTCCTAAAATTATAGCGGTAATAAAGTCACCGAAGTATCCGAAGACCCCCTTAAGATAAATACACAGGTAATTGCCAGCAATTAACATTCAGTTATGCACATCATCCAGCAGCAAAACGGCAGTTAGCCATTTTTCTTTGTCCTCCAAAACTCCGATGTACTTGAGCTAAGGGCTATTTGACAGCTTTATGTTAACATTTCCTCTGTTTCGTTGGCTGAGGTGCTATCACTAGCCGGCAGCCGTCCACCCCACTACTCGAAAGATTTTTAACGTATATCAATCTCACTTTTACTGGGAAAAAAGACACTTATTTCCCCCCTTGCTGAGTTTAATACAGGAGATAAAAATCCAGCGATCAGCCAGTCAGCTCTCCGCACAGGCCGGTTTGCTGGCTTCCCGATGCCTCGCCGCACATTCAGGCAACAGTCTACTCTCATGTATATGATTTATGGAAACGTGTCATTCGAATGTGGCCCACAGAACCTCAGCTATTCAACTCTTAATAATAAAAATGTGGAAAAACACGACCCGCTCGGTAGTTTCATTAATGAAAACGCAGGGCACAAGATTTAAGGTACCTACCTCAGAGCTCCGCAGCGTTCACGAAAATACGCATGCGCCCTAGTGCGGTGCGATCCCTATGGGGCGGCAAGAGAGATGCGCCTGCGCTTTGGAGCGCGTTCACCAGTCCAAGTGACACGTTGGAAATTCGCTGCGCATAGTTCAGGGCCAAAGGTCCGTGGATAGCGGTTAAAAAGACACGAAAGAAGCATGTACGAATTCGAAACCGTCATATCCGGGAAAGGAGTATAAAACTGATGGAAAATACTTTTTAAATGCAGAAGTTTTCTCACAGCCATTTCACTGAGTGGCGTGCTGCCACTGAACCCATATGAAAAATCCATTTGTCTTTCTGCTTAATGACTAATAATATCCCGCTTTCTTGGTCAGGATAAGTGGATAATTTGTAGAAAGACTCAAACATTTATTGCAGTACCCAAAAAAATGAGATATCTAGTGGTCGTTTTTGTTAGCCTACTTGCTACATCTCCCCATGCAACTTTTAATCGAAGCATTAATAAGAAACGGAATACTGTAGTTGAGAAATAAAGCGTAGAAAACAGGTGCACTATTGGCGCACCTTTTCCTTAATGATGCTTGCTACCTACCTCACCCATAGAGCAACGCTGCAAATGTTTAGTTAGGCCTATTGTTTCGCTTCCACAAAGTATTCTTTAATCAGTAAGTTGCACAATGATATGCGTACCGTTTTAAAATGTCACTTCCTTCTGACGTCATGGTCATAACTATTTTTTTAATATACTGGTACCCAAAAGCAACACGTCAGCAGAGGGCAGCATGCCTCTTCTTTAGATGCAGATTATTTGCAAGCACAATCTAAATAGGGAAGGCATACTTTATAAGAATAACAGGCTCGTATAAAGACAAATAAAACAAACCACGTATTCTGTGATTATGTTTGTGTTTATGTAACAGGATAGTTAAAGGATTTATATTAAGTGGCTACTGCCATACAATTTAGTATATATCGAGAAAGATATATTTATATAGTGAATCAATAAACTAATTATAATTTGTAAGAAAATGTTGAAGTGAAACAGAAGATAAGTGAAAATATAAATTAAAGGTAAAAAACCTTCATACGATTTGTAACCCAATGCATGCACGCTATTCTTGTAAAGTTGGGTAAAGAGGAAAAATCATGACTAAAAGTAAACAAATAATTGATATTTTTAAACGTGACATGGGTTGTTACAACAAAGGGTGAAGTATATTTCTTGCTGACATCAGCACTGCGCCAAAACGGACAGTTCCATTTCCAAAATCCTGTTAACTAATTTGAAGGAATATTTTACGCAACGATTTTTTCCAGTTTGGAAAAGGGGGTGTCATGACATAAAATGCGTCTTCCTATGACAATATTTTTTAAACTAGCTGTTATTTTTAAATGATTTTTCAATAATCGCTAAAAAATCTGCAAGGCAACGGGCTTAAAGTTCGCATTAGACCACGTTAATTATTGATTGGCACGGTCCTGCTATATAAAGAAGATGCAAGGTGTGTTCTGCTCTCTCTCTCCTAGTCCTTGGTCGCCAGGATGAGTTACGGATCAGAGCTGTACTCTTCCTCCTCCTACCGAAAGATTTTCGGGGATTCCCCTCGCTATGCTGCCTCTCCTCCGCGGCTGAGCAGTGTCCCTTCCTCCCGAAGTTCTTTTTCATCTAGTGGCTTTAGATCTCAGTCTCTGACCCGCTCCTCTTCTTTGAGCTCCTACAAAAGAGCAGGGCGATCTTCTTATTCACCCGTGCTAAGCGAAAGCCTTGATTTGACCCAGAGTTCAGTTCTCAACAATGAGTTTAAAATTATCCGAACGAATGAGAAAGAACAGATGCAGGGTCTCAATGACCGCTTCGCAATGTTCATCGAGAAGGTGCGCAATCTTGAGCAGCAGAATAAAGTCCTAGAGACCGAGCTGGTGGCGCTGAGACAGCGGCAAAGCGAGCCGTCCCGACTTGCAGACTTATACCTGCAGGAGATCCGAGAGCTCCGGTCCCAGGTGGAGCTGTTGAATGGAGAGAAGTCGCAGATTTTGATTGAACGGGAAAACATTGAGGGCGATTTGGAGAAACTCCGAGCCAAGTATGAAGATGAAATAAGGGTACGAGAGGAGGTAGAGCAGATGCTTAAAACTTACAAGAAGGACGTGGACGATGCAACGATCGTCCGACTGGACCTGGAGAAGAAAGTGGAGTCTCTACTGGATGAGATATGTTTCTTGAGGAAGGTTCACGAGGAAGAGGTGGCTGAGCTGATGAATATGATCCAGGCGTCCCAGGTCTCTGTTGAAATGGAGGTTGCAAAGCCGGATCTCACGTCTGCGCTGAAAGAGATCCGTGGCCAGTACGAAAGTCTGGCAGCCAAGAACCTGCAGTCGGCGGAAGAGTGGTACAAGTCCAAGTTTGCGGATCTAAGTGAACAAGCAAACCGAAGCAATGAGGCGATCCGGGCAAGTAGGGAAGAGATCAACGAATTTAGGCGACAACTGCAGTCGAAGACTATCGAAATCGAAAGCCTCAGAGGAACCAACGAGTCACTGGAGAGGCAGATCCAGGAAATGGAAGACAGACATAATACCGAAATTGTTGGATTTCAGGTAGGACACCATTAAAAATAATTTAGTATTAGATTATGTGTATGACATTCCAGTTTACCCGAATAACAGGCACTACTTAAAATGTATTGGCTGTAAATGAAATATACACATGGTAAAAGAAAAAGGAAACGGTTAAATAATAGTTAAAATCTAAAAACCTGATGTAAATAATTGCACACACGTAGGCTAATTTTATCCAAACAAACGATTATTTTGAGATGTGCGCCGAGAGATTGCATTGCATAAAAAATAACGTGGGCTCGGATTTGACTTAATGTGATAGGCCTATAGAAACTGAATATTCCATTTTTATGTAGTTATGCGGCCGCAGACGTAGGTGGCGCGTCCTGTCCATGGTGCTGAAACCGTCTCTCAGCACACTGGAATGTGCCCCACGTCAGCCAGATAAAGAAAATGATGCTCAAGGTTACTGAAGGTCACAGACTGGCAGTAACTAACTACTGACTTAAGGGCTTTACTCTAAATCTGTCTTTGTAACAGGGTGCCAAATTACCATGTCAACTCATGGTTGGATGTAGGGGAGAGAGTGCCATGGTTTGTATAGCTTTACTTGAACAGCCTACTAAAATTATGCAAACCCAGAAATGAGGGGTGACAAGGAGGCTGTGATTCCTGAACTTGGCTACTTGTACCACAGACGCTGTAAACCATGGACCACATGTCATTGCATGTGTTTTTGCAACATTCTTTATATTCGGTGACCAGGACACGATCAACCAGCTGGAGAATGAGCTCAGGACCACCAAGAGCGAGATGGCACGTCACCTGAGAGAGTACCAGGACCTGCTGAACGTCAAGATGGCCCTGGATATTGAGATTGCAGCCTATAGGTAGAACATCATTCTCACTTACTGATTGGGAAGGAAGATCAATTGATAATCTCAGTTTTAGGCAATTTTAATTTCTATTTCCTACATTAGCTAGATCACTATAATATTGTAATTATCATTCGGAGTGTGGCTGTTTACCGTTCACATTCTCATTTCTCACAGAATAATTTTTTATATTGAATGTTTTTGCTTTAACATGTTATTAGAGTTCCATAGTGGTTTATCATTAAAATAAACAATAGCTCTCTTCATTGACACATGGAACAATTAGACAGATAGGACTGACCTTCCCTTTCAGCACTTCAAATTAAATTAATTTTTATATATAGCGTCTTTCACAACAGAGTGGACCCAAAGGTGCGATGCATGGGTGTAATACGTTCCTGCATCATTTGCACACAATAATTCAAAAACAGGGAAAAGGGAGGAGAAAGAAAGAAAGAAAGAAAGAAAGAAAGAAAGAAAGAAAGAAAGAAAGAAAGAAAGAAAGAAAGAT